>VZRH01005228.1:19004-51564 GCA_013397555.1 Urocynchramus pylzowi
GTGAGAGGAGATTTATGAGGGCAGTGCCAGAGCAGTGAAAGCGACTGTGGCAGCCGGAGCCTGCCCAGCCGTTAACAGCTGGCTACCCATCCCTCTGCAGGGCCCTGCTTGGGGATGATAACGCCACTGGCAAAGGGCACTTTCTCCTCACAGCATCGAGAAACCTGGCTGGGCTTACCAGGCCGTGGAAGCCGCCTCCCCCGGGCCCAGCAGTCAGAAGGGCTGATCTGCTGAGGAGCAGCGGGTGGAAGCCGGGCAGCGGACACTGATACAGCTGCAGTACCGGAACCCGGCTCCGGTAAGCTCCTGCCGGGCCCAGCGGCCGCACCAGCTGACACTGGCTCCGGGGACCCGCCCACCAGCCGCTGATAGGCCGCCCAGAACGACACTCAAAGTATCGCCTTTTCTGATTGGTCTACTATGTCTCGCAGTGCGTTATGTGAGTTGTGGTTCGGTTCTCGCCCGGTCGTTGGGGCGCTGTGCGAGCACTTACTACATTTCCCGTCAGGCTTTGCAGGGAGAGCCCAACTGCGTTGTTCGGGGTCTGCTTATCCGGGTCCTCCAGCAGCCCAGCCAATCAGCGCGCCTCAAGGGCGTGTGCCAGGCGCTGATTGGTGGGTTCGGACGGCCGAGCCCTGTTTGAAATCCGTTAACGGCGGCGGTAGGGGCGCCGCGCGGAGTGGCGGCGGCGCTGCTGCTGAGGTGAGTGCGGGGGTACCGGCCAGACACCCCCGGCCTCGCCCCCATTTTCCCGACCCGCAGCCCTTCCCCGTATCTGGTCGGTCCCTCGCTCTGGCCGTGGCGACGCGGCTGTTCCTCAGGCCTACTCCGAGCCCAGGTATTGGTAACGGGGCCGAGGGCTCGGCTGGGAAACGGAGGCGGAAGGCGGCTCCGGCCGTTCAGCCCGTGGTCGGAGCCGCCGTCGCGGCGCCTGGCGGGCGGGCTCGTAAGGGAGCCCCGGGGGCTGATTGCCATCCCCTCGTCCTCCGGGGGAGCCGAGCCCGGTGCCCCCGGCCGGCAGCGGGAGGAGCCGCCGTGGCGGGGGGGTTCCCGCTCCTCTGGGGGATCGCGGTGCTGGAGCGCCCGGCGTGTGCCTTACGGTGGGGTGGGTGCCTCGGCAGTGAAATAAAGTTCTAAGTCTTTAAACAATCACGAGATCTGATGAAACCGTGTATTTCACGACGGAAAGCTCTATAACTTCTTCTCAGTCCAAATCCTGCTTCCCAGGAAAAGGAGGGAAGCAATCCAGGCAAAACCTGGCCCAAGTAACAGAAAAAAAAACCATTAGGGGAGCTATTTTTATATGGAGTTTTTTTTAAGCTAGAGGACCTTCAACTTAATGTAACAATTAGTTGAGGCTATGCTAGCTAAAAATAATTTTATTTTCCTTGAACATCTATTCTTAGAATGTCCCATCTTCATGTCTTCTGAAACTTGTGGGATCTTTTTTAGGGAGCACGAGATGTCAGGGCTGTTTATTTTTGGGATCGGGGGCGGGTCTGGGCCGTTAGCGGAGCAAAGGCTGTGCCTGCACTTCGCCCCTGCCTTGGCTGCCGGTCGGGGTGGTCTGTGGAGCTTTGTGCGGGCTCCGCTCTCACCTGGGGAGAATTAAAGGCTTTAACTTCCAATTTGAGCATTAAGTGATGGAGCAGCAGCGTCCTGGAGGATGGTGAATCCATTGTTGATTCTGGGCTGCAGAAAAGCCCAGTTGAACTTTGAGTAGGGGGCGCGAGAGAGGAGGGAGAAGCTGTAGATCCAGAGCGTGTTGGAAGTGTTCACTCATCCCTGCTCAGGGAATGGCAAGGATGAAGGGTGACCTTCTGAGGCTGTCAGTGTCATGCAGAGGGAGTTCAGGTGACGGCTTTGATGGTTCTCACCGGGCTGTTGTGACAGGACTGTAGCTCCAGAGAGGCAATTACATCCCTCTAATGCTAATGCTTACTTGTTAACCCCTGAAAAGCATCCAGGACCTTTGGATTATTATCCCAGTAGAAAGAAAACTCTGGGTTGCAGGACAATGAAGAAGCTGCCAGGCTGAATTAAAGCCTGAATTAAATGTTAGTGCAGCATCCTGTGTTTAAGTGGCAGCTGGTGTTGAAGCCCAGCAGAAGGCCCTGGAATTGCTGGAGCATGTTCCCAGGCAGCTCCCTCAGCCTTGGGGAAGCTTCTCTTGTTCATTCCTGGTTTCTTGTCTTGGGTTCTGAGGCATGTAGATGAGCTGGCTTTGTGTTTATCTGCTGCTGTAACTTAGAATAGCATCTTGTGTGACTGTTGTTGTTTATTGTGCTTTCTGATCCTGTTAGGATTTGCCATAAGTAACATCTGTAACTTGTGAAGCTCCACTGGTGTGTTGTGATAAGGCATCGTGTCCCATTCACCAGGGCCTTATCTACATTGCAAGGTGGCAAGAAAGAGCAGATCTCTCTGCCTTCCTCAGGATCCAGACTGGTTTGGGTTGGAAGGGACCTTAAAGCTCATCTTGTTCCAACCCCCCATACCATTCCTGGCAGAGACACCTCCCACTGGACCAGCCCTGTCCAACCTGGCCTTCAACACTTCAAGGAATGGGGCAGCCACAGCTTCTCTGGGCAACCCTTGCCAGAGCCTTACCCACCCTTACAGGGAATAATTTCTCCCTAATATCCAATCTAAAGTTCTTCTCTTTTAGTTTGAAGCCATTCCCATTGTCCTATCATAACCTTTCTGTGTCCTTATCACTATCCTGTCCTTGCTACTCCCACACTCCTCCATTCTCTCTCTCTGTCCTTGGTTTCTCATCTTGGAATGCTGCATCCTATCTCCAACAGCACGGCCTGAATGGCTGGGAGACTTCTTTGTCCAGGCAAATTGTGCTGTTGGCACAAAATTCACAACTACGCTGAGACAAAGACACTGAACACATCTGGGATGGAATTGTGTCAGTATTTTAAAGCTAATTTGGATTAGAGTGAGGTGTGAAGTTATTCCAAAATACCTATTGCACTTGCTGTTGGATCAGTCCTATTCTGGGATAGGAATGCTTGTTCCAATTTACTGTAATCCTTTTTCAAAGCTAACTAATCTAAACCATGCCAAGGCACTCTTCTGGAACGTGCCAAAGTGTAGTTACTCAAAAGAAACCTGATGTCCAGAGGAACCCACTGCCTGTTCCTCCCCGTGGATATGGCTGTGCTGCTCTGGAGGCACCTTTAGGTCAGCGAGAGAACAGACCTAGAAAGAAAATTAAGATTTTCATTAAGTAGTCACTTTATAGAAGAAGTTTGGGGTGATTTTGCAGGCGAGGAGATCCTCCTGTCCTGCCTCAGCAGCTCTGCACACAGGTGAAAGCTGATCCTGCAGAACGGGGGTGGGGGTTCCCCGGCTGGCTCCCTGCAGACACCCGTGTCGACACGGGAGGTGATGGATGTGGGGGAGAGCGGGGTCATGCTTTAAACCCACGCCGAGCTGTGTAGGATTACAGCGTGCCTGTGATCACGCCTGGGAAGTGCACACAGTGCTGCTAATTAGGGAACGTCCCTATTAATGAGGAGAAATTTCCACGCCTCCCTTCCGGTGGATGAGAGCAGCAGTGGAGAGAAAGAATTTTGGATTGAGATAAATGTGGTCGTGCTGTCAGAACCACCAGCGGGTGTTTTAAAATGCCTGCAGGGAGTGGGCAGCGGGTGTTGGGCTGTGCTTGGCAGAGCCTGTTGGGATTGCAGATGCCTCGTGGTGGGCACAGGAGTGATAAATCACCGGAGCATTCCTGGCTGATCCCTGTCCCAGCCCAGTCGGTGGGTGGAGGAGCAGGATGCCTCTCAGTGAGCTGCTGCTTCACTGTCAGTCCTGTTCCAGGCAGGACTTGGAGGATATGTAGGGATTTGAGAAGCAGATGCCATGAGTTCATCTGACTGAAATGAACTTTCTGGAGTTCAGTCACAATAATTTTTGACTCCCTGTTGTCTCTTTTAAGCAACAGAGTATGAAACTGAGGCAGTGATCTTTTTCTTTTCTTGACTATTCTCTTCTGTTTGGGATAGAGGGGAGAGAGAAGGGCTCAGCAATGAGGTTGATGATGAGGGTGGTGACACTATGGAATATGGGCTCTACTCAGTAAAAAGCTGCAAACTGCAGCAATGTAGCAGTGGGCACAAGTAGCTGTGAAACATGATGCCCAGAGCTCTGACTCTGACTGGAGAGGGTGAGGGGAGAATGCAGATGACGCATTTGATTTTTAAAAAAGTCTAAAGTGTTGACAGAAATTCTATCTTGATTAAGGGCAGTAGGAAAGCATTTGATTCCAGCCGTGTCTCGAGCTCAGTTACAGTTGGTTTTGGCTCTAATTCTTCTGTTTGCCTTCTTTGGGCCCTACCTTGACATCTTCCCAGCCCTGTAGCTGGTGTTTCTCTAATGACATTCTTGCCTTTAACTATCACAGCTCTGCTCTGGGGAGCTGGAGGCTTCTCAGTGCACCCATCCTCAGGGTCCAGTGATGGTGACCAGCATGGTACCCCCTAAACACTGCTTTGCTTTACTCTTGACCATTTTCTTATTTATTGAGGAACACCATCTGGGTTTTGAACCATGTGTGGTCTGCCTAGACAGATGGTTTAGGGCTGAGGCCCTGTGGGTTAGGAATATGCTGCTTTGGAATTGCTTGTGTTCATAAAAGCAAAGTTCAGGTGATTTCCTTGGGGAGTGTTTTATAACATCGTTGTGGGCTTTGCCTCACAGCTGTTTAAGGCATCACAAAAGCACCTTTGCAAGAAGGTTTTGTGTAATTTCAGGGTTTATAACTTTGTCACTGGCTTTATTCCTGTTCCGTTGAGTTTAATATCACCTGTTGACACAGGGACTCCTCTTGCTGTCAGTGCTTCATTAATTAACTGCAGGGACTGTTGGACATGGGTCACAGTGCTCAGTTTGTTTATAGCCTGGCCAGCCTTGGGCTAGTGCTAAGGAATGCAAGAGGGCCTGACACTGCCCTCCTTCTGACTGTTTGCCCAGTTACAGTGTTCTACAGAACCCTCTTCCTGCTTTGAAAATCAATTTATTGTATAGAAGAGCACCTTTGTGTCATTAGTTCTTGTTTGTAGCCCTTCAGAGAGAGAGGCTGTGCATTGTAGTGCTCTGGAGTGAATCTCATCAGGTTTGTAAATCCTGTAAGGGTAAGAACTCTTCTTTGTGTGTGGTGAGGGAAGGAAGTGGAAATCAATCATTCTCTGTAAAAGCTTTATACTTTACTCCTTAAAAAATACAATTCTAGCACCCACAGGTACAAAAAAAAAATCCCATCAAAACTTGATCTTTTTGATAGTTTTGAACCTGCAAAGGTCAACAGGGATGAAATACTCTTAGCTTTGCAGATCAGCAGTAGAATAAAACTCTGCATTGCTCATGAGGAGTTCTGCCCAAAGGTGTGAAGTGCAAGAAGGGGGGGATGTACCAAAGGCTGTCCCAATGCCTGTCCCTAGAAACTCTGCAGAGGAAGAGAGGTGGGGGATGATTCCACTGATTCCCTGTTGTTGTCTAAAGGGCTGTAGCAGTGCAGACAGAGGACTCTTGGGGACAGTGTGACTGTGAAGATGTCTAAGCCAGAATCCCGTTACTCTTTTGATGTCCCAAACATCTGCATCGATTTTGCAACTCTGCATGAGGATGATGTGCACAATGCAGACTCCTGGTTTGGTAAGTTGCTTCCAACTCCTTGAGCTGTTTCCTCATTGGGTGACCCCTTGGTGTGATCCTTGTTTTGGGCCTGGCTTCTGTGCCAATCAATCATGATGTTAACTGCATCATTCATCATGCATGGGGTTTATTTTATTCTGTGGGGGTTTTTTTGTTTGGTTTTTGGTTTGGTTTTTTTTTTTTTTTTGATTTAAGTTTTGTCATCTGTAACTTCCTTTTGTTAACCTCATAATGATGTTCTGGGGTATTGTTAACAATTCCTAACAGTGTATATACTGAAAGTTTTTCTCTCCTTACAGACGAAAAAGCCAATCTGGAGAATGTACCTCCTGCAGAAAATCTGGCAAAGGTCTCACACTGCAGCCCTGCTTTTTCAAAGCCTGATGTTATTCTGTCTTCTGTCCCATCACAAGAAGTAGCAATGAGTAAGCTGGCATGGTGTGGCAGGGAGGGAATAAATTTTACCTGCTTTTCAGTGGCAAAATGAAAAGGGCTCTGTCTGGCTTTTGTAAGGCCATCTTCATAAACTCTTATCTGCAAAGTCTCATGTGGTTTCACTTGTTGTTGTTCTGTATATTGTATATAGATGAGCTGACACTTGCTCCTTTCTCAGGTGAAAGCGATGGTGAAGCAGAATGTGCCCAGGGCAACACGGTCCCTCAGAATATCGTTGGGTCCCTGGCAACCTGGAGAGCTGCTGCCCCTGCAGAGGCCCCTCAGAGGTGAAATGTTTGTGTTCAGTTTGTACAATGATTGATGATGGTGTAACTAAGCAGGTCCTTGCTCTCAGGATCTGCAGTTCTAAGCTGTTCTTGGGGCATCCTGTGGGGCTGGAGTTCTCCAACATGGAGATCGTGCACTGGGACATCTGATCTGCTGGCTAAGCTGGAGGAGCCGTCTCTAGGGTGGAAATGTAATGCAGTGTCTCACATACTTGTCAAATGAGACTGGGCAGCACCAGGAGCTTCTGGAATGTGAGGATATCTGAAACTGAGGTGGCTTATAAAGTTTCTTTGTTTATATCTGCTTGACTTGGGCAGAACTCATTCTTGATATGAATGCAAGGGGCTCTGCATGCTCATATATAGCAAAGAATATTTAGTTTATGGATTGTTAAACTTTAATAAATCATGCTGTGTTTGGATTATTGTGTTAAACACAATTTTTGTGGTGGAGTTAGGGGATGCAGTGACATAAATGTATTATCCAGGTCAGATGTGTCCTCAGATCTGTGGGAAAACTGACCTCTGCTTTCTGTCCTACTCTAGACCGGGCAGGAGACTGGCTACAAAGCAGGGGAAGACCCAGCAGCGCAAGCAGCCAGGCAGAATCAAAGCAGAGAGAATTGCTAATGCCCTGGATAACAAGGAAGATGTTCCACCCTTGAAGAAAATGAGACTGTATGTCATCCAAGTCCTTCTGTTTAGGGCTGAGAAAAGGGATACAACTATTTCTTTGGAAAGGGTTTCCACCTGTCTGAGACAGTTCTTACAGGAAGGTTAGGGGGTGGTGGCTGGAACTGGTTGCTGATACTGGTTTCATGAACAAGAAATGGCTGTAAATGCTGAAGGAATTCCTCTGTTTGGAGGTGGAGATGTGAATGAAATAAGCATGGGCTTCTTCACCTTCTTACTTCTTACTCAAGGTCTGTCAGCTTTAAATTTGTCTGAACTTATCCACCCGGAAGTCATCAGGCAGTCATTAACTATGAAGGAGTCACAGCTAAAATATTTCTCAAATTAACTTAACCACTAAAGTATCATATGGTGATAAGCTTGAGGTCAGGAAATTGAAGTGTGATCTTTGAAACACTGCTGTATCTCAATGATCTACAGTGTACCTCCCTTCTCCAGAAAAGTTCCAAAAACTCAGTAATTCATCTTCCCTTCTGCAGCCTTAGAGTACCAGAGAAAGCTGGATGGTCTATACCTGGGCCTGGGGTGAGGTAAGGCCAGCCTGGCATACCTTAGACCTCAGCAGGTATTGGAATGTTATGCATGGTGGTGAGAGCTGCAGGTGGTAATTTATTTGGAACACAGTTAATTCAAGGGGTTTGCCCTAACAACTTTTTCTCTTAGTTCTGGTAGCAGAGAGAAGGCAACAGAAGCATCCACAAAGAAAGAGCCCCTGCAGGATCCTGACCTCTCTCCAGGGAGAGGGAAAAGCAAACAGACCATGCCCTCCACGCCAACAATGTTGAAGTACGTGGCTTTCTTGTGACTTGTGTGCTAATCACAGTTGATTTAGGTGACAGTCCTGGCTGAGTGTTTTCAGCTTCAACTTAGCATGTGATGGTATCACATTTAGTAAACACTGGGTCAAGGCAACAATATTAGGATGAAGTGTACTTCACCAGCTGAACCTCTGCACAGGAAAGCTTTTGCTTTTCTTTTGGGGAAAAAGTTCTTCCCAATGGATTGAGAATGCACACAGCAAAGGGGTCTGCAGAACAGCAGCTAGCTGTGAGATTTCTTGAACAAACAAAACCCAAGCAGATCTCTTCTGAAGAGGATGTTTTTATAAGCAGTGGTGCTCCTGCAGTAAGGCTGGAGATAAGCATGTTCCTTGCACAAACATCATGCTAATAACCAGGGAAGCAGAAAGGCATATCTTAGTTTTTAATGTGCTTATGCAGGAGGACCAAACCTTCTAGCAAGCCAAAGAGTACAGAGGAGCAGGAGCTGGAAAAGATGCAGCAGTTGCAGCAGGAGGTTATGGAGCTGCGGAAGAAGAACGAGGAGTCTCTGAAAGCAGCTATTGCTGGAGCAGGTGGGCTCTGCCTGAATTGCTGAATGAAGCTGCATTGGGCTCAGCTGGAAAGTGCTGCACAGAGCTGTGCAAGTATCTTTGAAAACAAGCATTTCAGACTTTGCAGTAAATACTAGGAGCCATTTAATGTAGATCAGCCTCTAAACTGCCTGGAAACAGGTGGGTTTGGGTTATGTAATGTTTTGAAATGTTAAAGATGAGTTCTCTAAAAATTTACCTAAGTTGTTAGAAATTAAGTGGGTTTTTTTATTTCCACAAATCATACCCCACAGCAAAGGTCTTCCAGTCCTTACATGTTCTTTTTCTCTAGGACAACCCATGAAGAAACCTGTTGGCCAAGTAACAAAGCCAATTAATTTCCACTTCTGCACGGAGAATAGAATTAAACAGAATGTAGAAAGCCAGCCTGGGAACGAGTACAAGGAGCTGGATTTTGCAGCAGTCCTCAGGAAGCATCCCCCTTCTCCGGTGAGAGCCAGAGTGTTGCCAGCACTCAGCTCACTGATTCTTGCCATCACCTCCCTGCTGCTTGTGCAATTCTTGGGCTGATACCCACAGAGAGGTTACCACTGGAGGCAGGTGTTGTGCAAATGTGACTGTAGAATTCCTGTGTGTCTGTGTTGCCACAAGACTCCAAAGAAACCTTGTGGAAAAAGGAGCCCTTTAATGTCAGATCTTCCAGTCATTCCACTTTGTGCTTTAATCTGCTCGATACAGTTTCCCAATATAACTTGTGCATTTTCAGACTGTTAACACTTGTGCTTAATGTGAGGTGTTATCATCTTTGCAGTGAGAGGAAGGGACAGATACTGTGCGTCAGTGGGGAAAGGAAATGTCATCAAAGCCTCCTGGCCATACTGACTGTGGTTTTCTGTCTCCAGGTGCGAATGCCAAAGGGACACACTGTCCCCAAACCTTTCAATCTGTCCCAGGGAAACAAAAGAAAACTTGAAGAAGCCACAACAGAATATGTGTCCTTTGCTGAGCAGGTAGAAGCATTCCAAAAACGCACACCCCCTCGTTACCATTTGAGGAGCAGGAAATCTGAGGAAGGTGAATTGTCCTGGCTGTGTCCACACGCATTGGTGGAAGAGCAAGAGATGCTTTGACTACTCTGTGCAAATGACCTGTGTCTGTTGCAGGCCTTGCCATTAACTGCTGGTCTCTGTGTCTTGAACTTGTAGGCTCAGTTTCAAGAAAGCCAGTGAAGGCTCGGCTCACACACCCCAAAACACCAGTGCTGCGAACAAAGCAGCGCTTGAGACCCGTCACCTGCAAAACTGCTGCAGAGTTAGAAGCAGAGGAAGTAGAGAAAATTCAACAGTAAGTAAGGGCTTGCTCTAGTCCTCCAGGGCATGATTGTACCACACTGGAAATATTTTCCAGGTACCAAAATGTCACTTCTCTGGAATATCCTTTTAGTGTAAAAGAATGAGTAGAATACACTGAGATTCCTTTAGGTTGTTCATAATTCTTTAGCTCTGATTGTAGGGAAGTGAAATATAAACAATTCATTTTGAAGAAAGTGCTCTTAGGAGAGCTGATCTTGGGTTGAGTACAGCGTATGATGAGTAAAGCAAACCCAGTATAGCAATGCAGCCTGCATGCACTTCAAAACTTGCCTGTAGGCAAAGGTTTGGGTTTCTAGGAAAACAATCCAAAAGATTTTCCTTATTAATCTTGCTGATTTAAAGACGAAGGAAGAATTGCTAACATACAATGTACAATTGGTGACTGTCTCCATTGTTCCTGCACAGATACAAATTCAAAGCACGAGAAGTCAATCAGAAGATCTTTGAGGGTGGGCCACTCCTGCCCAAGAAACCCCCTGTGAAGAAGCTCACCCAACCCATCGGCTTTCAGCTGGAAATAGAAAAAAGGATTCAGGAGCGAGAGAGTAAGAAGCAGCAGGAGGAAGAGCGCTTCGAGTTCCATTCCAGGCCATGTCCCACAAAAATCCTGGAGGATATTGTGGTAAGAAGTTTAATAACACCCAGGTTTGGGAATTGGTGGCAATGGGCTTCAAAATGTTTGTAACTATGTTGCATTATGTGTTTAGTGATCTCAGTAAACAGTGTCTGTCATTAGGTAAGAACCGCAGTAGGTACATCCTGTGCTGTCAGGTTGTTTCTCTGAGGCGTTTTCTTGGCACTTGGCCTTGGGTAACTCCTTACTGGCTTTTCTGAACAGGGTGTTCCAGAGAAGAAAGCACTTCCTGTTACAGTCCCCAAGTCTCCAGCCTTTACCTTGAGAAGCAGGACCCGTGTGTCTGGCAGAGAGGAGGAAAAGGTAACAGTTGTGACGAGGCTGGAGCCAGGCCCAGTTCTCACTGCAGTGCCTGCCTGCCTCTGAATGTGGGTGGGATGCTTTGAGGCTGGAAGCCCCTTCCTTCCCTCCTGTGAGCAGGTCCTCCAGTGGTTTCCTTTGTCTGTGCTATTCACTTGAAACAATATGGTTATTGCTACTCATTTTACAGAAACTGAATTCTCATTAAAAATGAAATCATTTCAATGCTAGGGCACTGATGAGGGTTTCTGAGGTGTTGCTGCTATAAATGAGGAAGGTGAACTGCTTAGATTTCTCATCCTTCCCTATTCTGTCACTGAAGGCAGATATTACACATGACCTTTCTTCTCCCTAAGGTGGGGAGCAGGATTCTGAAAGCTTCACATCCCTCTTCCTTTCCTTCCTGTCAAGAGGATATTAAATAATTACAGTCTAATTTGAATGAGTACTAGAACTGAAAGTGGTTTCAAAAAAGGAAGAATTGGGCCTGTGGTTCAGGATGCCAGTAAATTGTTACTTCTTGGATTCCCAATTTTTGCAATGTCCACTGTTTATGTGACCCTGCTGTGCCCCTTATTAAAGGAGCTCATTCAAAGCTCTTTGTGGCTTTGTTTGGCAGGAGTTGCAGCCTATACAAAAGTGAAAAATCAGATCCTAATGCTAATATCCTTTTAGGAAAAAGAGGAGGTGGCTGTGATCAAAGCTAATCCTATGCCACATTATGGAGTGCCCTTCAAACCCAAAATGCCAGAGCAGAGGCACGTGGAAGTTTGCCCCTTCTCTTTCGATGCCCGGGACAGAGAGCGACAAATACAAAAAGAGAAAAAAATAGAAGAACTACAGAAGGAAGAGGTAAGAATTAAAAGCTACCTTGGATTCCACTCCTTCAGTAAAAAGAGTGTGATAGGATTTGCTGTTGTCTATTAAACCTCCAAGGAAAGGACAAGAAATATTTTGAGTTGTTTATTTCAGGTGCCAAAGTTCAAAGCGCTGCCTCTGCCTTACTTTGACCAAGTTAAACTTCCAGAAAAGAAGGTCAAAACCCCAACTCAGCCTGAACCATTCCATCTGCAGGTGGATGAACGGGGAGCTGCCAAGCTCCAGAGCTGGAAACAGCAGGTAGGATGAAAAGGGTAATGGGAATGACCAGACTTAAATCACCTGTGGAGTTGTGGTTGATTAGAGAAACGGTCCTCCTTGAAGTGAATCAGTAGCTGAGTTGGAGCAAGGAATTTTTCTGTACTTGGCATGAGACTTGGTGCTGTTGGGTTAAGGATTGGTCAATGGTTTGTTTTCATTTTTCTCACTTTGTGGTTAAATGATGGGATTTACCACAATTGTATGAACAGCTGTGGGGCATTTCTAAGCAGCAGCTCTGTGCAGCTGAATCTCTTTGCTGACTATCTCCAGGAATTTATTGACACATAAATAATATACTGTTTTTCTCATGTGAAGTCTGCAGTGGACACCTTCAGGTCCTGAAGGTGTTCTGACAGAGGAACTGGAGAATGAGGGGTATAGCGTGGCAAAGCAACTGTCAGGCAACAAGTGACACCAATTTTTGGCTTTAATATAATTTTCTATGGAAATTTGACTAAGTCAGCATGGCTTTTCCAGTGTAGGGAGTGCTGGAGTCTGGGTCACAGGGAGATGGTCTCTTTCTGCCTGGCACTTGATGTGCTCTCTTCTCTTGCAGATTGAAGAAGACTTGAAAAGGCAGAAAGAGGCAGCATGTTTTAAAGCTCGTCCCAACACAGTGATGTACCAGGAGCCTTTTGTGCCCAAAAAGGAACATAAGATGCTATCAGGTAGAGTTGCAAGTACTTGCTACACAGGGCTTGACTGATAGCTCAGAACTGATGCAATTAAGTGATGTTTTTTCTGGCTGTTGCCTCTTCTTCATCAGCACAGCCAATAGTGCCTTGCATTTAATCAACTAATTGCCTAACAGCTTGTGTCCCCTGGGAGCAGGGGGATTTCCTCTCCACCCCCCTGTCCTGCTCCAGCATGGCAGCTGTATTTAGAAGCTCTGCTGCAATTGGCAGATGATTGATGTGTGCCAGCTCAGGATAAGGGTACTGAGAATGTGAGGAGCTCCCTGCAGAGACAGCTGGCATTTCTGCAGCGCTGTCACTCTTTCCCTCCCGTTTCTAGTGAGATGAAGGCATCTACTGTTTGGGTAGGCTGAGATTTGTAGAGCATAAAACCAGCCAAAAGCTTGTTTGTGCTAACAATTGTGTGCTTGCTCCCTCCCATGAGAACACCCATGACGGGGTGACATCTGCATTAACACTGCTCACGTCTGGGAGTAAAGTTTTCTATTGTCCTGAAGCCTGGAGGTATCTCCTAACCACCCTTGCCAAGGGGAAGCTCTCCAAAGGGAGGCTTCCGTTGACATTAGTGCTGCTCTGCTTTACCTGACTGTCTTTGAACAAATGTTATCTCCTCTATTTCTAAACTTAGAGAGCCTTTCTGGTTCTGTAGTTCCTGAAAGCTTTGAGCTGGCAACAGAAAGAAGAGCAAAAGAACGGCAAGAATTTGAAAAGCGATTGGCAGACGCAGAAGCCTTAAGGGAGAGGTATGAGGAGCAGATCAGGCAGCAACAAGAGGAGCGTGAAAAGGAAGAAGTTGCTAAGCTAAGACAAGAAATGGTAAGTGAGCTGTTTCTGTGCAAGGGCTATAAAGTAACCCAAAGGAATGTGGGAATATCCTTATGGAGCTAATGTCACAGTTGAGATGTGCTGAAACTGTCTTTTCAAGGTTCCCTTTTGCAAATTGATGATTCACTAACTTCACAACTTGTTTAAAAAAAACAAACCTACAAAACCATGCAAACAAAGAAGGCAGCTGTGCTGAGATGGCTGAGTTTTGGAGCTGCACATGTGTAGTTATCAAAGCAGAATGATCTTAGTGAAACTCACAACCCCAACGTGTGCTGTGCGTTTTCCCACTACTCGCTCCAGTGCCCAGGGTGGTGTGGTGGTCTCAGGCATGTGCCTGCCTTCACCTCATCCACAGCTCACCTGCAAATTTCAGCTTCATCATAACTGCAACCATTTGCTTTGTTTTGCCCTTGATTATATTTATTTTTCCACAGGTTCACAAGGCAAACCCAATACGCAAATACCGCAGCCTAGAAGTGAAGTCCAGTCATCAGCCACTGACTGTGCCAAAGTCTCCCAACTTCTCAGACAGATTCCGATGCTGATGAGCATCCATGTGACAACTGGTGGGAGATCCCATCCTTCTCCACTCACTTGGTAGGAGAGAGGGAGCAATTGTGTCTCCCTGACTGCTCAGTCTGAACTCCTATGCTTGGTTTCATTGTTGTACTGAGTAGTTAAACTCCACCTGAGCCCATGGCATTTCAGCAGTGCCTCCTGGCCTTGCTGTGTATCCAGACCCCATCTTCTGTAGAGACTAAACCAAGTTTTATATTGCATACAGATATTTTGTACCTAACAAAATAAAAATTCCTAATCTGCTCGCTGTCTCTGGCTAGTGGGCTGAAGCCCTTTCCTGCAGAAGAGTTTTTCATAAAGACTGGCCACACAGATGTGTGCATCTGGCAGAGCTGTCTTGTGTTTTTACACTAAGTGCTGTTTTCAAGTGTCTTTTTTAGCCTTTTAGTCTACATTTAGCTTGAACTGTGTTTAGTGAGGTTCCTTCAAGCCAGTGTAGCGCGGGTCTGGCCTTCCTTGTTCATGTTTAGATGACCACAAATATAAATCTTGCCCACGCTTAAAAGTAGTTCTTTGTGTATATTAGAGTATTAAACCATCTTGCTGGTTTATAGCTGAAGTCCTTCTATTTGGGGAGCCATTCATCTGGCAAGTGACTCGCTGTGAGCTGCTGCCCCAGCTCCTGCCAGTGCAGGTCTCTTGGCTACAGAGCCATCAGCATCTCTGGCTGGTTTGGGCAGCGAGCAGAGCTAAATATAGCCCAAGTGCTCAAATGTGCTGGAGGACAAAACTGCTGGCATTGTGAAGAGTGGACACATCTAGATTAAAGTTTTAATAATTATTTCTTACTTAGTATTGTGCTCTGATTTCTTACCTTTATATTTTGCTGAAATACCTGCTCACACCCATGAGCAGGGCTGCTTGTTACTGTTGTGCTACTTAGTAGAGAGGAGGGGGAAAGGGAAATTTAGAATTAATTTGTCATAACTGGACAAACTTTCCTGTTTGTTGGTTATGGTAAACATTTGTTTTCATTTCTTCTGAACTGGGATACTGTTGAAGTAGTATTCCCAGAGTGTGTAGCTTTTTGTTCAAATTTTTGGTGAAAAAGAGAGGTCAGAGTAGGTGTTAGTTTCCACCTAAGGGGGTGCCTAGAGATGCTATCTCATTCTTGCCAAAGTACATCGAGCAATTGCTATTTTACTCCTAGATTGAGAGAGGTAACAGTGGAAGAAAGTCCTTAGAGACCTGAATTCCAAGATGAACATTTTTTGGACCTCTGAGGGATGATGTTTGCAGAAATTCTCCTAGAAAGTGCAATGCTCAAGAGATGTCATTGCAGAACAGCTGGGGTCTCTGTGGGAGTGTTTCCAAGAGCACCAGCCTCAAACTTCAGTACTGGGATTAAAAGAGGAAAAGCCACACACATTGAAATACAAGGATTTTTCAAAAAAATTAAAGGTTGTATGCAGTGAGGAACTGGAGAATGAGGGGTTGGGGAAGTGTGTTGACACTAAAGGTTGAATGACCCTGTGGCAGTGTGGGTTCCTGGAAATGGTGAGCTCAGACATGGCTCCATTTTGCTCAAGTTTTGGCTTTTCCTTCCCTTCTCTTGAAGATCCTTGTGTAGCTGTGGCAGAGGTTGGCCCAAAAGCGTGATCTAATCACCCAGTCTGCCTCCAGCCACATTTTTCTGACTTTGCCAATAGCCCCCTGTCACTGAGCTGAGTTACAGGACAGTCAGAAAAAATGCTGTCACTGCTGCTGTGACAATTTGCAGGAGTGGCTGGAGCACAAGGGACATGTCATCATCCTCTTCTTGAAAATGAAAATCCATGTGGATCTGACCTGTCTGCCTTAACCCCATTTCTGCCATGGTGGAGTTGTTCCCTGTGATCTGCTGCTAGCTGGGGACATCACAGAACCTCAGATGTTTTTTCCTCGAGTGCCAGCTCTGGAGGAGGCAGCATGTGGGCAGCAGAAGTAGCAAATATTTATGATGAGTCAGGGGGAAGCTGGAATGATGATGAGCTGCTGAAGAATGTGAAGGCAAGCAGGATCATGAGGCTGTGGAACTGGAGCAGCCACCAATCCCTGAAGGATGAAGCAGCTGGATTTCCCTGATGGCCCTACATGGCCTCTTCTGCCTTGAGGAAGGGGTTGTGTGCCTGACAGCTTGGCAGTATTTTTTCCCCAATGGTATCATTTGGGTCTAATAAAAGACATTACATCTTCCCCCAGACATGGCCTCTTGTGTTCCCCACGCACTGCAAAAAGGGGCAGGAGCCTCAGGCAGCTGTGCCTCCAAGGGTCTGGGGTGTTTGTATGAGCTTGGAGTCACCCACCAGGTTCTCACGGGCTGGGGTGTGGGACCTGTTCTCTTAATTAGGAGGGAAGTGGTGACATGGTGGGAAAACTGCTCTAGTGTACAAAGTATAAAAATCATGTCCTGAATGAGCTGGATGTTGGAGAGGATGGGATTTGGCCAATGCTTTGCCAGGGAAATAGTGGCAGGTGATTTTTCTGCTGGGGAGAACAAATTTACAGGATGGGAGCAACAGACTGGGATTTAACTAAGTGCTGTTGCAATACCTCCCTTTACAGTCAGGGTAGGTTGAGAAACTGATGTAAAATCTATATTCTCTATGTGGATTTTGCAAACACATTTTTGTATTCCAGTACTCAAAGCTCATCACCCTTACGTGCATGCCTTGAAAGCAAGGACTGGGAGGAGGAGAGGAGATCTGGGTGCAAAATCTTCCTCTGCTCTTCTAGTTGGGCTGTACTCAATTTGTCATCAAAATGATTTGCTGAACACAGACTAGGGCTGGAACTTAAAGGCAGCCAATGTTTTCCTGGACTTTCATGTTGATTGCAAGATCAAATTATCTGGTGAATAAATTCTTATGAAAAGGCTTGATGATGCTCTCAAATCACAGCTTTGCTTCTCCCTTCTGTCTCCATTGGGAAACCTTTGCAGCTGCTTGTGTGACCTGGCCTGAACCTGGCAAGAACTCCCGGATCTGGGCAGGTCCTGGTGCTGCTGCTGGTGGCCACATCGCTCTGGATGCTCTTTTGATGATGTTGGGGTTTTCCCCTGTCTTTCCCCATCACCTTGCTGACACCTGTCACGACGTGGTGGAAGCCCCGGTTCTGAGGGAAGCAGTCAAGGCAGCCAGCCCGGCCGGTTTGTGTTTCAGCAGCATGGCTGGGATTCAGGTGGGGATGTTGTTCAGCCTTCCCTGCTGCTCGATTTAGCTGGGGTGTAGGGTTTCCCGGGAATGGGCCGGCTTTGGCCCCGCAGAGCCTCCCTTCCCAGGGTAAACGTAAAGGTTAAAGTGTGCTGCCGCAGTTGTGACAACGGCGTCGCCAGGGAACAGCGTGCTTGAGGCGCTGCCAGATAGCCCCAGGACAGGCTGTTTCCCAGCTGCAGCCAATGTAGGCTCTGGCTTAAGTTCCTGAATGGGAAGGGAGGAAAAAAATACCCGAAGCCCAGGCTGGGAAGCCTGGGTGGTGGCTGGTTTGCAGAGCCCCAGGGCACTGTGCTGCTCCTTGGGCGTGTGGTTTTGGACCAAGGCATCTGAAATCCTGGGGTGGAACAGATACTGCCCTTCAATTCTACAATTCCTTTTCCCAAAGGTATAATTTCATCCTATTTCTCTCTGCCCACAAATGAATTTTATCTGTGATAATGCCAAATCATGGTCCCCCATTGCCTCTGGAGAGCCATGGCTCCCCAGTACCCGGGCCCAGGGCTTTGCTTCCTCACCTTGTCCCAGGGATTTGTGCCCAGACCAACCTTGCTCCCAGGGAGCATGGAAGATTGCAAGCACCCCAGGAAGGCTGGCTGGTGTCCAGGTGCTTGTTCCTGCTCTCCTTGGAGAATTTTATCCCATTGTCCACCACACCAAGAGCTCCAAGGGGGCTCTGGGGCATGGCTCTGGCTCATGGGCTCCTGCCTCATGCTTGTGCATGGATGTGCTTCTTCCACCTCGGGTTTGCCAGGAGGGTGCAGAGCCAAAGGCTGGCGGAGTGGTGGCAGTATGTGCCTGAAGTGACACTGGTGGCCTCCAGGTGCCTGGCAGCCCTGGGCTGGAGGAGGAGAGAGGCAATTCCAAACTGTATGTTGGCAGTGACAGTCGATGGGCAGAGACCCCGCTGGCCAGGCACAGCATCTGGCCAGTTATTCCTGACTGTGGCCCTACAGAGGCCAAGGTGGGGGACTCCCACTCATCACAGGAGAGGTGGCTGTGCCAGGCCTGGGCAGTGTGTGTGTCATTGTCACCAAGAACTGAGGCTGCTGGTGATGCTCCAACCTCTGCTTGTACACAACTGCGTCAACACATCAGTGAGCTGGAGCAGTGTGCCTGCTCCTCCTGCATTATCCCTGCTGGTCCCCATCACATTCCAAGTCCTGCCATGGATTTCAGGAAAGGAGCTGGCCTTGAAGCCACAAATCCCAGCTGTGAAGGCTGGAGCAGGACAGCTCCATGTCTGCTCAGGAGTCCCCAGCTGTGTCCCACTGAGCAAGTGTTGCTCTTGCATTGAGGTGTTGGTGGTGGGTGCTCAGGCCAGGGCAGGGACAGGTGGGACAGCAGCACCTCAAGGACAGGAACAGCTGTGCTCCCATCCTGGCTTTTCTCAATTTCAATGCCACACGTCAACCACTGGCACAGTCTGACCCCAGGCCGTGGCACACCCATGCTGGTGGCTCACTGGGAGCTGGGATTTGTCAGAGTGGAGCAGCAGCACTGCCTGAGCAGTGTTGGTCCTCCTGAGAGGTGCTGCAGGCAAAGTGAGCACTGCTCTTGGGGGGCTGCTGCTGCTTGTTGGTGGCATTGATTCAGCTCCATCGTGGATGGCACTGGCCAGGGCAGCCTCCCCACCTCCTTTGCTGCTGTAGCCTCCAGCCCTGCCACAGCTAAGGTTTAAACTAAGGAGAAAGCAAAGCAAGGTTTAAGAAGCCAGGTTTGGTGTCTGGCAGGACCTGAGCTTTGTGTGGCTGTGGAATGGGGAACTGGGAGGCAGGACCAGGCTGGCAGCTGGCAGGGGCTGAGGCTGGAGAAGCCCAGGGTAACCTCAGCCTCCCCAGGGCACCTGGCCAGCCTGGGCCTGGGGAGAGTCCCACTCCTCCAGCAAAGGCCAGGATTTAGCCCCATGCAGTGTCTGAGGTGTGTCCTGGGGTGCAGCACCCCAGAAAGAGCTGGCAATGCCTGTGCAGCACCCAAACACACAGCCCAACCCTTCTGGAGCCTCCAGCTCCTCTGTTTCTTTTCCTGATTCCCGAAACACTTGATTTTGCAGAAAATAAGTCTTTCAACTCATTCCTAGCAAAGGCTGCAGCTGGCCAGTGCCCAGTTCCCAGCTGCTGCCACCCTCATCAAGGCCCAGTGGCAGTGCCCAGAGGTGCCACATCATACCCACAGAGCACAGGGTCCTTTGGAGCCACTCTCCCAAAGGGCCAGTGCCAGTGGGCAGAGCTGGCCACAGCTCACCAGCACAGGGACCAGCACCATCACCAGCTGCTCCTGGCAACCATCCCCATGGGTTGGCCAGTGGCCACCTTGTGTCACCTGTGGGCACCTTGGAGGGCCTTAGCCACCTGAACTCTGTCCAGCTCAGCCAGGCCACCCCCCGGGATGGTTTTGGGGCACCACTGAGTCCAGTGCCAGCCCTCCCTGTGGTGCTGTGCTGGAGCAGGAGGCAAGTCCATCCCTGCCCCCTGCCCCTTGTCTGCGTGTCCCCAGCCCACGGGGGACAGGCGAGAGTGGCGTGTCCTTTGAACGGGCTCCAGCAGTGACAGGTGCTGGGAAAGGCGAAGTGGGCCGGCTCCCGCTGCTGTAAGGGATCCTCCTCTGCCGGCTAATCCGGCTCCGTTACAGCCGGGATAGAAGAGGCTGCTCCCTCCGCCGCCGCCACAGTGCGGATGCTGCCCCCCTGACCACCACTGCACCAGGAGCCAGGTAACGGGGCCGGGGGGGTCTCCACGGCTTCTGACTTGGGGTGTAGGGGGGGTCCTGTGGATAGCGGAGCCCCCAGCCCTGGGAAGAACACCTCCATCCCCACGGGCTTCCTGTGCTGAGCTGTGGGATGTGGGAACGCTCTCCCAGAGACTGCTCTGCTGCACCTCCTGTTCCAGTAGACCAGCAAGCAACTCCCCTGTTACTGGGATGGTCCCTGCTGGGTTTATTCTGGGGCTAGGCTGTCCCCAGCTCTGGACGGCTGCACAGGGAGGTGTTTTGGGACAGGGTGAGGAAAGATGACCAGGCACAGAAGGGCAGTGGAGCCCAGGGCAGAACAGCCCAGGGGATTTGGGGATCAGGTGCTGGGCTGGAGCCCAATGCAGGTACAGGCACCAACAGGTCCCCTTGGCAGAGCTGGTTACCCCTGGGCAGGGGGACGAGCAGCGCTGGTGGCTGCTGGCTGCGGGGGTCTGGGTGGCCCCTGAGCAGATGGGGGTTGCCTGCATGGCTGGACCTCCTGCGTGCTTCAGGGGCAGCAATGGTGGGGCCGTGCCGGGAATGCTCACCTCTCCTGATCCCCACTGCCAGCCCGGAGCCGCTGTCTCCTGCCCTGCCATGGAGGGATGTGGCCTTAAATTGTCACCCTGGCCGCGCCGCGCTGGCAGTTTGCACGTCGGAGGCCCCAGGCACCCGGTGACAGGTGCCGGGGTCAGGCCATCGGTCAGTTACCGCGGGGCAGATATCGGGGCACAATGGGACGGTGCCGGGACTGGTGGCCACGTGGGGTCCGTGGCTCGGTGCCACCAGCCTGGGAGCCGCCGGCTGGGGAGTGGGGACACAGTTCCCGGCTGGATGGCAGCAGCTCATCCCTGCAGGAGCAGAGTCGCTGCCCGATCCCGCCGTCCCCTCTGCAGGGCGTCGGGTCCGGCGAGCCCTCAGCTGCTGCTTTCTCTCCCGCAGGAGCCGAACCGGGAGCACCGCAGGGCAGCCGCCTCCTGCCTGGAGCGTCCCATGGAGCAGGGTGGAGGCGCGGGTGGTGCCGACACGGGGGGATCCCCCGAAAGCGAGGGCAGCGCAGCGCCTGCAGCCCCCCAGGCTGCCCAGCCCCAAGGGGGGACAGCAACAGCCGCCACCGTGGCACAGGACACAGGCACAGATGAGCCTGGGCAGGAGAAGGCTGGAGGAGGGAGGACAGAGCCGGAGCAGGAGACAGCTCTGGCTGCTCCAGAGCTCCAGGATGGACGGGAAGCAGCTCCAGCAGAGGAGGCCTCGGCTGTGCAGAATGATGGAGGACAGGCAGCCTCTGATGGAGGACAGGCAGCATCCACCGGGGAGAAGGTGCCAGCTGCCTCTGAGGCCCAGGGTGTAGGGAAGGATGAGAAAGAGAAGCCTGGGAAGAAGAAAGCTCCAGCTGCAGGAGAGCTCAAAGGAGGAAAGGCTTCAGCTGCTGCAAAGGCTAAGGATGGAGGGAAGGATGAGCCCATGGAGGGGAAGGGCCAGGCTGTAGCTGAGGCACAGGATGGAGGAAAGGACAAGCCCAAGAAGGAGGAAGCACCTGGTGGGTCAGGGGCTGAGAGTGGTGGAAAAGCAGAGTCCACTGAGGAGAAGGCTCTGGCTGCTGCAAACTCTGAAGGAGGGAAGGCAAAACCTGTGGAGGAGACAGCCTTGGCTGCAGCTCAGGCTCAGGATGGAGGCAAAGGAGAGCCTGCAAAGGAGAAAATCACAGTGGTTGCAAATCAGGAGGTCCCAGCCACTGCTAAAGCTCTGGATGAAGGGAAGCAAGATGCAAAGGCAGAGCAAGCCCCAGCTGATACCAAACCTGCTAAGGAGAAAACCACAGCTGCTGCAAAGGAGAAGGCCCCAAATGCTGCAAAGGCGCAGAGTGGGAAGAATAAAGTGGTAAAGGCAGAAAAAGCCCCAGCAGTTAAAAAGGCTCCAGATGGAGGCAAAGAAGAGCCCACAAAGGAGAAGCCTCCAGCTTCAGTGAAGGAGAAAGGCCCAGCTTCAGTGAAGGAGAAAGCCATAATTCCTGCAAAGGAGAAAGCCCCAGATGCTGCTAAGGCTCAGGATGGAGAGAAGGCAGCAGCAAAGGCAGACAAAACACCAGCTGAAAAAATGGCTGAAGGTGGAGGCAAAAAAGAGCCTGAAAAGGAAAAGTCCCCAGCAGCTGTGAAGGTGCAGGATGGAGGGAAGAAAACTGCAAAGGTGGAAAAATCCACAGTTGCCTCAAAGGCTGGGGATGAAGGGAAAGATTCTAAAAAGGAGAAGGTCCCGGCTACTGCAAAGACTCAGGATGGAGGGAAGAAAGCTGCAGAGGTGGAGCCTCCCACACCTGGAGCAGAGGCTGGGGATGGGGCTGTGGAGCCCACGGAGGCAGCAGCCATGGCTGTTGTGAAGGCTCAGGGTGAAGGGGAGGAAGTGCCCAAGGGGACAGAGGGACAGCCACCAACGATCCCCGAGCCCCCGCGCCCCGCTCTGCTGCAGAGCCTGAGCTGCCCGGCTGCCTGCCACAGGTACTCACACCCTGCTGGGATGGGGGATGCCCCTCGCTGCTCCAGGGAGCCCTGGGTCTGGGTGCTGGGCTCGGGAGCTGCTGGCTGGGCTCTGCTCACCTCCCGCTCCTGCTTCCAGGGAGGAGCAGCCCTGGGCAGAGGTGGCAGAGATGGAGACAATAGAAGAGGAGACCACGATGGTGGAGCCAAAAGAGGGTCCGACAGAGCCTGGCTCTGGCCCACCAGCCCCGGGGGACCTGCAGCCCCTGGAACCCCCCGGCACCCCTCAGGAGAGGACATTGCCCAGTGCCACAGGGCAGCCCCCGGATCCTGCTGGGGTGGCAGAGCAGCCTGGACCTGGGGTGCAAACATCTTTGACAGAGGCAAAGCCACCCCCCAGCCCCTACCTCACCCCCGATTTTGGGAAGGAAGACCCTTTTGAGATACTGGGTAAGGCCACGAGGCACCTGCCTTTTCCTTATCCCCCGGACGCTCTGGGGAGTGACAGCCTGGGAACCCCTGGCCCTGCCTGCTGCCCACACTGCCCTCCGTGCTGCCAGCTCCTGTCCTTGGCTTGTCACCTGCCTGGTGGCCTCCGAGCTCCCCTTTCACTGTAAACAGGGCTAAATACGTCGCGTCCCTTCCTGGCCTGCTCTGGCCACACTGACTGTGAGGAAGAGGAGCCCGGAGAGTGACAGTGACTGTCTGGCTGGTGGCAGGGGACAGCATGTCCTCATGTCCTGCACCACTGTCCTTGTGGGAATGGCAGGGGGTGCTTGTGGGGATCCCTGTGAGGCTGGGTCCTGCTCTTGCCTGGGAAAGGGTGGCTCAGGACTGGGTGCATGGGGTGCCCCGTGAGTGGGATCTGCCCTGGGAGGGTGAGCAGGAGGTGGTGGCATGGAGGGGGATTGGCCTGGAGAGGGTGACAGACAATGACACGGCCTGGAAAGGGTAAATGTGACATGTGGGTTGGTGGGGGTGGCTGTCATCAAGTAAGGTGGGTGCCATGGAACAGAGTGCCATGGAGGGGAGTGGGTGCCATGGAGCAGGGTTGGTGCCATGCAGCTGGGCAATGCTGTGGGCAGTAGCAAGGGACCCTTCAGGGGTTGCTGCATCATCCAGTGCAGCCCCAGCCAGGAACCTCTGGCTCACAGCCCAAACTCAGTACCTGGCCACATCCTGCACCCACAGGCTTGGCTGGGTGCCTGTCTTCACATAAGGGCAGCCCGGGGTACCCAGAGTGGGGGTCCCCTGGACAGCAGATTCCCTTCTCACCTCATCCTTTGTCTTTGCAGACGATGTCCCCCCACCTCCAGCGCCCTTTGCCCATCGCACCGTCACCCTGCGCTCCGCCAGTGTCAGCTCCCAGTTCAGCCTCAACTCCAAGGACATCCTGGGGGGGTAAGGAGGGGCCCCAGTGCTTCTCCTGGCACTGTCCCACTGTGCCTTGGGCAGTGGCCTTGCATTGGTGGGACTCCGGTGGTCATGATGGGTGGGTGCCTCGGGCAGTGCAGAGCAGCACCACAGTGCGGTGTCAGGGTCCCCAGCAGCCTGGGTGGCTGATGGTGGGGGCACTTCTCCCTCTCTCCTTTCCTCCTTCCCTACATAGGGGCAAGTTTGGTGAAGTCCACACGTGCACAGAGAAGGAGACCGGGCTCAAGCTGGCAGCCAAAGTGATCCGGAAGCAGGGAGCAAAGGACAAGGTCTGAACGATGCCGGGCAGGTGGTGGCAGTGTTACACTCTGAGTGCCCCTGGTGTGGGGACACAGCCTGTCCCAGTGGCACGGCCAGGGCTGACACCCCGCACTGGGGCTCCTGCAGGAGATGGTGCTGCTGGAGATCGACGTGATGAACCAGCTGAACCACCACAACCTCATCCAGCTCTACGATGCCATCGAAACGCCCCGGGAGATCATCCTCTTCATGGAATTGTGAGTGCCCGTGCCTCCCTCGGGGCCGTCCAACCCCAAAATGCCACATCCCACTCTGGCTCTGCTCAGCACCCCCACGGCAGAGCTGGGCCAGAGTCCTCGGGAGGGCAAGGAGCTCTACAAGGAGGGTGGCTCGGGGCAGGGAGTCCCCCCAAAGTGACCCCGTGGTGCGTCCCCGTGCAGTGTGGAGGGTGGTGAGCTCTTTGAGCGGATCATCGACGACGACTACCACCTGACGGAGGTGGACTGCATGGTGTTCGTGCGGCAGATCTGCGAGGGCATCCGCTTCATGCACCACATGGGCGTCCTCCACCTCGACCTCAAGGTGCTGGGCTGGGCGTGACAATGGCAGGGCCAAGGGTGACAGCAGGACGCTGGCTAGCTGTGGGAGGGATGCCTGTGGGTCAGCACTGCTCTGGTGTGGGTCAGCTGCAGGACCCATGGGCTGCTGGATCTGTGCAGTGGGGATGTCCTCTCGGTGGTGGGGCAATGTCACCCTGTCCCCACAGCCTGAGAACATCCTCTGCGTCGCTGCCACCGGGCACATGGTGAAGATCATTGACTTTGGGCTGGCTCGAAGGTGAGGTTTTCTTTCTCGGCTCTGTCTCCTGCCTGTTCCCCTCCCACCCTTCATCTCTGTGTGCCTTTGGGTAGCAGGAGCCCCAGGACCTGCCCTAGGCCATTATTTTGGCCATGACACTCCCTGACTAGCTGAGGAGGGCAGCATCTGCTGAGAGAGGGGCAGTGGTTTGGGGGAGCAGCCTGTCCCCCTTCTGCTGACTTGCACCCCTCCTCGGCTGCAGGTACAACCCCAATGAGAAGCTGAAAGTGAACTTTGGCACCCCTGAATTCCTCTCCCCTGAGGTGGTCAACTACGAGCAGGTCTCCTACTCCACGGACATGTGGAGCATGGGCGTCATCACCTACATGCTGTACGTCAGGGCTGGGCAGGCTGCCAGTGCCATGCTGGGGAGCTGGCACAGCTGGGGCACAGCTCCCCTGGGTGCAGAGTTGTCCCCAGGCACCTGGCTGTTTGGTGGCAGGTGGGGGTCCTGGATGGGGAGATGGCTGTGTGGGGCTGGGGGGCGGGAAGAAGCTCAGCCTGGCTGCAGGAAAGAGCACAGGACGGTGGCAGCACATCCCTGGAACATCCCTGGCCAGGCTGGCTCCGTTCCAGGGGGTCTGGGAGGTGCCAAAGCCTGAGAACACCTGACTCCTCACCTCTCTGCACCCCCAGGCTCAGCGGCCTCTCCCCCTTCTTGGGTGACGATGACACCGAGACACTCAACAACGTCCTGGCTGCCAACTGGTATTTCGACGAGGAGACCTTTGAGAGTGTCTCCAATGAGGCCAAGGACTTCGTCTCCAACCTCATCATCAAGGATAAGAGGTGTGAGGCTGGCAGTGGCCATGGGGTCCTGGGGTGGGCATCCCCAGAGCTGGCCCAGGTACCACATGCTGCCTCTTCACCAGGGCCAGCAGCATCCCTGGGTCAGGACTGAATTAACCCCATGGGGCTGTGCTCCACTCTGATTGTCCCCAACAGAGCCCTGTATCCCTGCAGGGACATCCCAAGCAGGATGTGCTGGACCCCTCAGAGTCCTGCCCAGCCCCACCAGTCCCTGGGCACATCCCTGGGCACATCCTTCCATCTGGTTCTTCCCTGCAGGGTTATGGGGTTTGGGGGCTCTGGAGCAGCTGGAGAAGGGGGTGGTTGGGGGTGAGGGGCTTGATCAGGGTTGATGTGGGCTCATCCTTCCCCCAGTGCCCGGATGAGTGCTGACCAGTGCCTGCAGCACCCCTGGCTCAATAACCTGGCAGAAAAGGCCAAACGCTCCAACCGGCGGCTCAAGTCCCAAGTGCTGCTCAAGAAATACGTCATGAGGCGGCGCTGGAAGGTGAGGGGTCCGGCCAGGGCGTGAGGGTCAGCAGCTTCTGAGGGGGCTGGCAGGGGGCTGGCAGGCTGCCTGTCCTGGTGGATGGCCTCTGGAGCATGGAGAATGGCTCTGTCTCGCTGTGCTGCTGGCAGCTGGGACACAGGGCTGGGCACTCTTGAGCGTGGATGCCCCTGAGGTAACACCCCCGTCAGGCATAGCACCCTTTGTGGTGGTTATTCCTGAGCCGATCCCAAGAGCAGCTTTTAGGGCAGGAGTAGTGTCAGGCCCCAGAGCGGGGGCTGGCTCAAACTTCGGTGCCACGGCCCTCGCCAGAGGATGAGAATCTTTCCTCTTCCCTTTCACAGAAAAATTTCATCGGGGTGTGTGCTGCCAACCGCTTCAGGAAGATCACCAGCTCAGGGTCCCTGACAGCGCTGGGCATCTGAGCTGGGCTCCCAGGGGAGCCGAGGCCAGAAAGGAACCACTTGAGAGGGACCCCCACCAGTCTGGAGCAGCTCTGTCGAGCTGGTCCCACTGCGCTCAGGACCACGTCAGTGCTCAGTCTCAGACTGTGAGGCTGCTCCGGAGTGAAGGTTTCTGATCTCAGCTCTGGCCCTGGCCTGGCTGCGTGATGCCCGACCTGCAGCATCTCTGCCCTGCTCACGCTTCCTTCTCGTGCCCTCGGAGGAGGAATCCATTCCGGTGTGATCCCGCTGCCTCGGCCACCTGGTGCTTGCTGCTTTTGGACTCAAAATGTGCCCTCTCTGCCTGTAAATGCCGCAGCCCTGCCTGCCTTCACTGCCGCTGGCCCCTGCACTGCCCGACCTCCCTTCCCAGCTCTGCGGCTCGGCGATGATGCTGGAGGGCACCGCGGACCCTCGCCCTGATGCTTTGGCACCGGAGCCGGGGCTCAAGCACCTCCTCCTGGCCAGCTGGGCATGTGGGAGCGGAGCTGGCCCCGAGCTGCTGCTCGCACAGGAAGGGAGGAAGCAGCAAGCACGCTTCCAGCGGCGTCCCCAGCTGGGAGCCAACGACGAAAGAAGGAGGCTTTGTGTTCCTCCTGCCCTCCCTGCCCTTCGGTTCTGCCAGCGGGGGAAAAACACAACCTCTGCTTCACCCGTCCCCGGCAGATCGCGCTGAGCGAGGCGGGCTAATGCAGAGCAGCTGGCCCGCGCTCCCCGCTCGGCCGGCACCGCTCACCGACCACCAACGCAGCGGAACCGCGGCGGCTCCGGCCGCCAGCTCCCGCCCCGCGCGGGGGCTCCGCGGGACCGCCTGCCACTGGGGACAGGGGTGCTGCTCCAGCTCCCCCGCCTTGTCCCCATCCCCGTCCTCTCTGCCTGCCCCCCTTGGGCAGAGAGGATGGGCATCCCTGGATGCTGCCAGAGGATGGGCATCCCTGCGGTGTGCAGGATCCAGCCTTGCCCACTGCACGAGGGGATGGGGGTTGGCAAGAGGTCCCCCAGCTTTGGCTTTTGCCGTGGCTAAGCCCCTCCAAGCCAAGGCTGTGTGTTTGCTCTGGAGCTGCCTCTGCCCTCCGTGCCTGCTGGAAAAACACTGGGGAGAGACACGGGGAGACATTGCCTGCCCCTCACCCCACACTGGCTGCAGCAGGGGAAGGGGCTTCAGCCTTGTCCCCGCCGGGCAGGAGCTGCAGCTGGTGGGACCCTGCCTCATAATGGAGCCCTCCACAGTGCTCACCTTCTTGTAAATAAATGTACAGGTCTGCCCACAGCCCACACCTGCCACCCTGGGACTGGGGAGGCCCTGCTCCCACCTGTGGGGCCTGACAGTCACAGGGTCAGTGAGATGAGGATGGGAGGCAGAATCTCATCCCTGTGGTAGAGGGAATGGCTCCAGGCTGTGCCGTGGACAGGGACCACCTGGTATGTCCTGGGCAGGGCTGTGCAGGCATAGTGCCAAGGGTTTCTGGTCTACACACCCAACAGCTCCGAGCACCCCAGGGGCATGGGGGAAGGGAAAGTGACTGGATGGATGGGTGGATGGATCAGCTGTCAGTCAGACGTGTCCTCACATCTTCAGCCTCTGCCCATACGGGCTGGGATACCCAGGCAAGGGCAGGTGGGTACTGGAGCCCCTTTGCCCAGGGGAGCTGTGGCTGGCCCTGAAGTGGTTAAGGCTGCCAGAGCCCGGACTCCGCCGCAGGCGTCCCTCCCAGCCGCTTCCTGCCGGCAGCCTTTGACCGGTTCCTGTCGGTGACCACCCCGCGGGCCTGGACGCCAGCGCAGCCCCATCTGGTTTGAGTTACGCTCCACGGCGGTGACGTCTCCTTCCTGCCTGGCCCCAGGAGCCGAGCGTCGCCCCGGGCCCGGCCCTGGCCTCGGACGGCCACAGGGGCTGCAGGGCCCTGCTGTGGGGTGGCCACGGGGCTTCTAGATGCACCATCAGCCCCGAACATTCCTGGCACCCTGAGCTGCTGTAGGGAATCAGTTCCTGAACACAGCCCTGTGTGTGCACGTCTGCAGCAGAGGGATGCACAGGCACCAGCGCAACCCAGGGTGAGGGACCCCTACCCCACAGCCCAGTTTGGTTTCTCCAGTCCCCTCCTTCCTACCCTGGGACCCTACAGAGACACACACTGGGGCCACAGAGCAGATACCCGTGGAAGTAGCCGTGATCCCATCCTATGCTCCCAGCTGACAGCTCATGAGCCCCTGAAGCTGCTTGGAGTGGTCTGGGACCAAATGCTCCTGGTCCAGCCCAGGCCACGACAGCCAGGTCCACCCCTAACGTGTGGGGTCCTCATCACCGCCAGGGATGCACGGTGCAGTGTGGATGTGCACCGCGTGTCCTCAGCATCCATCCCCGGAGCGTGGAGCGGCGCACATTCCCCGTGCACCCTGTCCCTGCGGCGCCCCCCTGCCTGCGGGAGCAAGGATCCCCGCGGGCGGTGCAGGGAGGGAAGGGGCGCGGGCAGACCCCCGGCACCGGCAGCACCGCCGGCAGCGGCAGCAGGTTCGCCCCGTGACCGGGTGCAAGTCCCGGCCGCGGCACGGCCCAGGATGGGAGCGGGCGAGCGGGCGGGGGATCAGGCCACCCACAGCGAGCCGGGAGCGAGCCAGGGAGGAGGCAGAGCTGGGAGAACAGCGGGTCCGTGACCGGCACTCGGGGTGAGGGCGGGAACGGGGAGCACGGGGAGAGCGCACGGCTCTGATCTGCGCTCCCGGGCAGCGCGGGACAGGAGCGCCCATCCCTAGCGGCTGCCGCAGTTTGGGGACAGTGGGACGTGCCGCACTGCTCCCAGCACAGGGACCCCATCTCGGGCACAGCGTGGGGCCGGGGCCGCGTGTTCCCAGGCGCGGCGGGCGATGGGCCCGGCCACGCTGCGTGGGAACCAGACGGCCCCTGGGCACGGCTGCGGCGCTCGCTTCCTCCCGCGCCCCCGGGGACCGTGCGAAGGAGGGGGCTGAGGTCAGCCGCGCTCGCCGCCGGCCGCTCCGGAGACGCCAGCATGATGTAGGCGCTCAAATATTGTTTTCCACTGGGTAAGGAAAAAAAAAAAAAGGGAGAAAAGAGAGGCCCAGGGCTGAGTGGCGGCCCCCGATGATGAAGGGCGGCCCCCCTGCCCTGCCCGGGGCTGGGACACAGCCATGGCCCAGCAGCAGCCGTCTGGTGGCTGATAACAGAGCTGACGTGGCCGCCGTGCTCCCGGTCCCCGAGTGACGGCAGCGTTCCTCCGTGCCAGCACGGCCCCCGCGGAGACCCCCGAGACTGGCCAAACTGGGGTCCCCCCGGCCTTGGGGAGCTGGGGGGACTTTGACACAAATTTGGTCCTCACATCAGCACGGAGAGCCCCTGCCAGCCCTGTGTCTATCCTGGGGCTGGCTGTGCCGTGGGGTTGGGGTGTTGCTGCTCCTGGGGAGCTCCCTCTCCCAGCCTGGGGTTGGCAGCATGAGGGGTGCAAGCACAGCCCCCCACTTTGCCAGCATCACTCTGGCTCCTCTCCACTGCTCAGAGGAGCTGACTCGGGTGTCCCAGTGCTGTGTGGAAAGGAACCGGTGGCCAGGTCCCATCCTACAGCTGTGAGGGGACCCTGCCCACTCCAGTGTCCCCCAGTTGGGCCAGTTAGGGCATATCCCTGTGCCCAGCCCAGTGTGAACAGCGGTGACTCAGCTGGTGCCTCTTCACTGGCAGCCACCCTGCATGATTCAGGTTGGAGGAATCCACTTTCCTGGCTGTTCCCATCAGAGCTGCAGCCCCTGGCACAGCCCATCTTTGGGGCTGCCCTGGTCTCGGAGTCTGCAGGGACTAGTTGGAATTCCAGCCAAGCACTGACACAGCCACAAGCAAGGACAGAGAGGGGAGGGAGCCCTGTTCCCCACACAGCAGAGCCTCCACGCTGTGCCACAACCTCTGGTGCCTCCCTGCAGTCTCTCCGGGCAAACCTGGTCCATTTGCAGGGCCACACACAGGCTGGTGCCACTTGTGCCACGTGTGACATCCTGTGAAAAAACAGGAACTTGGAGGGGTCCCAGGCCCAGGGAGGTGACAGTGGGGCTCCTCTGGGGGATAACATCTGCTGCAGCACATCCCCTGACCCCCAGGGACAAAGGTCCCTCGTACTACCATGGGATGGCACTTCAGTGCCCCACACTGTGGCAGGACCTTGTCTGTCCCCAGCATCTCCCTGGGACACAGGACCGGGGTGTAGGTGCCCTGACCAAGGCCATGCCCCGTCCCCACATGGCCTCACCATCCAGTCAGTGATCCCTGATGGAGGGACTGGTGGGGATGGAGGCTGTGCAAGGTGGCCTTGGGCACGTGTGTCCCTCAGCCAGCACCTGAGCTGGGGCTGAGGGTCCCCAGCTTGCCCCTGCCCACTGCCCACCTCGAATGGGGCACAGAGACCACAGAGGCAGCTTTGGGGAATGTGCTTTATTAGGTGCTGGGTGGTCCCGGGGTGGGGAGTCCCTCACTCAAAAAAGAACATGCCGGGTGTCCGGTAGAGGCAGGGTGGCAGCCCCAGGGGGTAGCCATTGCCCCCCTGCAGTGGGATCGTGGTCCCCGGCCCCCATGGCTCCTTCTGCTCACCTGCCCGTGGCCCCATGGGCCCGAAGGGTGGCTGGCGGGGGGCGGTGGAGGCCGGGGGCGCTGCAGCCAGGAGATGCTCCAGCGCTGTGCCGCAGGGCCGCTCCTTCACGCAGAAGCTCAGTGCCTGCACCCGGCACTGATAGCTGCTGCCCAGCGCCTCGGGGCCCGGCCGGCTGAAGGAGCCGAACACGGGCAGGTGGGGCTGCGTGTAGCCCTCTCCCTCCAGGAAGCACGATGGGGAGGGCTTGCCCGTGCCCAGGAGGTTGCCAGGGAACGCAGGTGGCACCTGCCCGAATGGCTGACACGGCCCCAGCCCAGGGGCAGCCAGCTCCTTGCCCTCCAGCTGCTCTGGGGGGGTGTCTGGGGCGGCCGGCGAGTCCTGGGGGGGGTCCCTGTGCGGGGTGGGCAGCAGGGCAGGCAGCAGGGCAGGGTGCTGCTGCTGGGCCGGGCGCTCGCTGGGCAACGGGTACTGACCTGGCCGGGGCAGCTGCAGCGCCGCCGGGAGCCCCCCGAAGACAGTCTCCTTGGGCGGGCGGCTCTCGGGGGGTGCGAAGAACGGCCCCTTGGGCTGTGCCACGTCCGGCAGGTACAGGCAGGGCTGCCTGGCCTTGGGCGGCTGGCGCCGGGCCCAGGGCTCGGCGCACCCCGGCACTCCGGCCCCCTCAGAGAGAGCGGCGGGGCTCGGTAGGCGTCCTGGGGCCGACGGCGAGCTGTAGCCCCCCTCTGCCTTCCCCTCCTCCGGCAGCGGGGCAGCGGGCAGCCCTTGCCCCGGCTGTCTGGGGGTCTTCCTGCGCCCCTCGTCTCCCTCGGTGCCTGGTGCATCCCGGAGACCCTTCTTCCTGGTGAAGCGCCGGCGGCGCCGCAAGAAGCTGCCGTTCTCAAACATGTTGTAGCAGTCGGGGTCGAGGGTCCAGTAGTTGCCCTTTCCCGGCTTCTTGTCGTCACGGGGCACCTTGACGAAGCACTCGTTGAGGGAGAGGTTGTGGCGGATGCTGTTCTGCCAGCCCTGCTTGTTCTCGCGGTAGAAGGTGAAGCGGCCCATGATGTAGCGGTAGATGCCGCTCAGGGTGATGCGCTGCTCGGGCGCGCTCTGGATGGCCATGGTGATGAGGGCGATGTAGCTGTAGGGTGGCTTGGTGGCCTCAGCGCTGGGGAAGGCGCCGCCGGCCGGCTCAGGGGCCGGTGGGCTGCGCAGCGCCGCGTCGCCGACGGGGAGGTCCGGCTGCATCCTCCCTGCCGGCCCCGCCGCTCCAGCTCCGCCGCGGGTCCCGCTCCGCTCTGCCGCACGGCCCCAGCACGGCCCGTTAAAACCCGCCGGCCGGCGAGGGGGCGGCGGGCCCC
>VZRH01005228.1:51769-77539 GCA_013397555.1 Urocynchramus pylzowi
CTGAGTGAGGGATGTTGGCAGGACTGAGGTGCTGCCTGCCCTCAGATGCCCATCTGCCCCCTGCCCACCCCAGCCCCTGCCCCCAGCCTGGCCTTGTGCTGGAGCCTGTGCCAGGTCTCTCCGTTGTGCCACATCCCTGCATTGTTCCCAAAAACTCTAGGTGCAGCACAGCCCCCAGGAGCCCCATCACACCGTTCATGAGTGTAAACTGAGACACAGGTGGTGACTGCCTTTGGGACAGCCTTCTGTGTTGTCAGGTCAGCAGAGCAGCTAACAGGCACCTCGCTGCTGCCTTCACCCCTGCCAAGGGACTGGGACAAGGGGCAGGACAGGTCTGGAGCCAGAGCTGGGGCAGGGAGCTGTCTCATGCTGTGGCTGGGGCTGAGCTAGCTTTGCCCACATGAGGCTCCGTCTGGACTCAGCTTCCCCAGCCACCCATGCTCCGCTCGGACCAGCAGCAGCCCCCCACCCCAGACCAGCCCCCAACACCAATACGAAAACACAACCTTTATTTCTAATGTTCGCTTCGGCGAGTCCTGGCAGCGCAAGGTGCGAGGACAGGGCCAGGTCTGCCCTGGCTTGCTGAATAGGCACGCAACAAACCCCACCTGGGAGACTCCTGGGGAATGACTACAGCAAACACAGGGCCAGCAGCACCTGCCCACCCGGCTAACATCTGTCCTGGTCTGGTTCTGCATGCTGAGCACTGTGCCTTGGGACATGCAGCTGGAATGGAGCCGTGGGGCTCAGAGCCTCCCGCTCTGAGACTTCATGGCAACTGGGCTCTCCTCTCCCACCCAGTTCAGGGCTGGCAGAGCTGTTTGAGGACATGGAGAACGTGGCTGGAGGTGCCAGGGGCACAGGGCTGGGGGGAATTGCAGAGCAGCGTCGGCCTCAAGCGCTGGGCATGATGGAAGAGCTCCCGGGCGAACACCGGCTCCACCTGCGGGGGCACAGAACCACAGAGGATGGGCACAGGTCCGTGTCCCTGCCCTGCAAAGGTCCCTGTGCTGCTACTCACGTGAGCCATGATGAGCTTCTGGAAGGGGTGCCCAGCTCTGGTGGGGTATTCCTCCCCGAAGCACAGGTAGATCTGGTACTGAGGCAGGAGCTGCCCGTTGGTGCTCAGGTACTCCCGCACCTCTGCAAGACACCAGCCCTGTCAGGGGACACGGGCTCCTCACAGCCCCCATCAGCCACACCAGGGCAGGACCTGCCCCTCTCCCCGAGGGTCTCCCAGGGACTTACGCTGTATGTACTGCTGTGTGTCCAGCAGCTTGTAAGTCCTCTCCCTCTCCAGCTTGTTGGGCCAGTTCTTGTGCGGGGCCAGCGGCCCGTTCCAGTACACCCTGCCCTGGCACTGGCGCTTCATGAAGACCCCCTCAGGTGCTACCCACAGCAGCACCCCGCGCTCCAGGTGGGGCAAGAGCCGCTCCAGCACGTTGGCCATGCAGGCCACGCGGCCGTGGCCGCTGAGCACCTGCGGGGGCGGGAATTGTATCTGCTCCACGCAGGAGGGGCCGTAGAGGGGCTCGCTGTCGGCCGGCACGGCGCTGGTGCTGAGGCGGCAGCCCTCGGCCGTGCGGGTGGTCACCTCCTTCACCAGCACGTCGCAGTAGTACAGGCGGATGTGGAGCCAGCAGTCTGGGGCAAAGAGAGGGTCGCTTCATGGGCAATCTGGGCTGGTGGGGCCAGCCAGAGCATTGCCTGCAACATGGCTCCTACCTGAATTGTTGACATCCTCCACAGGGAGGTAGGACTGGGGTCCTGGAAGAAGGTGGCCATGGGTTGGGCTCCAGCCATAGAAGACTCCCCTCACAAGGCACCCTGGACCAGGGCAGAGATGAGGTGGTAAAAGGACATACACAGTTACCCCAGGGGCTGCCAGGCACTCTCCTGGCCCAGGCCCTTGGGCCCACACTTCCACTGTGTTTGCTCATTATTGGGCCTCATCATATCCCCTAAATGTGTGGCTTTGCTGGGGTGGGATGGGACTCCTCAGCCCCTACCTCAATCCCCACAGGTGCTGCCTGTAGGAGCGACAGGAGAGCAGGATCCTGGCAGAAGATCCTGTGCACTCCCTGCCCCCAGCCCCATCCCACTGAGGGACCCTCCTCACCTCGCTCGGTTGGGTGGCCAGAGAGCCGGGGCTGTGGGGACACGTGGGCACCCTCCAGCATGTCCTTCTGGCTTTCCTCCTCCTTTGGACTCCCTGCAGTGCTGCCCTGGGGGTAGGAGCAGCTTTGGTGAGGGCTGTGCTGGCAGTGGGGGATCCTGAGCCAGCTCCTTGCTCTACCATGGACCCCATAAGCCAGCAGATCCCCTGCCTGGGTCTGGCAGTGCGTGGCACAGGGGACCCTCTTCGAAGCCCCGTGGGACAAACGCAGGCTGTGTGCAAGAGGGGGAGCAGCTGATGGGTGAGGGGGGGATTTGAGGGTCCCACCTTCTCCCCTGCCTGAATGGCACAGGGCAGGCTCACCTGCTGATCCTCACTGCCTGGGGACTGTGTGTCACTGTCCTCTGCAGAGAGCAAGAAAGAACGGATGAACCCCTGGCAAACGGCAGGAACAGCCCCAGGGAAGACAGCTGGCTGTCCGGGACACCCGGAGAGGAAAAGGAGCGGGGAGGAAGGAAATGTCTGTGGGGCACGGGGCTTGTACAGGCATGGTTCAGGTATCAACCCCACATCTGGCACAGGAGGAGGGACGGCAGGGACGTACCTGCATCGCAGGCTCTGTCAGTCACGATCTGGTACACCTTGTAAGGCTCGGAGATGTCCAGCTGGCTCCGCTCGGGCACCTCCTGGAAGTCGGTGCTCTTATTGAGGGCGCAGCGCAGCCGCGTCTTCCAGGTGGAGGGGTCGGCCTTGTCCGTCCCTTCGTGGTACTTCCCCTTGTAGATGGCCCAAGCCTGAGGGACAGAGGGTGCCCTGTTCTGTGGGGGGTGCCGCAACCTGACCCCCGGCTCGGCTGTCCAAGGGGGTCCGCCAGGGTATGAGTCCACCGGGGTGGGGGTCAGCGGGGAGCCGGGGCTCCTGGGGGACTGCGGGGAGGCAGGGGAGCACACCGGGAGCCCCGGGGGCGTGCACGGAGCCAAGTCCTAGAGCTGCGCACAGAGGCAGGAATTGGAGAGCCCTGGAGGGGCACATGGAGCTCGGCTGCACAGAGCCGGGTGAGCGATTCCGGGGCGCGCACGGAGCTGGGCAGTGGGGAGCCCCGGGCAGTGGGGAGCCCCGGGCAATGGGGAGCCCCGGGCAGTGGGGAGCCCGGGGCAATAGGGAGCCCCGGGCAGTGGGGAGCCCCGGGCAATGGGAAGCCCCGGGCAGTGGGGAGCCCCGGGAGCGCACACGGGGCCCGGGGACCATTCCCAGGGCCGGGTGGGGAGCGCGGGGAGCCCGGGGTACCTTGAAGAGCGCAGCATCCTCCTGCTGCCGGTAATCCTGCTTGGCCGCGTGCTTCCAGGGGATGCGGAAGAGCGTTCGGTGCCGGTTCTCCCAGCGCAGCCCCGGGTACCGGCCGCTGTCGATCTGCGCGATCAGCCACTCCTTCAGCCGCATGGGCGCTCCCGGCTCCGCCATCGCGGCCCGGCGGCGAAACCGAAAGCGGCTCCGGCTTTCGCTTTCCTTTTCCTGACGCACGCCGCAGGTTCTGGCTGCCCCAAGGCGGAGGGGGACGGTTCTTAAATTTTTTTTTCTCTGCTCCACTTTTCCCAACGCAGCAGCGTCAGCCATCCGTGTTCAGGAGAAAGTGATGTCGTAATTGACGCTTACAGCAATGGGAAGAGCTGGAGCTGGTGCCTCCGGGAGGGACCCCCAAAAAAGGCATCCCCGAGGTTTCAGATCCTCACAATGTGTGCAGTCATGTACACCAGTGGTGATTTTAGCCTCTTCCCGTTGTTCACTGGCTCCTGCGGAGGCTCTGGGTGGTTGACCCCCACCCCGGGAAGTGCCCTTTGTTAAGCAAAGTGTGGGCGCCCATTCCCGGCTCTCGCCTGGGGCTCCAGCATTTTCCTGCCGTGCGGAACACAATGTGCAGCTCGCACTGGTAATTTACATACCGAGATACCTGCACTAGGTATTTCTCAACACACGCACCCTGCATTCGCGGGAGAGGGGCAGGCACATTGCATCCACGGGAGAGAGGACAAGGCACCAGAAGGCACACGGAACTCTCCTGCACCCCTCCCAAATGCTTCCCCTAAAACTGTTAGGTCTCCCACATGCTCCCCGAAGGGGACAAGGGACCCAACTCCCTTTACTTCCTGCATTGGGGACCCAACCGGACACGTCCCAGCCCCAGGGACCAGCTGCTCACTCCATGGGTGCGGGGAGCTGCAGAGAGCTGTGGGAAGAGCACGGGGTTTCCAGGGTGGTGTGAACAGTCACACGTCCCCATCTCTCAAATCTCTCCTCTGCTCTAATGCTCACATCTGCCTCGTGGGGCTCTGGATGCCGAGTCGAACGGGATGCAGGTGGGAAGGGTGGATGAGCTGTGCCAAGGGCTGCCGGGACCGGGGTGGGACACATCCTGCACCAGCTCCCCATTGGCCCCCAGCAGGGCACGGGCTGAGTCACTAGGCCACCCTGAGGTGACACTGGTGTTGGTTCCTCTATCACTGCTGCCGAGTTTCATGTTGCTGTGCAGGGAAACCCTGCTCCTCTGCCCGGCTGCTGCCCCCCAAGTCTCTTTTTGCAGTCACCCAGGTCTCCTTTCCTGCTCTGAGTCAGAGAAAGTCACCTCTGGCCGAGAGGAGAAGCGAAGTTCCTGAGAGCTACTGGGGCTGCAAAGTCTCCAAATGAATAATCAGTGGCAGAGAGCCCAGTGCCGGGCTTTCCCAGAGGATGTGAGGACAGGGCACAGCCACGTGGCACAGAGGGCACATGGGGCCACACGGGGTGTACGAGCGAGCCCCACTGGCAGGGGTCTTCTCTCCTTATTGAGCCTGCCCGCGAGCCCTTTGTTGCCAAGTGAAGCCCAGGCACCACCTGTGCCCTCCATCTGGGCGAGCTGTGGGACCACGCTCTGGGAAAAGGGCCTGGGAAGTGACCGTCAGAGAGTGCACATCTCCCCCTTCTGCCTTGGGAAGCAGTGCTATGGCAAGGAGTCACTGCACAGCCTCCCAGTGGCCCCGCCGATCACTTCCAAGGCCGGGAGATAATGGCAGCCGCCGGCTCGTTTGTCAGCCCCAGCCCGCCGGGATCACTTTTATCGGCCGGCCGGGGATTTCGTGCGGTGTGGCAGCCGCCGGGTGACGCAGGACCCGGGGGATCTGATTACCGGGCGTCAGCGAGAACGCTCAGGAGCCACATTCCCCACTGTATTCCTCACCGTGCTTCTCCCTTCCCGGGGAAGGTGAAGCTGCTTAACCCTTAAACTTTTCATGCCAAAATGAGCTTCAAAAGGCAGTCAAACATTAACTCGTAGCTAACCCTGCCCTTGCCCGGGTTTTTCCAAGCTGTGTAAACCAGATCTGCCAAAATAAATACAGTCTGCTGTGCTGTGGAGCTGAGCTGGAGGGCCCTGTGTGGTTTACAGTGGGAACAGGGGAATCTGTGGGTATAAACACCTTGGCTTGAAGTGTCCCGGTGTGAGAGGGTGCAGCTGTGCATGGGGCACACGTCTGTCCCAGATGTGTGATCCTGGGCTGCAGGGCTTCCACCCTGCTGGGTGCTAAGAAGGCCAAAGGGTGCTGGAGAGCCTGGCCTGGGGCCGAGGGAGTGGGCAGAAGAGCCTGGAAGGAACTGGAAAGAGAGTGGGATCCCATGGCAGATGGTGCAGGAGTAGTGAAGGATGATGCACCCCTGGTTACTCAGTTTACTGGGTATCTACCCAGGGAGGGTGGAGTTCCCACTCCACCCCAAGGCAGCACCCAGCCCAGCAGGCAGATGCTGGCAGCAGGAAAGAACCTTGGTCTGGAAGCTTTGTTTCCTAGGGGATCCCTTCCCCCTAGAAGAGGGCGGGCAGGCATGAGGGGGACTCCAGAAACATGCTCTGAGTCCCAACAGGGACAATGCTGATGACCCAGCTGGGCATCCTCAGAATTTTTCCCACCTGGGACTCTGCTCCAGGAAAAGGTGAAAATAGGACAGGTCTGGGGCTTGTGATGCTCAGCTGGTGCCAGGCTCCCAGTACTCCCAGCAGCTGGAGGAGCCTGCAGACTCCTGGACCTCGTGCTCCTGGATCCAGTGAGCGGAGAGGCTACAGTGGAACAGGCTCCAGGTGAGCTCCCACCTGCTGCTCCCAACCTCTCCTGGAGCACAGCTTGTCCTCAGAGAGCCCTGCCCTGGCACTCACATTTCTGGCCTCCCTTGTCACCTTCCCACAAGGCAGCAGGGTGAGCCCTGTCCAGGCATGCCAGTGTCCCCAGCCCACTCCCAGAGAGTGGCCAGCAGTAGCTCCAGACTGGTCCCATGCTGGGACCTTCCCCCTTGGCATCCCTGTTTCAACCTGGCCATCAGAGGAGAGTCAGACCACAGAGAAGGGTATTTATTACTGGGGAACATATAAAGTCTTTAAGCAAAATGGCTTAAGGCTCTGCTCTAATGAGGTCTGGCCAGGTTAAGTGCTTGGTTCCCACCTGTTACAGATTGTGCCCTGGGATAGGTGGGAATGGGGTGCAATGGATTCCTAAAGCTACAGTGCTTGCTCAGGGCTTGTGCTTGGCCAGTCTGGAGCTGGACCCTTGCCTGGAAGCCTGTGTGGTGGCATTATCTGCTGGCACACTGGTGTGTCCCTGCTCTGCAGCCACCCGGATGCTGGGAGCTTGTGCTGCTGGTAGGAAAACCGCTCTGAGGGGAGCACCGGCTCTCCTGTGCACCCTGAGGCCATGCAGTGGGTACCCAAGTGATAAAGCTGCTGCTGGCAACACCTGGGTACTGGCCTGTGGCAGAAGAGACCCCCTCTGGTTCTGCCCCAAGCAGGAGCCTGCAGTGACCCAGGGACAGAGATGTGTGTCCCCAGCACACCGGATGTGAAGAAGATGAGCCCAGCATGTGCTGCAAAGCCCAACAGCGTCCATGAAACCTGCCCAGACAGAAGGTGGCACGTTCCCACCCCAGAAGAGAAGAAGGAGCTGGGCTTTGTGCAGGTTCCTGCCCAGTGCTCTCTGTCCCACTGTATTGCATCTCCTTCATCTCCCCCAGGCTGTTGGGTGATGCTCACTGCTCTCCCTTGGCTTGGGTCACTTCAGACAAGCCGGGATGCAGGAGAACGTCCTCTTCACCCGCAGCAGGAAGGGACTTGTGCTCCTCATGTCTCTGGCTCTAGGGACCAGTCCTTGCACAGCACCCTCTGTCCTGGACGTTCCTTCTCTCCCTGCTGGCAGCAAGGCCTTTATTTCTTCCTCGTCATTGAAAGGGGACATCCCATACCTCTGCTTCAGGTGCCTGCGGACCTGGGGAAGGAGCAAAAAGTAAAATATAGTGCTGGTTTACAAGGGCAGGTCCAAGCCTGCCAGCAAGGGGAGCAGGGAAGAAACCGAGTCCTCTCAGGACTTGTCCTTGCTCTGAGACCCAGGCAGGCTCAGCCACGGGGCAGGGCACAGAGGCTTGTCCCACCTTGCGGGCTGCGCTGCCGCTGAACTCGGACAGCTGCTGCCTGAAGCCGGGGTTGGGGTTGGCGACGGGCCGGATGGTTCGGATGGCATCCAGCACCTCCTGGCAGCTCAGCTCCGTGACTACCATGACGTAGGCAACCACCACGGTGGTACTGCGGGAGATGCCAGCGAGGCTGCCAAGGGAAAGTGCAGAAGGGCTGGCGTTAGTGGCACACCCTGACCCCATGCTTGCCTCGTCCTCCACCCCTGTGCCTCAGATATTTCAGTTCTTCTTCTCCAAGGACTTGCTCTCACGGAGGCCTGAGACCTTCCAAGGTCCTGGCCATCAGTGCCTATAAATACCCACTCCTCTACAGGGAATGGGAGCAGCAGCCACTGCCTGGCTGCCTGCCCCAAACCCTGCTCATCCCGCGCGCTCAGCTGCAGCAAAAAGCTGCCCCGGCTCCAGGACTGCCTGGATCCCGCATGGTTTGAGTCACAAGCCACAGCCAAGGGTGGATCCTGGGTGGGTCCATTGGCACAGAGCCCTCTGGCACAGGCTGGCTCTGATCAGGAGTTGCAGCTGAAGTGAGAGGCTGGGGGCTGTATCTGCTGAGCTGGGGGGACCCAGCAGTGGGCATGGGAAGCAGCATTACCAGTGGACGAGGCAGTTCCCTCCATGCAGGCGACACTGATGGATAAAACTGATGCATTCCTTGAAGTGCCTCTTGCTAGCAGGAAAAATAAACCAGACAGAATAAGAACTTCAGGGGTGGAAAAGCATTTTTAGCTGCAGGCAGAACAGCCCTGTATGTTTGAGTTGTTTTAGGGGATCTGCCAGCCACTGCTGAGACCTGAACAGCTCAGTACTGTTTATTCCCAAGGAAAGGTGGATTTGCCAGCTCATTCTGTGCTGGGGACACAGAAGGGGACACTGTGCTGGGGATGCACGGGGCTGCCCTGTGACTTGTGTGACTCATGCTGGGGCAATGGGATGCTGGCTGCTCGGATCTCCAGCCACGCCTGTGCCCTTGGCTGGCTCCATACCCTTTATGTGCTCTCCCCTCTCCAGACGCTTCCTGGGGGGATGCTTGCTGCCCCTCTCCATGGGTGCTGCAGAGTGGCTGCCCCTCACCTCACCCCAGGGCTCATACCCTCACAGCAGTCACTGAACTGGGGTGCTGTTGGGGTCCAGGGGCAGTCCCCTGCACTGTGGCATCACATCTCCAGCCTGTGGGTTGTTGTGCTTGAGGAGCTGGAGGGAATTGGAGCACATGGAGGGCTTCAGAAACTGAGAGCCCTCACCTCTGGTCACCCTCCTACCTCCCTGCACATCCCCACTGTGCCCAGGGTACTCACATGTTGGCTTCAGGGGTGTCAGGCAGGGGGATGCGGAGGTAGGTAATGTCCTGGAAGATGGAATAGGAACAGGAGAAGCTCAGGCACTGCAGCCAGGGGGTCACAAATGGTCAGAGCAGGGCTGGCAGCGCCTTTGCTCCTCACCCACAGGGTTTTGCTTCCCCCACACAGCATCCCCCCTGCATGGAGATGGGGCCACACTCTCCCTGGGGTGAAGGGCAGAGCAAGGGGACACCAGCAGCTCGTGGGAGAGGATGGGAAACAAGAGGAGTCTGGAGAGCTGGAAATTGTTTCCCGTCAGTGTTCAAGGTCGGGTTATAGTCACAACGCAGCCAATTTCCCATGCCGGGGGCCACCAGCCCCTCGGGGATCAGTGACCAGGGAGAGGTGTACATGCCATGGGATTCCCAGAGGGGGAAGGAAGATGCAGCATGGAAGGAGCTGCAGGAAGGTTTTTTGTTTGGTCTGGTGCAGGACCCTACCTTAAGCAAGGGCTGGGGGGATTCATGGATCGAAACAATGTGGGTGATCTTGTTCCTGCTTAGCTGCTCCAGGTCTTTGGCATCTGAAGGATAAAACTAGACATCAACATGTATTCATTTCCTACCCTTCTCTTCTCACAGCGCTCCCACCCTGCTTTGACAGCCAGCCAGCACACAGAGCCTTGCTCCAGCAGATCAACTGCATCCCACCCCCACATGCAGCAGTGCAGACATGGGCAAACATGGAAACCTGGAATGCCAATCCCATGATCCCAAAGCAGAGGCCTCTCCCTGATCCCTTCTCCTTGCTGCTCATGCTGGTTGAACCATTCACACCTGCACAGAAACACTCTGGGTCAGCAGGTAGTGTCCCTCCTGCCTGTACTTGTCCCCACTTTGGGAGGAGATGTGCCCTGCCCACACCTCCTTGAACAGACACTCACACAGCACTGGGACTTGCTGCAGCCTGAGAGAGCTGCTTTATCTTGTGAACTATGGAAGCAGAACTGCAGCAATTTATATCAACTCTGATTTTCTGTAGAAAACACCTGAGCAGTGACTTGCTGCTCTCTGGTCTGTTCTCTCTGCAGCTGCATGGACAGAAATGGGGTGTCCTTTGCTGTTTGGGGCAATGCCCTGTCTCCCACCAATGCTGCAGCATTCTGGATGTGATCCTGGCCTCTAGTCCAGCACAGCAGTTGTTGCACAGGGAGGGTTTGCTGAGCAGCTTCCAAATGTCTCCCTTTCATGCCACAACCAGCAGATGCAGCAAGCACAGCCAGAGAGGAGGGGAAACATTTCCCCATCTCATTCTTTTGGGTTTCTAAACTTTCACGTGGTGTAAAACCTTGGCTCAGGAATCCAGCCCGGGAAGTGCTAATGGCATGATGTGAATTTTAATAGGAGCAAGTCTCAAGGGAGATGCTCTGCAGGGAAGCTGTGCTCTCTGTGAGGAGGGAGATGGGGACTCACACACCTGCCACCTTCCCATCTGCCTCAGCAGGCAGTGACAGCAACTGGTGACACTGGAATCAAGGCTTACCAGGGCTGGAAAAGCTTCCAGTTGGAGGAGATGCCTCTGTGAGCTTCATGTTGCAGGCCTAGAATCTTGTCACCCTGGATTGCTTGGCAGAGTGATGAGGAGTGCTTGGATGGCATCAGGCCTAGGCCCCACAGCAGAGGCTGCTCACAGGAACCCCCCTGATGAACCTGGCAGCTGGGTGCCCTTGTCCCTCTGCTCCCAGCGAGCCACAGCTCCCCCAGCCCATCCCAAAGTGCTTCATGGGGCAAAGGGAGAACAGGGCTGCCACTCCAGTGACATTTCCTTAGCAATCCACACCAGTAGTTTTAAACTTGTGCAGTGCTTACAGCAGGAATCAAGCTGGCAAAGGAGCCACCAGGGAGCCAGGTGTACTCATAAATGCTGTTTTGTCATGGCAGATGCCAACACTTGGTCATTAACTGTCCCCTTACGATGAAAATTCCTTAGAATAGTGACTTGGTGTGAGAGGGGGTGACTCTGCCTCTGGGAAATTCCTTCCTGAGGGTGGGCAGCCCCCTCTGGCCTCTTCTACAGCAGCAAAACTGGGGAGCATTACCCTGATGTGCCCCAGTCCTGCTCCCCTGCACCCATGTGGCACCACCAGCTCCTCTGCTCCTGGCACAGGATCCATATTTCCTCCTTGGCTCCTTTCCCCCATGCATCCCAAGAGCTCAGGGCAGCTGTTAAATAAGGAAACCATGCAAAGGCAGGGGTCTCTGCCTTGCCTTTCCCACAGTGTCTTCACTTCTACTACTGCCAACCCAAACTGGGTGACAGCAGAGCAGGCCGTGGGTGCAGGCAGAGCAGTGGGTGCAGGCAGAGCAGTGGGTGCAGGCAGGATGTCAGGCAGCATTTGCAGGCAGGGAGACACCAGCTCAAGCAAGCCTCACTCCCCAGCTGGAGAACATCTCTGCAGCAGCTGGGTTCCACTTACCAACGAAGTTCCCAAGGTACAGGCCAGGAAGGATCTGTGGGACACAAGGGGAAGTGGCAGTGTGAGCAGTGACCTTGTGCTGTGCTACCCACTGTGCTGGGACCCACGCTGGGAAGCACTGACCTTGGTTGGAGGGGCCAAAGTTCTGGCATTGACATGACCATCACCAGCCCCAGGGCAGGAACTGTGCTGGGGCAGCTGGACCTGTGCATTCCCAGGGCTGCCACTGCCCCGGCATCCAGGGTGTGGGGCTGGATGTAGCCCTGGCACTTGCAACCTCCTGGCACTGCACTCTCATGGGTGCTGGGAGCCAGACACAGCTTTTTTATTGCTCCTCTTGTTTATCATCAATTAGTCCTCTGTTGGGGTTTATTACCTGAGCTCAGCAAGTTGCATATACCTTTGTACAGCCTTGGACTATACCCGTGACCTGTGGAAGCCCTGCTACTCGAGGGATGGGAAATCAACAGGCACAGAGAAGCTTGTAGGGGATGCAGCTGTCCCCCTCCCAGCCCTGAGCTCTGCTCCCCTCACTCTGCACTGCAGGAAGCCCATTTCTCACAGCTCAGGCACAGATTGCTCTGGACACCATGCTTTCAGCTCATTTCCCCTGGGAAATTCCACTTCTCATGATGAAAAGATAATTACTTGACAAGGCCTCTGTTAACAGCACTGCAGATGCAGAAGCAGGACACCTTGCAAACCTTGTCAGCCAGAGCTATTTTATATTCTCCCTCACTCCCAGCCTGGGCAGTGAGTTCAATCCTGTATCCAGCCGGTTCTCCGCCAGTTTCTCCCTGCAGCAATATTTGGTGTCCAAGGCAGGTGGAGGTGATTTTCACCAGCACAGCTGGACTCACACTTGTCTCACTGCTCACATTTGGAAATGTTTCTCTCGATTTAACAGCTTAAAGAAGGTTTTTTGTTTGGTTTTTTTTTTTTGATTCCTGCGATTTTAGATCAATTTCCTATCGACAGGGTGCCTTTAACTCACAGCTGCGGCACTGACAGGAGCGGGTGGGAGAGCGCCAGTTAGCAAGGGCAGCTCCCAAGGGCAGGACACTGAACCATGAATAAACAGCATGTGCCTGTCCCCAGCACCCTGCTGACCCGCTCCTCAGAGGAGAAAACGGGGCAGCACATAAATAAAACAGTGCACATCCCCTCTGCCCCGTGATGCCGACCCCTATGCACAGCCCAGCCCTGCTGAGCAGGGGGTGCGGGACCACCAGGCTCGGGGTCACACAGGGCTCACAGCATGTGCTTGGTGCTGGCTCCTTGGGATTAAAGGTGTTGGGAAAAGTTCCCCCCTTCCTTGAAGGAACTCGCTGTGACCCCTTCCCTCCACCCCCCCGGGCAGCTGTCAGCTGTCCCAGCGCAGTGTGTCTGCCTGTTTCACCTCCGGTGTAGCTCTGCCGGCAGATAAACAAATAAACAAAGAGCCGAGCCCTGTGCCGGACCCGGTGCCGGCGGGTGAAACGCCGCTCGGCACGGCAGAGGCACCGCCAGGTAAGGGTCTCCCACCTCCGGCACCGGGCATGGCACCGGACCGCCCGGGCATGGCCGAACTGCAGAGCAGCCGCCCCAGCGCTCCCCGTTACCTGGCTCATGCCGTTCCCCATGGCCGACGGCGGACGCCGGGGGTGGGGACGGGTCGCGGGTGTCCTTGTCCCCAATGCTGCCGTCCTCCCCGTCCCCGGGCGCAGCTGCCGTCCCCGCTGCCTGGTCGGGTTCCCGTCATGAAGAGCTTGGCTCCCCCGGGATCGCTGCTCGTTCCCAGCGCGGCGAGGCCGGCCCGGTGGCTGTGCCGGGGCAGAGGGGACCGCGGCCGCCGTCCTCCGCGGCTCCTGCCGAGGCCCTTCCCCGGCTGCTCCGGCGCTGCCGCGCACCGGCTGCTGCCTGGCCAGGAGCAGACAAAGGAGGAGAAACTCCCCCCCTGCGCCGTGGCGTGGGAGCACGGGGCCGCGCTGGCTGCTGCCTGTCGCCGCTGCCCACGGCCGCACAAGGCTGCACTGTTGGGAGAAGAACAAAACCTTTGTCCTGCTCCATCAAGGAAGGTCTGTGCGGCCACGCGGCGAAGCGCCCGGCAGGGTGCCCACCCCTGCCCACGCCATGCCCACCCCTGCATGCACCATACCTATCCCTGCCCTGCCCGTGCCCACCTGCAGCCAGGTGCCGCGGGATCCCTGCCCTGCTCGGGGGGGTTGCAGGAGTGTCCTGGGGACTTCGCAGGGCCGCAGGATGGGCAGCTCCAGCGAGGAGCAGAGCTGAGGGGTTCCCAAGCACTGCCTGTCGCCGCCAGCCCGCAGGAAGGGTCAGGCCGGGGGTCCCGGGGCCGGGACAGGCCGGTGGANGGCCCCGGCGCCCTCAGAGGCGGGCGCGGGGCGGGGGTCGCGGCCCGGCTCAGAGCGGGGCCCGGAGCGCTCCCGGTGGGCTCCTGGCGGGTTCCCGGCTCTGTGTCCCAATTCCTGCACATCCCCGAGGCAGCATGTTAAGCCCCATACTCTCTGAGTGCAGTGAGGGCAAGGATAGCCCCCCCTCCCCAAGCTTCCCACCATGTGTGGGGAGTATGGCTGGTATCTATGGGCAGGTTTAGATGCTACGGGTATAATAGAATTAATTAGGTTGGAAAAAACTTCTGAGATCATGATCTAATGACAAAGTGGTGGTTAACGCCACCTTGTCAACCAGACCAGGGCATTGGGTGCTACTCCAGTCTTCCCTTAAGCACCTCCAGGGACTGTGATTCCACCACCTCCCTGGGCAGCCCATTCCAATGTATAAACACCTCCAGCCCTGTCCTCCCCTGGGCAATGTCCCCTGCAGCACAGTAGCAGATCGGGATGCGATCCCACTGGGAGCCTTAGCCCTCCCCGGGCGTGGGGTTTGAGCAGCCTGCTCTGGTGGAAGGTGTGCCTGCCCGTGGAAAAGGGGTGGGATGGGATGAGCTTTTAAGGTCCCTCCCAACCCAAACCAGTCAGTGACTCTATGGAGGGAGGTTGAGGGTGGTTTGTAACACTGGCTTGACCAGAAGTGGTTCAGGAGTGCTGTGGCTGAGCTGCTGCAGGGTCACTCTGGGCAGCTGCTTGTTGTGGAGAGGGGGGTGCTGGCTGCACAGGAAAGCTACGGCAGGAATGGTGGAACACGGATTGTAAGACTTGCTCTTTCCTAGCTCCCAGTGTTCATGCAGAGAGACAGAAAATTGAAATTGATCCTCTTCCTCCACAAAGAAAAAGCAGTTCTCAGTGGTATCCATATTTATTTATTTTTCCTCTCAGAATGTGTGGTGCAGTTGATCCCCAGAAGCTTCTCAAGGGCAATTAAAGCAAGTCATACTGTGGGAGCATTTGTTGTGCTGAATCTTGTATTTCTCTTTCTACCCAGCTGAGTCAGAACAGCTGCTTAGCAAAGGATCTGAAGAGGTTTCAGAAGCAGTTAGAAAGGGAAGCAGGAAAGCCTGAGGCAAGAAAATGTGCCTTTATTCTGAAGACCCTCAAAATGCCTGCAGAGTACTACTTGTTTGGGGAAGAATTTTGCAAGAACCCTGGCATCACTTAGGTTATGAAACTGGTAAGTGTGTGCTCTCCCAAGGAAAGTGAGAGCTGAATGGATGCCTTCGTTCTTCAGAGAGAGAGGAAAATATTCAGGAAACCCGCAGGAAGAATTGGGCAGAGCAAGGTAACATGGAGCAGCAGTGCTCCTGGCCAGGTTTCTGATCAACATGTACCACCAAAACACTGCTTCTTGTGTAAGAGTTTACTTCAGCAGCCAAAAGTCAGCTCAGTTTATTTGTAGAACCAAAGTTAACTCAGTGGTGAAGGTATAAAGTGCGGAGTTCTGTGTGGAGGAACAGACTGTGCTCCCAGGGGTTATAGCTGAGTTCATGCTCTGAAATCTTTCAGCTGCAGGTGTGCAAGAAGGTGGAGGTGTGTGCAGGACAGGTGGTTAATTTGGCTTCTGGTTAACAAGCATTAGGGCAGCCCCAAAGGTGCAGCTGTGAAAACAACTGTTTGGATTTAGGGAAATCCCATTGTGTTAGATGTCAAGTCTGCTGTAAACTTGGGTGGAATTCCATCCTGAGACTGTGAAGAGGTTACTTAATGGGAGGCTCCATTAGCACAGAAGCCCAGAATGGTTTGGTTTGGGTTAGAGGGGATCTTAAAGTTCATGTCCTTATATACCCCTGCCATGGCCAGAGACAACTTCCACTAGACCAGGTTGCTCAAAGCCCAAGGACACTTGGCTTGGGTCTGGCCTTGGACACTTCCAGGAAGGGATCTCCGTTACCAGTCTGGAGCACAAGCTGGTGTGGATTTGGTTGGAATTAACTTCTCTCTGCCCTGCAGGTAGAGAAGGGCAGCCTTATGCTCTGAGTCATGTCTGTCCCCCCAAACCTGGAGCTGTGCTGAACACCACAGCTTCCACTTCAGCCAGTGATCTGGGGATTAAGGAAAAATTGTGTTTCCTTTAGAAATTCTGACAATATAATGTGACACTGAGAAATGCCTTGCCTGTGCCAGAGGATTCAAGCCATTTAACATCCTAAGTGTTGTGCTGTGGTGTATAATTAAAAACACACCCCTGTGAGTGAGCAATCCCTCTATTTTGTGCAGCAGGTCTGGTGAGGAGGCTGGGACAGGAGGATTTGTCTTACCCTTGTGAGAAGTGACTGGGAGGTAATTATGCAAACTAACTCGTGAATTACAACCAGGAGGATAGCAGCTAGTGATTATCTAACTCTACAAATGGGAAGTGCTAATTGGCAACAAAACCCTTATATTAAGCTGATTTTCTGCCCCACAACCTCAATTAACATGGTAAATAACCAGAACACAGTAAATAAGGATATATGAAAAGCCTGTGATTACTGAAATTATACCAACAACTTAAATAGATTGTGGCTGACCTCAAAACTTGCAGGCAAGTAAAAATAAACTCCATGTTACTCCTTCTGTTGGTCTGTGTTCTGGAGCAGCCCCGTGTTGTGACATCCTGGGTTGCCCATTCCCACACTCAAGAGGCAGCAGTAGGGCAGGATGTGCCCAGTGCCACATCCTGGGGCTGCAGAAAGCTGGACCTGGGCAGCAGTGTGGGAGCTGTGCTCCTTGGTGCCTTGTCTGGGCCACTCCTCACTCTCTTCTATGCAATGTGCAGCCTAGGCCAATTTCAGAATTTTTCTGCTCATTTGCCATAGTTTCCCAACACCCTTTTTGTCTTTCCTGTTTAATTAAGTTCTTCTGTAACATACACAAATTTAAAATGGGACTTAAAATTCCCAACAACATATGTTGCGTTACGTATATTTCTGGAAGCGTGTGACAGAGTTTGTTTATTTGGTGCTGTGGGAGTTCCCCATAGGCTGCCTGCTCTGCCTTTCCTCCAGGAATCCTCCAAACACAAACATGAGGGGGTTTTTGTTGAATCTCCCTGCCCCCATAACTTTAAATAAACGTGCTTGCACACGAGCAGCTGATGAATCAGGTTATGCAGGTCTTCTGCACTGAAGTTCTGGAGAACTGCAGGAAATGCTAACGTTAAAGCCACTAAGTCTGCTCTCCCATCTGTAGGTTGGCAAGTCACAAGGTGGGGGAATGTTCCTGAAAACTAAATGTATAATTGATTGAAGAAGGTGAGAATGACTGTCTTTTCTTTGGGAATATCCAACAGGCATTTTGTTCTTTTGCTCTTTTTTCGTCCTCTCCTTCTGCCAGTGCTTGGTCTGTTCTCCCATGCTGCCCTCCTGCCATATTCCTTCACCATTCTCCAGGGTAACAATAAAGGGTTTTACAATGGATTTTCCCAAATGGCTGGATACTCTCTTTGGGATCTGATTTTTTATACTTTGTGTGCATATTTATATATAATCTTCCAGTCTCAGGTACATCTAACATTACACAGCAACTGGGTTATATTGTCATATATATAAATATATATATATATATATTTATAATATACACATATTTGATAATATATTTATACTATACATTCTTTGGGGGATCCTGCACAGGGCCAGGAGTTGGACTTACATCCTTGCAGGTCCCTTTCAACTCAGTATTTTCTAAGATTCCAGCAGGGTAAGAAAAGGACTGTGCAGTTCTACTGCTTGGTATTAGATGCATCAGATGAACCTTGTCACTTCCAGCTCCTGCAAACACCTACAGGACTCGGCTGGCCCGTCGCTGCTGCTGTCACCCTGTCTCTCTCCAGTCCTTTTTCATTGGGAAGCTGGTGTCATCAGATCACTGGAAATGTCAGTTTGACAAATCAGCTCAGAACAAAGCTGAAATGTCACTCCTGGTTTTACTGTTAGTGGTTGAATTTTGGCAGCCTTTCTTCTTTGTTGGGTTCACAGAATGTAAGGACAGGGTGATTCACAGGAGAGAACTATTTGATTTTCAACGTGTCACACTTGCTGCTGTATTGAGTTTGATAGCTTTCATTTGATTAACACAGCTTCACAAAAGTTATGCCACCTCAATTTGATAGTTTAGGAGACAGAAAAATCCATCAGTTCTCTCTGTGAAAGTTCAGCAGAGTTCAGGCTCTCTCTAAATGATCAAAAGCCTTTCCAGAGTACTGGGTGCAGAGCACCTACCCTTGGGGGAGGGTCTGCCAAGGTTTGGACATGTGGTGATGTGAAGATTTTGTCCCAAGCCCCCTGCCATGGGCAGGGACATCTTCCACTAGAGCAGGCTGCTCCAAACCCCATCCAACCTGGCCCTGGGCACTTCCAGGGATGGGTGTTAGCACTCACCTTTGAGTGGTAACTGAGGTTCTTGTTAATAGATCCCTTGGGGTGAATTAGAATGAAATGACACTGAATGACCAATGTACATATATGGGGCAGGCTTGTTTTAAAACAATTTGAAAGAAAAGGAAGCATACAGCCGTTTTGATTATTTTCTATAAAAATATAAAAGTAAAACAAAGTGAAAACATAAGAGAAAGAAAGAAAGAAAGAAAGAAAGAAAGAAAGAAAGAAAGAACAATAAAAGACAGGGGAGAGGAAAAATATCACCACCATGGATCCAGTGATGAGATTTCATCATTGCAGTTTCAATGTCCATGGTCTGCATGATGGTCACAGTCTTCACCCATTAGAAGCCCACACAGAGCAAAGACTTTCACAGGTTATTCGTGTTCAGTCTTAGGGGAAATGCCTCGATACCTCCCTTGGGGGGGAGTGTACAATGTCACATGAAACTGTGCCTTATAGGGAGGGAGGAAATTGGCATGACAAAAGACATTAGCCCACCTCTGCAGGATCTTATCTGCCTTTTCCCTTATCTGGTGCAATAACACTTTGTTGAAGTCGTTATCTGGGGAACAGTAGAACACATGGCTCAACCAATTTATCTAAGCAAACTTTGGTTTTTCTCAACGAGGTGTTCACAGCTTCTCTGGGCAACTTGTACCAGAGTCTCACCTTAACTAACACTACAGCAGTAGCTCAGGACAGTTGTTCTTTCCTTTTCCATTACTTGTTGATTACTTCTGAATTTTACTGGTTTTGGTCAGATAGCATCACACAGTGTTGGATTTCCACTCAGGTGGCTGAAAACTGGGAAAATAGTTAGGGACAGACAGGGAAAATAATTGTCGCTGGGGCACAGAGGACTGTCAGAGTGAGAATTGCATATTTGCTTGTTCAGTATCTGTTTGTCTTGGATCTTTATCTCTCAGCCCAGATGTTCCTCTCACAAACATGGCAGCACAAAAGCCTGCACCTGACTGCTCCTGGCCAGGGAGGGGGACATACTGCCTGCAGGCTATTCCCTGCTGCTTGCTGTGGGATCTCTGGCAGGTGCAGGTGAGCTGACCTCACCCTGCCAGCTGCCACGTGTGCTTCAGCCACTTCACTGTGCTGCTCTTCTCCTGACACACAGCCAGGTGATTTCCTTGGTAGCAGCTTTTGGCGTGAAGCTGGGCCAGCCTTCTGGTTTAATGTCACTTTGTGCATCTATAATGTGGATCTTTTTTACTTTAAACTCAGTAATGTTCTCGTTAGTGCACTCCTGAGAGGTAGATGCAGCTTAGCCCTTTGCTTCTGAGACCTCAGAGGGACAGCAAGGCTGGCATTGCTGCACACAGCTGTCACTGTTAAGCTGCCTCTCTCAAGAGGTGGCAGCTGAGGGAGAGAGAGAGGGAGGACGGAAGGAAAAAAATAGGTTGTCAGATTCCTCATGAATCTGAGAATGGTGTTTGAGCATAATGGAGGATGGTGTTGAACATCCATTTTATGGGCTGCTCCCTTCTATAAATCTCTCTTGTCAGTAGGGAAAGGAGAGTTTTTGCAGTACCCTGATAGCATAGAGGATGTCAACTGCTGCTGGGGAACTTCTGATGGAGGCCTGGGGACTGTTTTCTTCTGTAGGTTCATAGCAGTTAACCCTGGAGAATTTAACTGCTGAGTGTGGCTGGTGGCCCCAACCTTCTGGTCTCTGGCCTTTCACTCAGAATTCTTGCTGGGCTGTGGAGATTATGATTGAAAACAAATCACATGATTAAATGTGTAGTCATCTGTTGGGAATGACTTTGTGTAATTGTTTGGATGTCTCAGGGCTGCAGGTGGGTGATCAAGCAATTTGGACAGTGCTCGACTCCTAAGTGTGGGGCTCATTGGAGGTTCTCATTGTGGATATGGACAGGCACTTTCATCCAGTGTTCAGGAGGGGATTAGCAGTGACAAATGCTACTTTGAGCTCCTGGGCTGTGACATCCCAACCCATCAGGATCTGAAACCCTCAATGTGTTCTTAAGCAGACAAGGGATTATAGTGTCAGATAACCCTTGGTACAGGGGTGTCTCACCTGTTTTCACAGCTTGCAGTAGTGGTGTGCAGGCTGAGTGAGCTGGTGTGGTGCAGCAGGTGAGATGTACAGCTGTGTGAACTGGTTACATGAAGGAAGCTGCCACCTGGAAGGATATAGCTGCTTTTAATCAGAGTATCAGACTTCAGCTGGGTGCAGCACCGTATAACTGTCTGATCTCCAGCCCTGTGTTGTGAAACCCTGCCAACTTGGCTATTTCTGGAAGATGTTCCCCTCCAAGTACCAGCAAATCACAAGTATCAGAGCACTTGCCAGAGATGGAGGGTTATGATCATCTCTCCTGCTTATGTGTCCCAGAGCAGTGACCCATCAGCACCGATAAACTTCCCCCCAGAGTGGTTTGGCTGCCAGCAATGAACACCACCAGGTCCATGGGGCACTGACTGAGGTGCAGGCCAGGAACTGAGGGTACTTAACAACAAAAAGCCCCTTTAAAACAGAATTTGACTCCGTTGGTTTTGTTTGTTTGTTTTTTAACACAGGTTTTCTCCCTGGTTAAATGAAAAATATTTATCATGAAATTCAGCTGAAATTCTCTGAAATTTATCTGCTACATTTGCAACCCAAGTATTGCAACAGCAGGAACCCAAGAACACAACTGATTTGTCATTACAAGAGTTGAGAGAAACAGAAACAGCAAATAGCACTACAAAAATGACAAGCAAAAATACAATTATTATTCTTTGAGTCTGAGTCATGTAAAGAGCAAGCAGAAGCATAGGTAAAGCAATTTCCCTTAGATGTGACTTATGTTGATGGTGCTCTTCTATGAAATGCCTCTAATTTAACTCTTCCTTCTAACAAGATGTGGTCACTGGTATTACTTGTTACAGCACTGTGTCCTGTCAGCTTCAGCCCAATATTTCACATGGTGCCACTGGGGACAGTTTTATTTCAAATGAACAAATAAATTAAGCTCATTTCTGGTCTGGGATAGCTCTAATGTGCACAATCTACTACGTTCACAGTCTCAAACAAAATTACTGCTAAGGCAGCCTGCAGGAAAAGGGCCAAAGTAACTTCAGTTAGTCAGAAAAGAAATTAATTGGAATGAAAGTCCTTGATGTCATCACAGTGCTGCTGGGCTCTCAGAGAGATAGCTGAACCTGTTCCCTGCAGACACCCACATCTGCAATTAAAAAGGGTTAATGCTCATTCTGTGAATCTTCCTCAGCACTTACTGCTTCAGCATGATTTTTTTTTCCACTTTTCTTTCTGGAAGCCAAAAGGATTTTTTTTTTCTTTAGTATCATCAAGAACAGGAATAGAAACTTTGCAACAAGCTCAGAATGTTCTTTGGCTCAGCACATGGGAAAGAGATTTAGGGTTGGATTTCCTATTGCTTCACACTCACTCCTGCTAGCAGGGTAATGATTTTGTAGGCAGGCATTTTTCTTAATGAGCCATTGGCAAAACTGCCTGTTTCTCCCTAATTTACTGTTATATCTCCTCAGCTGGGTTCTGGAGGTAAACACTTCACCTTCCTGCACTGCCAGCTGCCAGGGAGACTCTGAACTCAAGTTCATCCTCTGAAAGTCACTTTGCATTGTGAGCAGGGAGAGTAGGGGGGTGAAGATGTTTATCACTTTCTGAGGGGTTTTATTACACTGTTTGGGATGGATGGTCTGGTTTCATGATTTTCTTGGCAACTGATCATAATCCTCTAACCTTCACTGTGATTAAATGATGAATATCCAGAAGAAGAGCAAAGTAAGGAAGCATGTTGCCCCTTCAGAGTGGGAAAAGAAGGCAGCATGGGGCTGCCAAGGGACTGGAGCCTGTGTTGGAGCCAGGACTTGCACAAGAGCTCTCTGTCAGAGGTCCTTGTGCACTGTGCCTCCCACTCGTGCTGCTGCTGGAGCACTCTGTTCCCAGCAGCTGGTCTTGCAGCATTTTGTCATTGACTATACAACTGTGCTAACCCCAGATATTAATAGCAGAGAGATGTCCCCTGCTTTCAGCTGTTCAGCTGTGTCCCTGGTTGTCTGGGAGTTGATTCCTGCCTGCAGCTGGGGTATTGTCATTGCTCAGGTACTTCAGTCCATGAGTTTGATGCTGTAGGCTGACAGGGAAGGAGCAGCATGGTGGAGGTTTGACCTGGTCTGGAATGACAGGCCTGTCAGCAGAGGGGGAGATCTGGGTGCTCTGTGAATGAGAACATCATGGCAAACACACATTTAGGCAGAATTTATCCTGTGCTGGCAGGTGTCCTGCTGGGTCCTGAAGCTGTTGGCACAGGAGGGGAATGCACATCTTCACTGAGGAACAAGAATGGGTGTGTGAGCTCTTATGGAATTAGGAGACCAAAAGGACCAAATGTTTCCCAAAAATGACTCTCTGCAGTCGCTGTGGTGACTGTTTATTGAGCACTTTCCTGAAGCTAGGTGTGTATTTTACACACTGATGGGAAGCAGTACTTGGATTCTCCACACTTGGAGAAGCTGACACACATTGTACCTTTTGCCATGCACACCTCAGTGTGTCCAGCATCATCTCTGGCTGTGGAGTCTAACAAACAACACATGAATAGAGCCTCACCTGAAAGTGAAACATCACCTCACCTCTACAGGCAGGAAGAGGAAGGTCCTGTGTAACTTGCCTGTTAATGCTTTCATTGTGGCTGCTGTGTCCTAGGAAGAAACAAATGAAGAAACAGGAATCTGGCTGCACAGCAGAGAGTGGTGCTGCTCCCAAGCTTGGGGTGGGAGACACCCTCATGGATGAAGTTCACTCTCCCCTCATGTCAGGCAGCAGCAGCTCCCACTTTTCTCTGGACCCCACTGGCTCAGCACAAGGCACTGGCTCCCTTGCTTCTGAGAGTTTCCCACTTTGGAAGCTGCAGTGGGCTGGAATGGGTATTTTAGCTGACACAGGGATGCTTGGCTGCTCAGCTGGCCCTCTGCACTGCAGAGCTTAGTTCTGTTCCATGTAAGAAAACAAAGGGGCTAAACACATTCTGCACAGCAAAACAAAGCTTTTAGGGCAGGCAGGCACCTGATCCTCCTCCTGCTACTACTATGGAAACATGTCAGAGCAGAAAACCTGTTGCCATGAGACTGTAAAAATAACCCTGCCATCACATTGTGGAGACACGGACTGGCTGCACCACATGGCTTATGTAAGAGCAGCTCCAGCACTGTGGCACTGGGAGCTGCCTCCTGCTCCCAGGAGAAAGGCAAGCTTCTGAAAAAGCTGCAGGCAAGACAGTTCGGGTAGTAAGTCTGTTATTTTTAGTCTGTGTGTCTGAAATACAAGCCTGAAGTGGACAGAGACACATTTAGGGTATGTAGTGTCAGCAGCAGAATTTTCAAAGTTAGACCAAGCAATGGTAGTTTTTTGGTTTAAAGAAATCACACCTTGGTTTTAAGGGGTCAGATGCAGGGTATTTTTTGGAACTCTCTGTAATTTGAAGCGTGTTTAGAACAGGGCAGGAGAAGGCCTTGCTAAGTTGGAAGGCAGTCAGGGAGCCAGGGAAATGGTGATGCTGTGTTTGATGTTGTCATGGCTGGGAAAAAGGAAAGAGAGCAAGAGACCACACCCAGGAGCCAGGCCCAGCTCTGTTGCTCATGCAAGATTTGGCAGAACAGGTGAGCAACCTCAGGGCTGGACAAAGGACAACAGCCATGTTTACAGTTCTGAAACTCTGCCCAGAAATATCTCTATAGAAGTTCAAAAAATTAAGGGCTTGGCTGGACCCAGAGACTTCCCTGTATGCAGAAAAAAACCCAAACTCACTGTGTAGTCATGTACTAATTATCACTAATTGTTTTAAAAACTTATGCTCTAGACAAAGTTAAGCACTTGGGGGAGCACATTCAGAGGGGGGAGTGCAGAAAACAGCAAATTTTAAAACTTTTGCAGAAACACTACTAGTTACATCAATTGTCCTTTTACAACAAGACAAACTCAGTGACTATTCCTGCTCAGCCCTCCTCAGGCTGCTTTGTAAAACATACCCAAATTTTATCTCTTCATCCAGTCCTGAAAGCCTCATTTCTGTCATCTCCTGCCTCCCAACAGTGGAACATGTTTTCCCAGCAAGACTAAAAGATGCTGCCTCCTCCTGCTCCTCCCTACACATCCTTAGAGATTCCTGACGTGCCTCAGATGTACAGCTTTGCTTTGTTTGAATGCACAACTCCTCTTCTGTGCCTCAGGCATGTGGAGGATTCCCGATCCCTCCTACTCCTGTTCCCAACGTGACAAAGGAGCAGCTCTGAAGCCAAACCCCAGAAGTGTTCACACAAACCCCCAACAAGGAACATACACATGGAGTCAGGAATGTCCCACTGCTCTGATTTTAATGATCCCACTCCCACCCCAGCTGTGGGCCTTTGCCCAACACTGTGTCAAGATCCTCAAAGAGCAGGAAAGGGTTTGTGGTCCAAAGAAACTGCAGAGTTGCAGCTGCCAAACCATTCCCAGGGCCCTCACCTGGGTGGGCTCTGGACACACCAACGTCCTGCAAATCCCAAGGACTGTGGCTATTGCAACATGAGCCCACAGTGACAGCCAAGCACGCTGTGACAATGGCACGGCCACCTCAGCCCTCCAGGATGCGGTTGATGAGCTTCATTTCCTCAGCAGACATGGGGTTCAGGTTAAACCCCTTCAGCTCAGGTTTACCTGGGAAAACACATTGAAAACATCAGGATTTTGTCACCAAAGAAGTGAAGCAGTTCACGGTGAACTGGAGAGGGGCTGGGGGAGGGCAGCCCTGGAAGCTGAAGTGGGGTCACCCCAGCACAGGGTCAGAGGGAGTTTAGGGTGCTGGTGGGTGACAGCTCCACACAGAGACAGACAACGCTGCTGGGGCAGGGAGGGAACAGCACAACCAGTGGAAAAGAGACTGCAGGAACACATGGAACTAAGAATCTCCTGATACATGAGTCTGCTCCCAGGTTCCAGTGGGAGTGTTTACCTTGAGCTTCATAGAGCCGGTTGACCTTCACCCGCAGCTCTTTCCGGAGCTTGTTTATCTCCTCATCCAGCTCTTCCTGGTCTGGGATAAGAGGCAGGAGTGAGGAGGACTGCGGTGGGCTCTGGGGTGAAGGCTCAATTTCCCATGGGATACAAAACGGGCACAGGGGGGTCCCACCCTGCCTGCACCACCCCCGGGGCTGAGCAGCTTCCACATGTGCTTCCCAAGGCACAGCACGGGCCAGAATCAGCCTCTCAGAGGCTCTGGGCACCTCAAAGCCCATTCCCGGACAGAACTCCATTAATTGAGCCAACACCTTGTTAATTATGGTGCTTATTAAAACACGTATAGTCACACGGAGCCCTGGGGGTGCCCTCACCCTGCCGCAGCATCTCCCGGGTCTTCGCCTTCGGCAGCTCGATGAACATGCTCCCGAAGCACACCATGGCCTTCTCTGGGGAGAGGGGGAACCGAAGGGAAGGGAAGGGAAGGGAAGGGAAGGGAAGGGAAGGGAAGGGAAGGGGCTGTCAGCGGAGCCGCTCCACGACCCGCTCCCCACCCGAGGTCACGGTGGGGGCAGCCAGCCCGGCCTCACCGTCGGGCTCCGGGTCCTTCTGAAGTGCCCGCAGGGCCTCGCGGTTGCGGTTCCGCTTCACGTCCAGGTCCAC
>VZRH01005228.1:83147-94828 GCA_013397555.1 Urocynchramus pylzowi
GAGCGGCACAGTGCAGCAGGGACATGGGTGGGGATAACAGCATGGAGACTTCAGGAGGGGTTGGCAGAGCATGGGGAAATGGGTGGGGATGGAGAGGTGAAGCAGGGGCCCAGGCAGCTGGGGGAGGCACAGGGATCAACCTCTCTGCAGCCCCAGAAACATGGGTGGTAGAGAAGAGCTCCCAGCCGTGGGCACAGGGGGGTGTGGGTAGCAGCTGTGGGTGTGGGTAGGAGCTGTGGGTGTGGGTGAGGAGCCGCAGCCCAGCTCGGTGCCACAGCCCTGCCATCCCTGCTGCCAGGTGCTGCTGGGCCTGTTGGGGACCTGCCTGGCCATGGCACTGTGGGCCTGGGGGTGTGAAGTGATTATGCTGGGCCCTGAACACCTCGAGGCCCCTGTCCTGATCTCACTGTATATGTGGGGTGGTGAGCAAGGAGGTGCTGGTGGTTCCCAGCCTGTCCAGGCTCTGCTGCTGCCCCATCCCAGTCCTGGGGACAGGCTGGTGCTGTGGGCAGGACAAGCAGCAGACAGACAGGCTGGGATAGCTCAAGGCCTTTCATCTGCCTCTCTGCAGACCCCCCAGCTGCACAAGGTGATGTTTTCTTGGCACCTTCCTCCACTGTGCTGTGGACCCAGCCCCGTGCCCTCCCAGCTCCAGCCCCAGGCGCTGGAGAAGAGCCGAGAGCTGGCACCGAGCGGCCCTGGAGGAGCCGGTGCCGGGAGGGCAGACAAAGGCACTGCCCGGAGCAATGCGTGGAGCCGGCAGCACTCCCCGCTCGGGTTTCCATCCTGTTTCCCCTCCCGGGTGCTGTAGTAGAGGCTCTTTGCTGGTTCCCTGTTGGTGTCTGCATGTTCATTCCTCTGCTGCTCCTTCTGGGATGCTCCGGGGTGTTTAACTTTGTTTGACAGTGCAGTGTGTGCTCAGCACTCCTGCCAGCACAGCTGCCCTCCCCCATCCCCCTGACAACAGGGCCACTCTCAGGGTACTCTGGCTGCAGGGTGGGTGCAAAAACTGCTTTGGTGTGTGAGGGGAGCTGGTGAGGGAGAGGACAGGAGCTCTCTAGCCCTGCCTGCAGCTGTCATGAGCCTGACACACCTGATCCTGGCCCAAGCTGGAGCTGAGCCACAGCCCAGCCGGGGGCTTTGCTCCTGGGGGTGTCAGTCCCGCTCTTGGATCGGCTGTGCCATGGAGACTCCTAAGCCAATTAAAGCAGTAACTCTCAGCACTCACCCTCCAGGACATGTTGGTCTCAAGCAGCAGCTGAGGCTCTTTCTAATCTCTGGATTTGGGATTAGTTGGGGTGACCAGTTAAATGCAGTCTGTTAAACCCATTAGTGGGGTTGGATCCGGTGCAGGAGGATGTGGCAGTTAAAGGAGTGTTGGATAAATGCTGCAGGTGAAAGAAAGGATTTTCCCTGGCCAGTGCACTGTGCTTTTTGCCAAACATCTCCCCTTTCCTGATTTACCTGCCTCTTTCCTCACCTCTGCAGATGTCACCTCTACCAACCTCACTGCACAGCCCTGAGCCACACCTGTGATAAAAGACCCCCAATCCCCAAAAAGAAAGCTACTTCCCACCTGCAAAAGCAGCTCTGAGCACTAGCTCTGGGGTTATCCCAAATTAAATCTGTTGGAGTTAGCTGTCATTGGTATGTTCATGGTGCACATGCACAAGCTCGCCTTCAGGTGGTCTCCAGAGATGCTGCTGGTGGCACGACCGTGTGCCCGTGTAAGCAGCAGCAGCATGGGCCTGTCCCCAGCTGGTCCCACACCACCACTGTGCTTGTGGGCCATGCTTGGATGGTTTTACAGCTCAGGAATTGTTATCCACTCACAAAGTCCCCAGCTTCTTCATCAAAGCAGCTCTGCAGGGCAGGGATGCTGCTCATGCCAGTGTGCCTCCTGCCCAGAAGTGTGTCAGGGTCCCCTGCCACCTCCGTGGGCTGGCCAGGATGTGCTGCAGGTCCCACTGGGCTGGGGACAGTCCTATCTGTGCCTGTGTCTGTGTTAGCCCAGGGTCACACACGGTTTGACTGTCTGTGGTCACTGGGGCCAGACTGGCAGTTCCCTCTCTTCCTGAAAGCCCCCATCAGCCTGTGTACCCCCATCCTCTGCTGGCTTGGGGACCCAGTGCCACCCCTCAGTCCTGGTGCCACTCTGGTAGCAGTCCAGGAGGGCAAGGTCATCCTGGGTGGGCTCATGAGGGGTGGCAGAGCTGGGACCTGCAGGTGTCCCCACGACTCTGCTGCCCAGAGCTTTGCTGTCTGTGTGGGGGCAGGAGCCCTCCCAGCCCTTGGGGCCCCCAGCTGTGGGGTGTCAGCTTGTCCTGCTGCAGGACCCAGTGCTGGCGGTCCCCACCTGGCCCTGGTGCAAAGGACAAGGGGTTTTTAGGGCCAGACAAAGCCTTTCCCTGAGCACAGGTGCCCTCAGGTACTGCCATCTGCCCCGAGTAGCCAGGGCATCTTGGGGTGTGGGGCTGGTGGGACACAGTGAGTGCGGTGACATGGGCACACGTGCAGCTCTCCCTGATGACCTGGCATGGTAGGATGTGTAAGGGATTAAAATGGCTGCAACAGAGAAGCAATTTTCTCCTTGTTTAAATACAGGATTAAGGGATGAGATCCCAAATTATCTTCTAGGAAAATCACACTTCCTATTGCTCACTCTGGGACCAGAGGGTCCTTCATCTTTTTCATCTGAGGATGATGATTAGGGGATTTGTTTGTAACTAGAGTTGGGATTTTCTCCTCATTCATTTTTTCCCAACACCTGAAAACTGGGCTCAGTAGTTGGGAGTTGGGGGCAAACAGTGACACTGGTGACAAATCCAGCTGTAGAGGGGCTCTGACAAAACCAGTACCCCAACCAAGCCACCACCTCCCTGCTGCAGGGTTTGTGTTGGATCACTCTTTGCAATACAAAGGAGGGAGCAATTAGCCCTGAGAGCTCTTGCTGTCGGTTTCTGCCTCATCATCAGTTTTTTTGAAAATTAAATGATTTTTTTTCAAGTGATTGATTCTGTGTTTCCCGTGCAGCTGCCGTGGCGCAGGGCTGGGGAGCGCCCGCCGCGCTGGCAGCGCCGGGATCGCTCGCTGGGCTGAAACACCACGGGATGATCAAATGCAGAACAAATAAGAATCAACATTTCATTCGGGAGAGTTGATGGGAGATGAAATCTCATTTTAATGAGACCTATGGAGCTGGCAGACAAAGGGATAATTGTGCCCTTGCTGAAAGCTGGGGAGGCTACGGGTCACTTGTTGAACAGTGCAGGACCCGGGGCTCTGTAGTGTGTGTGCAGGGGCTGCTCTGTGCCGTGGACAGTGGGATCACTGATGAGCCCAATTATCAAGACTAATTACAGGGACTGGATGAGGTCACCAGCTCCCAAGCCTGGTTCATGCATGGGCACCCTGGGGCAGCAGTGGTGCCCTACAGCAGCCAGGGCTTTCCATTGCTTCCCCTGTTGTTTCCCCCTATGCTGTGCCTTCCACCCCTGGGCTGCCCACTCGTTTGCTCCCCACCAGAGAGGAGGGTCCTTCACCAGGCCCTTCTGAGGGCCCGTGGCCCTGGTGGTGCCACAATGGCAGCAATGGCCTGGCTGCCAGGAGCAGGTGGCACTGGGAAGCAGATCTGCACCAGGAGCCAGGAGCCAGGTGGCCACAGCCTCTCTCCACCCCAAGCAGTGAGGGACAGGCTGCAGCAAAGGCTAAAATTAGGTGCTGCCCCGGAGGTGGAGGTTAAAACGTCACTTTGACACCAGCGCAGAGAAGTCGGTGGGGGCTGGGAGTGGGGCTGGCAGGGCAGAGCAGATGGCAGCAGGGTGTCCTGAGGGCTCGGTGGCCCCAGCTGATGGCCCTCACTGTGCTCTCCGGGCTGTGCAGCCCCGGGGTGGGAGCACTCTGCTGTCCCTGCAGCGGGAGCAGGGCTGGCTCCTGCCTCCTCCTGCTGACGGATGAGCTGAAAGTGCTGCGATCAGGCTTTCTCCCATGCTCTGGGCTGATGGAGTTGTCTGGCAGCACATTCTGGAGCTGATGGAGAAGCCGTTGCTCTGCCAGAGGATTTTATTCTCTGGGAGGAATCCGTGGCCTGATGTCCTCCTGCTGCACCTGTTTTCCTCCTCACCCGGCTCCCTTCTCCTCCTCGCCAGCAGAGCCCTGGCCGTGGTGCAGGCAGGGCTGCCTGGGGAAGCCCTGCCTGGCCAGCCCTGCATCCCCTCCCGTGGTGCCAGATCTGGCCCGGTGCCGTGGGGAGGGTCCCTGGTGGCGGTGACTCAGCCGGGCGTGCGTCGGTGCCACGCACACGTCCGCTGACCCCCGGCCGACGACCAGATGGCCGGGGCCAGCGTGTGGCTGCGCCCGCAGCCCTGCCAAGAGCCCAGGCAACACCGGCACGAGCGCCAGGAGCTTCCTGTGGGCAGCATGGCACAACCAGCTGGTTCCTCCATCCTGGCCGGGGCAGGAGGAAGCAGGGTGGGCTCTGCGCCAGCTGGGACCAAAATATCCCTTTTGAGAAGCAGCCGGATGTGGTGCTGGGTTGGGGCAGCCTGAGTCCATGGGTGGCTGGAAAGTGAAGCTGTGGATGGGATCCCTGGCTGGGGAAAGCCAGAGCCTGCATGCGTGGTTAAGGATTGGGGTGATGGGTGGGTAGGCACTATATGGCTGGGTGGGTAGCGTGGTGATGGCACGGGGCTCTGGGGTGCTGAGCTGGCTTTGCACAAACTGCCCCTTCCCAAACCGGAGCCCTGGTCTGGTCAGGGATACGTTTGTCACTGCTGCTGCCCTGCAGCTCCTGGCACCCCTGGCCTAGGGGGGTTTCCATGGTCCCAAATAAGCAGGAACAGGTTGGCAGCGGTCACAGGGCATTCCTGGTGTGGACAGAGTGGGGTGAGCTCACCTGGCAGCGTGGGCTCACCTCACCCTTCACCTGCCTCGCACAGGTACCTCCGCACGCTGTACCTGGGGCTGCAGAGCCGCTGGCAGGCCGAGCACCGCCGGCGCCACTTCTACTGGCGGATGATGTTCGAGAGCGCGGACATCAGCATGCTGCGGCTGCTGGAGGCCTTCCTCAAGAGCGCGCCCCAGCTCGTGCTGCAGCTCAGCATCATGGTGCAGCAGAACAGCATCGAGCCGCTGCAGGGTAAGGGACAGCGCTTGCAGGGGACAGGGTGGGGGGAGGGAGGTCCCTGCCTTCTGCGGGCTCTCATGGCCGAGCCCCGCAGGACTCTCAGCCTCGGCCTCGCTGGTCTCGCTGGCCTGGATGATCGCGTCCTACCAGAAAGTGCTGCGGGACTCGCGGGAGGACAAGATGCCCATGTCCTACAAGGGCGCCGTGGTGCAGATCCTCTGGCACCTCTTCACCATCGCCGCTCGTGCCATCGCCTTCGCCCTCTTCGCCTCCGTGTTCCAGCTCTACTTCGGCATCTTCATCGTCACCCACTGGTGCATCATGACCTTCTGGATCATCCAGGGCGAGACTGATTTCTGCATGTCCAAGTGGGAGGAGATCATCTACAACATGGTGGTGGGCATCATCTACATCTTCTGCTGGTTCAACGTCAAGGAGGGACGGAGCCGCTACCGCATGTGCATCTACTACATCATCACTCTGTCAGAGAACGCCGCCCTCACCATCCTCTGGTTCCTGTACTACGACCGCAAGGCCACCTCCGACTTCAACGCCTTAATCCTCGTCTGCGTGGTTAGCTCCAGCTTCGCCCTCGGCATCTTCTTCATGTTCATCTACTACTGCCTCTTGCATCCCAACGGCCCCATCTTCAGCCACCGCTCCGTGGGCTGCATCTTCCGGCAGGAGCCCCCCCCGGTGCCGGGGTCCCCCGTGGAAGCCGTCACCAGCCCCCCCCGCTCGCTGCCACGGACTACAGGGGGGGAGCGGGACGGGGCGCCGGGGGAGCGGGACAGCTGCGTGCCCGTCTTCCAGGTGAGACCCTGTGCCCCGCCGGCGCCGGCCGCCCGCGCCCCGCGGACAGAGGGGCCCGTCATCCGCATTGACCTGCCCAGGAAGAAGTACCCGGCCTGGGATGCCCACTTCATCGACCGGCGCCTGCGGAAGACCATCCTGGCGCTGGAGTACGCGTCGCCCACCACCCCCCGCCTGCAGTACCGCACGCCCGGCGCCCCGCAGGAGGTGCTGGAGTACGAGACCACCGTGTAGGCTGCGGGGCGTGAGGCTGCGGCGGGAGCGCCGGTGCCACCCAGGCCACCCCGTGTCTCCACAGCTGTTTGCCTTCCTTTGGGTTTGCCGGCGCTGCCGTGTCGCCATGCCAAGCATCTCGTGGGCGGTGGCCGGGGAGGTCTCTTGGTGCTATCCCCTCCCCGCGCTGCCTTCCCGCAGCCCAGACCCATCCCACCCGACGGCGGCCGCCCCCACGCCCTCCAGGGCTCGTCCTTGCCAAAATACCTCACCGGTGCCTGAGCCCAGGCGGTGGGTGCTGTGGCCCATATCGGTGGTGCAGGATGGGGACCGGGGGCACCCTGGGATGCGGGCTGGCAGCTGCCAGGGGCACGGTGGGGCACGGTGGGGCACGGTGGGCAGCACGCGGGAACACAGGTGCCTGTGCCACGGCAGAGCCGTGGGGATGGAACATGGCTGCGCTGGGGTGTGCATGGGGCTTGTGACCCCCAGGGAGCTGGGGCAGGGACAGCCGGGGTCCATCCAGCCCCCACCCATGTCTCCCACTTCTCCCAACTCTGCCACACCAACCCAAAGCGAGCCCCTTCATATCCATCCTCAGTCCCCCTGGCTTAGGGTTGAGCCATGTCCCCAACTCCATGGGGTCTCCAATATCCTGTGGGGCATAGACCCTGGCCTGGGGGAGCCCTTGTGGGTGGGCAAGAACCATGCACCCCTGGTTTGGAGCTGGGTCCCCAGCTGCAGCCAGGATGGCTGCACCCCATCCTTCCCCCCATCCCCACAGGAACTGCTTCATCTCATTGGGTTTGTTTTCACCTGAATGGTGACATTTTGTGTGACATTTTCTACCTCCGCTGGGGCCGGGGGTGGCAGGGCCTGGCTGGCACCACTGAGGGGTTTGTGCGGGGCCGCCGGCGTTCCCCGGATTCCCCAAAGTGGGATTCACCCCCAGCCGTTCTCCTCTCCTGGGCTGGCATCCCTCCCCACCCGGGAGCATTTCCATTCACTCCTTCATCAGCATCACCCCCCTCCAGCTCCGCAGTATAAACCTGAGCTGGGACCCTCCCTTCCCTGACCTCCCCCGTCCCTCTGCCTGTCCCCAGTCCCTGCCCCGCCTGCCCCTGTCTGCTCCTGCCTCCCCAGAGGAGTGGGGCTGCGTGGGCTCTGCGTTTGAATGTGTCCCTGGTCCTGCCCAGATCCACCGGCCCCCACCGAGGGCTGTGCTGAATGTACCCGGTGCCCCCCAGGCCAGGACTGTCCCGNTGCCCGGTGCGCCCCAGCCCAGGACTGCGCCGGGGGGTAGTGTGTGTGTGTGTGTGTGTGTGTGTGTGTGTGTGTGCAGGGGCTGGCAGGGGTTGGCAGGGCAGGGGAGCTGTTGGACCCCCCAGCCTTGTGCTGCCCCCTTGCCCCTCACACCCATGGCCCCTGTGCCTTCCCTGCATCCCTGTGCCCTGCCGTGGCTCCAAAGGGTTCTGGCCTCTGGCTGCCCGAGCCACAGTGCCAAGGCCTGCCCGGGCCGGGGAGCGTGGGCAGCACTGAGAGCCCCTCTGTGCCACGGGGCATCGTGTGGGGCACCAGAGGATGGGAGGAGTGGGATGGGAGAGCTGCACCTGGGAACGGCGGGGATGTGGGGTCCCTGAGGGGCTGTGTGGGTGCCCGGCCCTGGGACACGGCCGGGGTGGGAGGGTGTGTGGTGGCAGTGGCGGTGGCATCACGTTGCTTTTGTTTCCCATTTCTTGGTAGCTGGGGTGACAGCAGGCTGGGCTGGCCATCGCTGGGTTCACTGGTGCTAACTGGTGCTAACTGGAAGCCTTGGAAACCCTTGAGGAGGAGGGTGCAGAGCATGGCTGGGGCTGGGCAGTGGGCTGGGCCCCTGCCACCTGCAGCCCTCCTCCAGTGCCATGGTGGCAGCCCCGGGGGTGTGTGCTGGTCGTGCTGGGGCAGCCCCGGCGGGGGGCGGCTCTGGGGCGGGGTCTCTTTTCCTCAGGGAAGATGGGGGCAGCAGCCAGGGATGCCAGGCTGGTCCGGGGGCTCACTGCTGTAGGCAGTGAGCCAGGGCAGTCCCCAGCAGTGACACCGCAGCCCCTGAACGGTGCCCAGGTGGTGGCAGCTCCTCCCTGGGTCTGGCTCAAGAGGATCTGGGGACTGTATGGGGACTGTGTGCCAGCACGGGCAGCTCCTCTGGGCTCCCCCTGCCCCTGCCCCTGCCCACCCCAGGGCAGAGACGCCATTTGGGCATGCCCTTCATGCCGGGGTTTGTGTGGGGACCCCAGGGCCACGCTGGTGGGTCAGAGGGACACTTTTCTATGCACTCAAGCCACGGTACCCTCAGCCCTGGGCTGCTCTGGGCAGAGGAGTCTGGCCACGTGTGGGGTTCGGGGGGACCCCTCAGTCTCACTCCTGCCCCAGACCACCCCCTACCCAGCCTGTGCCACAGCGGCAGCCAGACCCAGCGCCCTGTCCCCCCTCCTGCCGGGGTGGCAGCGCCTGCCCGCTGGGATGACGGGGGGGGGGCACGAGCGGGGGCCAGGATGGGCACAGCTCCGGGGGTGCTCCCTCTGGGGATGGCGGGGTTCTGGTCCCTGGGGGTGTCACCCAGGGGTGGCANCTGGGACCCGCTGGGATGGAGGGGGGCACGAGCGGGGGCCAGGATGGGCACAGCTCCGGGGGAGCTCCCTCTGGGGATGGCGGGGTTCTGGTCCCTGGGGGTGTCACCCAGGGGTGGCAGCAGGGCTGCTCCAGCTTCAGGGAGTGAGAGAAGTTCGTTCTGGCAGGGGCTGCCGCGGGGTCTCAGCCACACCCCTGAACTCCCCGGCGCTGGGACCCGGCGGCTGCTGTCACGTACTGTAAATACTCTGTGTGCCACCTTCTTCTCTGGGACCCTCGGCGCGGGCGGGGGCGAGCGGGAGGCCGGGGTCCGTCCCGAGACTTTTTTGTATACCACAAACTTTTTGTATATTTTTAATTTTGCTGCAACATGAGATATTAAATTCATTTCAATAAGCCCTGCCTGTGGGATCCTGTCCTTGTCGGCACCTCCGGCTCTCGGCTGGGGCTCCGAAGCAGGGCACGATGGTTCCTCTCTGTCCCGGACTGCTCGGGGACACCATCAGCAGAGCAGGATGGCTGTAGCCGCGCTGCCTGCCTGGTGTCGGTGGCCCCGGCCGGTGCCAGTGGCCCTGGCTGGTGGCCGGCAGGGAAGGGGTGCACAGGCAGGATGCAGCATCTCGGGGAGGAAGCTGCCGGACACGGCCACTGCCGGGCCAGCCTCCTCCCTGCCGGAGGCCCGGATCCCCCGGCCAGCCCCCAGCCTCACGGTGGGTTTAGACCCCGTGGGCAGCCGTGGGGACAGAGTGCTGGACGCAGCTGTGTGGGCTCCTGCCAGTGCTGTTCCCAGTGCCAGGGCATTCCCAGTGCCAGGGCCCCGTGTAAGCAGGACAGGATGTGAGCAGCGAGGGCTGGGAGCCCCCAGGGCTGCCCCACGAGGACGGAGCTGGTGTGGGGTCATAGGGAAGCAGAACCAGCCCCAGGAAAGAGCCCTGCAGTGAGGGGCAGGAGCTGCTCCATAGTGGAGTCCCACAGGCGCCACCAGCACCTGCTTTGGTCCCAGCACCTGCTCCAGTCCCATCTCAGCCCCAGTCTGCCAAATCCCAGCCCCAGTCTCGGTATAAGTGTCAACCCCAGCACCAGCACCAGTCCAAGTCCCTTCTCCAGTCCCATCTCAGCCAACTTCAGCCCCTGCTTCTGCCCAAGTAACAGCTTAGCCCCCATCCCAGTCCCAGTCCGGTCCCAGTCCCAGTCTCAGTGCCAGCCCAGTCCCAGTCCCAGTGCCAGCCCAGCCCAGCCCAGTCCCAGCACCCCCCAGGAGAGGCAGGAACTCACATCCCAGCTATCCTGGTGGAGTTTCCGACACAGGAAAGCGCCGCGGCGCCGAGCGGGGCAGCGGGGGCGGCCGCGGCACCGCGTCCTGCCATGGACAGCGAGGCCAAGAAGGGGAAGAAGGTGCGTGGGGCTGGGGCTGGGCTCCGGGGGGCTGGCAGGAGGGCGAGCGGGTGAGACGCACAGGTTTGAGAGGCTCCGCAGCCCTCCCACAGCACAGTGGGAGAAGTGGCGCCACCCAAACAGTGCGCAGAGCCAGCAGAGAGGTGCTCAGCTGTTGCCCCCCCCACCCCAGGTGCTGGGTGCCACGGACCCCGTGTGTGGGGGCCGGGGTTGGGTGCCCGGTGCTGACCCGTCCCCGTGCCCGTTCCCCTGCCAGGGTTTCGTGTCGCCCATCAAGCGGCTGGTTTTCCCGAAGGCTGCGCGGAGGGCAGCGCTCCGCAGCAGCGTCTACCGGCGCCCGCTGCACTCCGTGCCCCTCTACCCCCCCGACTACCTGATCGACCCCCAGATCCTGCTGCACGACTACGTGGAGAAGGAGGTGAAGGTAAAAGGATCCCCGAAAGTGCCCGGGGTCACTGCTTGCTTGGGGTGGGGTTATGAGGCCACCACACCACGCTGAGAGCCAAACACAGAGTTGCCAGAAGGGTCCGGGTCCCCTCCCTGCCCAGGCAAACACCCAGGGAGGAGGAGGAGGGTGCGCTGGCGGTGCAGGGAGGACCCCCTAACTGCAGGGTCTCCCTGAACCCCAGGGAGATGTGTCCTGGCCTCGGGGCCATGGGGCAGGGGGAGGGTGCATGCCCCAGCCTCCCCAAGCTGCCCTGGGCTTTCCCCCCCCCAGTTTTTAGGTCATCTGACATGGGTGACATCGTCCCTGAACCCCTCCAGCCGGGATGAGGTGCTGCAGCTGCTGGACACGGCCAGGGTAAAAGGGGTCCCCATTCCCCAGAGGGGGGCACCGGGTACCCCGCACTGCCGGGTGCCCCACGCACGCCCCCGCCCTCTGTCCGTGCAGCAGCTGAAGGAGCTGCCGCTGCAGACGACGCCAGAGCAGGACAGCATCCTCAGCCTCTCGGCGCGCTGCCTGCTGCTCACCTGGCGCGACAACGAGGAGCTGATCCTGCGAATCCCCACACACGAGATCGCAGCGGCCTCCTACCTGCGCGACGATGCCCTGCACCTCCTCATCCTCAAAACCGGTGCGGGGGTCCGGCCGGGGGCCACCAGCCGAGGCACAGCCGGCCCCGAGTGGCTGGAGGGGCTGGAGCACGGCGGGTGATGGGTGTCAGAGTCTGTCAGGGCGGCAAAATCCCGCCTTGTCCCTGTCTTGGTGTGTCCCATCCTCTCCTACATTCAGAGTCCCGGAGGGGTGTCCCCAACCCACTGGGGCTCCCACATCCCCATCCTACACCCCCATCCCTCTGCGTCCCACTGGGCTGGAGGGACAGGGAGGCCAGGGCAGGGGCTGGGGACCAGGCGGGGTGGGCAGCGCAGCCCCCGCTCTGACGCCCTGTCTGTCCCCGCTCCCCCAGGCCTGGGAGTGGACCCGGTCCCCGCCGGGGCGCACCCCGAGGCGGCCCCGGCCGGCTTGCCGGAGGCGTTTCCCGCAGAGAAGCGTGCGGGGGGCTCGTGGCCGGAGGGGCGGCTCGGG
>VZRH01005228.1:108041-135642 GCA_013397555.1 Urocynchramus pylzowi
CCGGCGGCGGTCCCAGCGCGGGGCTCGGTTCGGGGGCTGCGGTCGGGCCTGCACCGCGCCGGGAGGGATGCGGGCCCGACCCCTGGGCGGAGGAGGCTCCCCCGTCCCGCCCGGGGCCTTGCAGCTGCCCCGCGTCTCCCGTCGGTGTCACCTGTGGAGGGCAGAGCTCGGGCCGCCGCTCGGTGCCCAGGGCTCCTGTCCCGCCTGCCCCGCGCTCTCTCCGCTGCAGAGTTGGCTCCCTTATGCGGTTCGCGGCGCTGTCTGGGCCGGGCGGGGGCTCGGAGCCGGGCGGGCTGTAGGGAGCACCGGCACTTCCTTTTGCCTTCCCTTCCGAGGTGTCAGCCTGGCCCGGGGCTGCTGCCAAGCACGGAGGCTGTTGCTCTGTGTGGTTTTCACAAATGTTTGGTGGTGGTTTGAGCAGCTGCTTCAGCTTCCCGCGTCCCAGCATCCCTGTGCTTGCTATTGAATGATTCCTTGAATCTTCAGAGAACGGAGGGTGTTCCTGGTGAGCGTCAGTGCTACCTCAGAGGAGAAAACGAGCTGCTTTTGTTATCTGCCTTGAAGTCTTGTCGGAGTCAAATGGATTTCCTCCTTGCTTTCATAGGAGGGTGTTTTTGTGGCAATGCATTGCAGGAATAGCGGTGTGGATAAAGGATGTGTGCTGATACAAAGGTCGCTGCTGGCTGGGCTGTGAGGTGACTCACAGAGAGATTGGGAGAGCCAAGGTTTTCCTTTAATTTGCTTTAAGCATCTTCATACCCTGCTGGCTTTCCCCCAGGCAGGGGGAGGGAGCGCTCAGCTGGCTCTGAGAGCTGGGGATCGTCCTGCTGGGAATTTCCTCGTGGCTCTCTGTTGTGAGAAGGGCAGAGAAGGCTGCCAGCAGCTCTGCTGGTGTCAAAGGAGCTCTGAAGTCAATGTGAATGCAGCACTTGTCTCCTTCTGAAGGGCTCTCGTGGCTCCTCCAGTGCAGGGTGAGCAGGGCAGGGATGTAATAAAGATGAACCTATCCAAACAGTTGTCAGGATCATCCAAGGAGGCAGCCCTTGGAAAAGGGGGATGAGTGTCAGGGTGCCATTAGCACTGTTCTGTCCTGCTAATGTGCCTGAGGGCAGAATGAAGGTTACATGTGTGAGAGAGCTGGTTGGTTTTTTTTGCTCCCACAGAGTAGTGGGTTGTGGCTTTCCTCCCTTTCTGTCACCATTTTTAAAAAGTTTCAGTAAGTGGAATGGAATGGGAGAGCTGTGTGAATCCATTTGGACAAATGGCTCTGCATAGGTCGTGTTCCCTGTTTTTCTTCAAAGCTGTCTTTGAAAGTTAACAGCTCTTGATTATGGCTCTTTGATGTCCCTCTTGCCTTTCTCTGCCAAAAAGAGATGGGACAATTCATGATATCCATCACTGTCACTTCCTACTTCCTTTTAATCTCTTTGAACAAATCCTGTCTTCTGTTCCTCTGTTCCTATGCTGATTGTGAAACTCTTAAGACCTAAACCAGCCCTGGTACAGCACTGGCTCAATTCTGATGTTTGAAATTGCTGCTGCTTGAGGGTTTCTTCAAGTTGTTGGCAGTAACCTGGGCATGGATATCCTGGGTGCACATGGCCAGGCCATGGACACTCTGGAGCACGTTGGAGCTGTTGCAGAGTGCCCCAGTTGGAGTGTTGCAGCTGCTGTTTTCCCTTAAATAAATGTCAGACTCTGGCAGGGGTAGCTGGAGGGACCAGGAGTCCTAGGGAGGGACAAGTGTGGTAATAACTGGATATTTTAGAGCCTCTTCATGCTGGGTCAGACTGGGGTTTAGAGAACAAACCCTCTGTTTTGTTTTGTGAACCTTCTGTGAATCCACAGAAAGTTGTTGTAAGTCTTTCTGAATGGGATAAACCTGGGGTTGTCTGCAAGCCCCAAGACTGGTGATAATTATCCAGAAGGGCCTTCTTGGAGAGGGTTTGTGTGTGAACTTTTGATCTCAGGGACAAGAATGGGTGGTTGTGCTCCTGCAGTTACTTCTTTTATTTAGATCATATTCTTCTAAGACAGGATGTCTCTGCATGTCTGCATATAGGAAAATAATCAGGTTTAGGCAATCTGAACTATTTTTGCCTATTGCAGCTGGGTTTTTCTCAGTCTGGGGCTGTGCATATTTGTTGTGCTACTTGTTGCACCATTACAGATTTCCTGGCACCTCAGATGCAAGATTGTCATTTGAGGGGTTTTTTTTGCATGTTTTTGAAATGTAAATGGAAAAGGCTGTGAAGCTGTGTGCCCTGTTTGCTGGAAGTCTGGGCCTTGCCAGGGCTCTGTGACTGAACCAAAACAGAGCTCCCTGGAAGTTCTGACCTGGCACAGGAGAGAACTCAGCTTGCAGCTGAGTTAATCATCCCCTGTGGGAGACAATCACCTGGCCAGGCCCATGAGTTACACAGGTGTTTTTGGGGGTGTCCATGTTGCCATTTCTAAGCTGCTGCCTTTGTTTGGAGAAGATGAGGCACATTTGTCAGTACAAGAACAAAGGTCCTGATGAGTAAGGCCCCTGGCTTCAGCTTCCCAGTGCTCTGCCAGCTCAGGAACCTGCACTGGGCATTTCCTTCATATTTCACTTCCAAAGCTTTCCCCACCTGTTGCATAGCAGCTTCCCCATTTCTTGCTACCAACTGTTCTTTCCTGGCAAGGCTTTACAGAGTCGCCCTCTTGTCTTTCCTGTTGCTGCCTGAGTCATCGTCATCTGTATGCAAAGACAGCCTGATTTCTGCCAAAGTTATCATCAAAAATTTCATCTTCTGCATGCTCATGTGTCTCCTGAGTGTCTGCCAAAGTTCTGTCCTGGTCTTTTTGCCTCCCAGCCTGCTGGGGCACGGGTGGCAGTGGTGTGGTTTTGGTTTTTGAGTAACATTGTGTAGGTCTGTCACTTCAGTGACCGGCAGAAATAAGGGCTGCAGGTTGCTGGAGTGCAGTGTGGGACAAGAGTGCAGATTCCTTCCACTGCTTCCCCTGTGCAGGAGACATTTTCCTACTCTGTGGAGAGCCACTGAGCACTCCCTTTAAAGATTGGAAAAGCAAAATTCAGTGGAGCACGGAAAATAAGCCCCACGTTGCCTCAAGGCAGATCAGTATTGAAGGTCAGGCAGTTTTTACAAGAGTGTTTCCAAGCTGGGGCTTTATGCCTGCTCCAAGTGCATTTGGCTATGCTTAGAACAGATCTGAAAATCCCCTTTGTAAGCAAAAAAGATCACATAATCACAGCATGGTTTGGGTTGGCAGGGTCCTTAAAACTCATCTTGTTCCATGGGCAGAGAAACCTTCCACTATCCCAGGTTGCTCCAAACTCCATCCAACCTGGTCTTGGACAATTCCAGGGATGGGGCAGCCACAGCATCTCTGGGCAGTCTGTGCCAGAGCTTCACCACCCTCACAAGGAAGAATTTCTTCCTAATATACACTCTAATCCTACTCTGTAAGTTTAAAGCTGTTCCCCCTTGTCCTGTACTCCATGGTCTTGTAAATAGTCTCTCATTTTTTCTTGTAGGCTCCCTTCAGGTACTGGAAGGCCACATGTATCTGATGATTCAGTATTCATATTTTCTGTAGGTTCCTAGCATTTGCATCTTAAATATATTTTAGCCTTTCAACCCCCTGATATTTCAGCATTTTTTATTTATTTTTTTTTTATGCTGCTCAATTCCACTAATTCTGGATGCTCTGGTTGGCCCTCACAGGTGTCTGGGCCAAACATACTTTCCTTACCTTAGAATGAGACAGGAGGAAGGTGATGAAGAAGAAGGGGTGTGGGGGCAATAAACAAAGGTTTTTTTTGTTTTTTTGTTTTTTTGGTTTTTTTTTTTAAATTTTTTTCCCCCAAGCTGTGGAAGGATCCCCATGATAGAGCTGCTGTTTGTCACACCTGGCCTGTGGAGTGTTCCCTCAGGTGCTGTCAGACTGACTGATGGTCCTGAGGACACACAGGGACAGCAGGGATTTGGTTTCTTATGTCTGCAGCATTAGCTCAAGAGTTGTCCCAAACCAAACCAGGTTTTGTGTGGTTTTCCAGTGGTGCTATGCACACAGGGAGTTCAGGAGAAGGGACTGAAGCTAGTAGTGCTGTGAGATTATACCTGAGCTGATGTCGTAATCCAGGCAAGCTGCTGCTGGCTAATACTCTTTAAAGCTCGAGTTTCATTTCACAGCCTTACTGCCCATGCTCAGCTGGGTTACCTGAGGTAATGGGAGGGGCTGAGCAGGCAGCAAGGTGTGTTAAATAAAGGGTTTAATGTGGCTGTCTTAGGAGCTGGGTTCTCATGGAGCACCCATAGAGCTGATTGAACCTTCCAGCCTGACTTGTCACCCTGCTCCCTAAAAAAGGGCTGGAAAAGTGTTTGCCATGTTACTGAGCTGTGCTGTGGCCTGGAGGGGTGAGGAAAGCAGAGTGGTGATGTGACTGTCCCTTTGGGTGCAGTTACTGGTGTCACACCTGACTCCACAGTAACTACTCTTCTGCAGGTAGTGGCCTGTGAGCATCCCTCTGTAATCAGCTCCAGGGCAGCTGCTGTGCAGAGCTGACACACATCCAGTACCAGGGCTACAGCCCTCTTCTCTACTAATCCATGGAATTTTCTAACACAGGGAGCTCAGTGGGGGTGAGCAGAAAAGTAAAGTGATGACCTGCTTGATGCCCCATGGTGCAGATAAAAATGGCATTTTTCTTGTGGTTGAGCAAAGCCAAAGTTTTTCTAATTGCAGATGAAGAGGCAGAGACACACTGAGTAGAAAGTGACTTGATGAGGGTCACAAAACAAAGCTAAGAACGGCTTTTGTGAATTTAATTTCTGTCTAATCACCTGACTGCACGGCCTTTCTGCTGTCTGGGATGAACATTTCCAGTGTTATTGCCCATCTCTAATGTTGTTCCAGTGTTTCTGCTGTATTTTACTGTTCCTTCTCCTTTCTGCAGGAAAGGCTGAGCTATGTGCTGGGCCTGCTGTTGTTGCTGCACAGCACAGACTCGTTCTACGTCCCCGGGGTGGCTCCCATCAACTTCCACCGCAATGATCCCGTAGAAATAAAGGTAGGATAAACTCAGTGCTGTTAGGCTGTTTGGTTTGGGGGGTTTTTTGTCTTTTGGGTTCTTTCTTTTTTATACCATAGCAGCTAAGATGGGCTGGAAAGTTAAATTTGGGGATCCTGTTGCTCAGATTTTGTGTTCAGATATGTCCTCTGCTTCACAACGTTCGGGTCCCAACACGATTCCTGTTCTTGCCCCTGATCTCTTCTACCAAATTCCTTCAGCAGTTGCACCAAAGTCCTCAAGATGTTGCTCTGTTTGGGAAAAGGGTCCCTTTCTCATTGTGGCTTTGAAGTGAATTTCATTTCTCCAGCATTATACTGACTCTAAAAGTGCTCATGCAGAGTGTGCCTTTAGGTGGAAGGTGAATGGTGGAATAAGGTCTGAATCAGACCTTCTCAATACCCAGTTTGCTCAGGCTGTGCCTTCAGGAAATCCATGAGAAGCTCTTCCCAGGTGGAGGTGTTTTTCCTTGAGCCTTGCAGATCTTTCAGCCCAGTCTTGCTGAGAGCTGTTCCTGTGCAGCATTGCTGGTACTCAGTGACAGATCTGCTGCACCTATCCATGACGAAGCCAGGCTTTGCTTTCAGACATCAGTGATTTATAACCCATTTCATTTATTTTTCTAAAGCTGTGGCCTCTGTCTCAGCAAATCCAGCACCCTTGGGGCTGCTGAGGTTGGCTGCTCTCACATGAAGCAAGGCACAGTTTTCTCTTTGGCCACAGACTGCCAGATGTAGGCTATTTTAAAGCAAATGAGACTTGCCTGTGGCTACAGTAAGCTTCCCAGAAGAAGAAGGTTTTGGAATAGCTGTTCTCAAAGGGATTTCAGGAGCTAATTGGTTCCTCAAGTGCTTAGGCAAGTCAGTATGTTTGCCAGCACTCTTTCAATAAACAAGCTTGGCTGTGTTACAAAACACTTCTGTTTTTCAGAGCAACTGTGGTCTTGGCTGTTGTGGTATGTCTCTGCACTTCCCTTGTACCCTGTGATTTGTGGAAACTCTCCAGGAATGTTTGTGGTTGGTCACCTTGTCTTCCCAGACTGATGGCTCTCTGGCTTTCCTTGTGGAGATTAAAACTGCTGAACTCTCCATAGTACTGGAGGCCAGACCTCTAGGTCCAATGGGATATGAATTTTTGTTTGAGGCAATCTTGTATGAAATGTGACTCTTGAACCTCTTTTTAGCTCTTTGTTGTTTTTTAGGACTCCACTGAGACATAAATTTGTGAAACCACCATGTTTTGTTCTTTGAGTGTTTTTCTGTGAATGAATTGCTACTGGAAGTCTCTCAGGAACATCTGTCTCTGTTACTATTTTTAATAGTAGTAGTAGTAGTAGTATCTTCTGGAAGTGAGCTTTATGGAAGATGTCTTGAAGTAAGCAACAGCTTCTGGGTGATGCTGAGAGGACAGGAAATGATCTGGAGTTTTTTCCTGGGGATAATCCTTTCATTCTTCCTGCAGGCTGTGAAGCTGACTAGCTCCCGGACCCAGCTGCCCTACGAGTACTACTCACTGCCCTTCTGCCAGCCCAGCAAGATCACGTACAAGGCTGAGAACCTTGGTGTGTACCTGTCAGACAGTGGGGGGGGGGGGGTGTTTACAGGGGCAAAAGCAATTGCAAGTGTCACTTCTGCTGAGCTGAGAGAACCTGCTTCCTCTGATTCACTGTGTGCTGGCTGTCTGCAAACAGCAGCGTCCACGTGTTGGACAGAGGAAGTGCCTGTCCTGAAGGAGGGCGTGTAACCTGCTTCATAAGCTGAGCTTCCAACAAAGTAGCTATGCTGACTTGCAATCTTATCCTTGCACCTGGGCTAGCAAAGGAGACTTGCTGTGGTCCCTGCAGCTGCACAGTGCCTGGCAGCAGGATCAGCAGCAGGAAGCCTGTCAGTTTCCAACCCTGCCCGTGTTTTCTTGTTTTCCAGGTGAGGTTCTTCGAGGGGACCGAATTGTAAATACACCTTTCCAGGTTTCCATGAATGTGGAGAAGAAATGTGAAGTTCTGTGCAACTTTCCCAACAAGCCAGTGACTCTGACAGTGGAGCAGAGCAAGCTCATCGCCGAGCGCATCAGGGAGGATTACTACGTCCACCTGTGAGTCACTCGAGCATGGGTTTGTGTCGGGGGATTTTGGTGCTGTGGACAAATTTGATCTGAAATCTTTGTTTTCAGCATTGCTGATAACCTCCCTGTGGCAACACGGCTGGAGTTTTATTCCAATCGTGAGGAAGAGGAGAAGAAGAAGGAGAAGGATGTGCAGTTCGAGCATGGATATAGGCTTGGGTTTATGGACGGTAACAAGGTAGAGAACTGAGGTGCTGTGCGAGGGTGCCTGCAGGAGATCTGGGTGTCTCTGGTGTTAGAGGTCTGCCAGAGAGCATCAGAATTGGGAATGCAACCAAAAGGTTTTATTAATAGTGGAAATATGAGAGAGGGGTCTCTTGTGGGCAGAAGAGGGTGGGTGGGAAGGTGGGAAAGCCAGGAGTCCTTGCTTTTATTCTCTGTGTAACTTTGGACGTGCTCATGCAGTGGTTTCCCCTCAGCAGAGCAAAGGCACTGTGCCCCCAAGACTGGCTGATCTCTGGTGTTGGAATCTTAAGTTTTCCCTCACTGAAGCTGTTTTCTGCAGTTGTTGCTTCTCAGCTTTGCCTCTTCCTCCCATAGGGTGCTGATGTTTTATTTTATGTCACTGTTTCAGTTCTACCTGCACAACCACCTCTCCTTCATCCTGTACTACCACAGAGAGGATGTGGAAGAGAGCCAGGAGCACACCTACAGGGTGGTGCGCTTTGAGGTGATTCCCCAAAGCATTAAACTGGAAGGTAAGAGACCCTTGAGGAGGGGAGCAAGGGGGAAGAATCTCCTGTATGGACAAAAGGCAGATGCCAGTGATGTATCAGGGTGCCAATTGTTGCTTCACAGGGCACAGAAATGAGTCTAAATTACAAGAATAATAAACCGCTTTGTTATTAAGGAAGTACCAACAATAGAGACATATCCATCAACTGCAATCCATGGAAAATCAATTCCTGTAAAAAGATCTGAGTTTGAGGTTTTGGGGTTGGATTTTTTTGCACTGTGTCATCTGGTATGAGGCATTTCTGGCATTCTAGCTCTTGCTGTGGCACAGATCTCCCTGACTGGGACACTCTGTGCTGGTTCAGGGACACACAGGATGTTTGGAACTGTTCTGGGGGATTGAAATTTAAAAATAATGCTTAGGGGAAAACACTCCTACCTCAGTGAGCCCAATGGAAAAGGGTGTCAAGAAGGGCAGTTGCTCATGGATCACCCCACGCATCTCCCCTCTGGCAGGGCAGGCTATGCTGCAGAGGTTTTGTTTCTCACCATATCATGTGGAATAGAGGATTTGTTCATGGTCTAGATCCTTGGCTTCAGAACCTCTGGCTTTTATCCTTCCAGTTAAGGAGAGCCCTGTGCATAGCTTTCCTGAAAGCTTGTTAATGGTGCTCTACTGCTGGTCAGAATAGTTTTGCAAACTGCAGAGCAGGTGAGCAAGGAGCAACTGCTTCCCCACCTGGAATTACTGCAACCCAGTGCCCTCAGAGTGATGCTCAGTGGGAGAGGTGCCTGAGGGAAGGGCTCACTATGTGCTCTGGTTTCCCTTACAGACTTGAAGGCTGATGAGAAGAGCATGTGCACCCTGCCCGAAGCCACGGGCTCTGCCCCTCAGGAAATAGATCCTACTAAAGAGAACCAGTTGCTCTTCACCTACTCTGTGCACTGGGAGGTGAGGCAGTACTGGGGGGCTGGCTGGCAGTGATGCTGCAAGTGTCTGTCACTGGAGTTGTGGAAGACATTGGGAATGTGCTGGTGTGAGCAGAACTCTCTGTTCTTTCAGGAAAGTGACATTAAGTGGGCTTCCCGCTGGGACACGTACCTGACCATGAGTGACGTGCAGATCCACTGGTTTTCTATCATTAACTCGGTTGTGGTCGTCTTTTTCCTTTCAGGTGAGTGGATGTGTGGGGAGAGGAAGGCTTTACCATTATCTGCAGGGAATTTTCTTTAAGCCTTAGCTGCAGGTTGCTTGAGGAGGATGTGGCCACATCTGAACCTGGTCAGGAGGAGCAGGAAACCAATTTAAAGCCTCCCAGTTCAAACAGAGTCCTGTGGGGTCAGGCAGTTACCAGCCTTTCTCATACTAGGGTCATTGAGGGAGTAAAAAAACCCACGAGAAAGCCACAATGCCCCATTTCTGCTGGAATACTGCCTTCCCTGCTCCTTGGGGTTTTGTTTCTGTCTTTGCTGATGACTCAAGACCTTCCTCTCTCAGCCAGAATAGTGTTGGTGGGAGCCATGTAGTTGCACAGCATGAGAGCAGCACAGCTGTGTGGGAGCCTCTGAGCTGAACTCTGTGCTTGTTTTCAGGGATTCTCAGCATGATCATCATCCGGACTCTGCGGAAGGACATTGCCAACTACAACAAAGAAGATGACATTGTATGTGTTTGTTCCTTGGGCTGGGATTAGAGGGAGGGAAGCACAGGCCAGGAGGGATCCAGTGTGCAGACTTGGCTGTATTGTGTCTTCCCTTGCCCCTGTTTTCCTTTGAGCCCTGGCCATGGGATGGGCAGTTGTGTTGTGCTGTCACACACCTTTTTCTGATTGAACAATCACATACTAGTTAGGATGTCTTCAGACCTAAGGAGTGACTGCAAATGCAAATGTAAAAGCTCTGTAAATATGTGTCCTGGCACTGACAATTCAGGTCTCAGCTGTTTTTAGCCCAAGAGCAAAGAAGTTTCTTGGCTAGAGTGGTAAAACTCAGTAGAAAAACTGGATCCAGGAAAGTTAACCTCTTAGGCTGGCTGTGGTAGGACCTTAATTTCCACTGGCATATCACATCTGAATAACTTCCTTTTTCTGTTGTTGCTGTAGGAAGATACCATGGAGGAATCTGGTTGGAAACTTGTGCATGGAGATGTCTTCAGGCCTCCACAGTACCCTATGATCCTCAGCTCTCTCCTGGGTTCTGGAATTCAGCTCTTCTGTATGATCCTGATTGTCATCTGTAAGTGGCACATGTTGCATGGGGTGCCTGTAACACAAATGATGCTCGAGGATGTTTGACTTCACCCTGTGCTCACCTTAGCTGGAGTGAGGCCCATGAAGCTGCTTCCTGTTGCCATCAGCCTGGGCTTGGCACTGCAGAACTGCTGGATGACATTGCCCAGCTGAAGGCAGCTTTGTGTGATGATACTTCCTTTGCCAAGCTGTGAGCCCTGGCTGATAGTGGGCCAGGAGACTTGCACAGGTGTGCCTTGCCTGCTGAGCTGCACTGCTCCCATCCCTGGGGAAGCTGAGGCTGAAGCATGGTCTGTAGCTGAGATCAGAGCTGTGCCTTCCTCTCTGGCTGGTGCTGGAGGCTGTGGATACGTTACGCTGTGAAGGAAATCAGGCCTGTGCAGGGATTGCAGATAGCTGTGGGTTGCAGATGGGACAGGCCCCTGTCCTCGAGCTGCTGCAGGACATGTCCCTCAGAGCTGCTGTTCCTTGTCCTGTTTCCCTCTGCAGTTGTTGCTATGCTGGGGATGCTGTCGCCTTCGAGCCGGGGCGCGCTGATGACAACTGCCTGCTTCCTCTTCATGTTCATGGGGTAGGTGCCTCCACAGCCTCCCCCTGTGCTGTCCTGCCTTTCCCAGCTACAACAGCTCATTTTTGTTCACTTGGCTTGTTTCTGTCCAGGGTTTTTGGTGGATTCTTTGCTGGCCGCTTATACCGGACTCTGAAGGGCCATCGATGGAAGAAGGGAGCCTTTTGTGTGAGTCTTGGATGTTCTGTGCTGTTTATCCAGGTTTGCTGATGGCAAAATCTGTGGATAAGCTCCACATGTTTGTGGTAGCTGGACACAGTCTGGCTGTGCTGCACATTTGCAGTCCTTGTAGCTGTACAGAAAAGGCACACGTACTAGAGCAAAGAGGATTGTCCAAGATCCTCCCCACAGCCCAGCTCCGTGTCCTTGTCCTGTAACAAAAGGGACACTTCTTCCACGTGTGCCTTGTAGCAGGAATGGACTCATTCTGTAGGAACATCTGGCTGATGAATCAGGTGCTTTCTCTTATGCTGTGGTTCCCCTTGCAGACAGCGACGCTGTACCCGGGCGTCGTCTTCGGCATCTGCTTTGTCCTCAACTGCTTCATCTGGGGGAAACACTCCTCTGGTGCGGTAGGTGCCACCCTCAGCCTGGGGCCTGCTGGGTGGGAGAGGGTCACTGGGCTGATAGGGACCCACTTGGCTTCCCAGACCTTTCCAGGTGGGTGACTGGAGGGTTGGCTTGGCCAGTGACATCAGTCCCCAGGGCAGGAGAGCTGTCAGCCTCACTTCTGTGGCTCTTGGTGTGATTCCAGGTGCCTTTCCCTACCATGGTGGCCTTGCTCTGCATGTGGTTTGGGATCTCCTTGCCCTTGGTGTACCTGGGTTACTACTTTGGATTTCGCAAGCAGCCGTATGACAATCCTGTACGGACAAATCAGATTCCCAGGCAGATCCCGGAGCAGAGGTGGTATATGAACAAATTTGTGGGGTGAGTGATGAGTGTCTGGGAAATACGGTGAGTTAAGCCCCCTCCCCTTGGTCCCCTTGGGTTGCTGAGTGTTACCTGCTGCTCTCTGGACATGGACAGATGGCAGATGGGGCTCCTTGAGACCACATTGATAATTTGGATGTGGTGTGAGGGATACTTGTAGCTGTGGTATGTGCTCGACACCTGGGAGCAGCTGTGCCATTGCCTGTGAAATTTAGTAATCCAGAAATGTAGAGCCTTTGCTTGGAGTGTTTTGTGTGCTTACAAGGAATTTTTAATGTCCAGACAGTTATATTGTGCTGCTTATGGCTTTTGTTTCTGCTCTGTAGGATCCTCATGGCTGGTATTCTGCCTTTTGGAGCCATGTTCATTGAACTGTTCTTCATTTTCAGTGTAAGCATTTAACCCACTTTCCTCCTCAATAGGATTCTTTTCATGCCAAAGCTTTTGAAAGGGCGGGGGCTTCCACTGGAGCAGTCTCCTATTCCTGTGTTCTCTGAAAGGGATAGCTGATTTCTTCCAGGCCATTCAGTAGTTTCCAGAGAGAGCCATGGGACTCTCCTGGTGGTTTTGTGGTAAAGACAAAATTTACTGTATCATTACATCAAGGAGGGGTCCTGGTCTTGAGACAGTCACTGTTCTGCTGCTACCCATTTTTTTACCTTGTATTGATGGGGAAGAATTTGCTGTTCCATTGCTTGGGAGATGCAGGGGAATGAACAAGCTATCTCAGAGGTGTCCTTGTGCACTTTTTTGCAACCTGAATCCCCTGAAGTGACATTGTGAAATGCATTAGATTTGTGGTTTCATCTAGGTGAGGCTGCGGGGGCTCCTCATTTTCCCCTGGCTGGCTGCCAGAAGTTAGTTCCATGTTCAGTGATTGATCACAGTAACACGGAAATAAATTCCTGCTGTGTGTTTATTTCAGGCAATCTGGGAGAACCAGTTCTATTACCTTTTTGGCTTCCTCTTCCTGGTGTTTATAATTCTGGTGGTATCCTGCTCCCAGATCAGCATTGTCATGGTGTATTTCCAGCTCTGTGCTGAGGTGAGATTTCCATGTTTGTAATTTGGGTAGCAGAGGGTACTTGCTCCTGGAAAAGCACAGATCACATTATTGCAGCTGCTCAGCAAAGATTAGTGTGGCCCAGCTTCACAGGTTGTCCCTAATGTCTCTTCACTCTAAAGGGAATTAAAGCTCCTTGGTTATCTGTTAGGCTGGGAACTGTGGTTTCATACCAGGAATTTTGCTGGGCACAGGGTGTTTTGAGCTGTTCCCAAACTGTTCCATTCCATCCACATACAAAGCAAAATGCAGGCCCAAAGGTGAGCCATGTCCTTGGGCAGCAGGTGCTTTGAGCCTGACTGTCAGCATCACATCTCTTGGTTTGGAAACACTTTTGTGACAGAAAAAGTTCCCCAGTCCCACATTGTGGATTTCCTTTGAAGAAAGATGGGTGGTGTTGTCCCTGTCCTGGAATGGTCACAGCTTCCCTGAGGCAGGGCCTGGGGAGAAGAAAGTCAGGGGATAATGAGGCTCTTCATCCTGTCAGGATTACCGCTGGTGGTGGAGGACCTTCCTGGTGTCTGGAGGATCTGCCTTTTATGTGCTGATCTATGCTGTCTTCTACTTTGTGAACAAGGTATTCCTCCTGGGTGAAAGTGCCGTGTTTTTGGGGGTGACTGTGGGATTTGGGAAGGAAAATGGTGGGCCTGCTGAGTCCCAGTCTGCCCATGCCAGCCCAAGACAGTGCTCATAGCCCTTCCAGACAGGAGAAGAGGGTGTAGGTGCCCCAGGACTTGCGCAGAGCAGCATTTCCTGACCCCACCTCAAAGGGGATCTCCCTTCAGCTGGACAAAAATGAAAGTTTTCTTCCCTTAGCCAGAGCTCTCCTTGCAGAGGGCACTGGTTGGTTTGTCATCTGTGTGCGTTATTTCGCTGACTCTTTGTCCTCTTCTGTTTCAGCTGGATATTGTTGAGTTCATTCCCTCCTTACTGTACTTTGGCTACACTGCCCTCATGGTCCTGTCCTTCTGGCTCCTGACGGGCACCATTGGCTTCTACGCAGCCTACATGTTTGTGAGGAAGATCTACGCCGCCGTGAAAATCGACTGAAGCTGGAATCCCCCCAGCAGGAATCAGACACCTCTGAACACGTGTCCTCCCAGGAGGGACAGGGACATCTTCTCCCAGCTCTTTTTAAGGAAACAAAAATCCAGTGGGAGAGTCACAAGAGAAATAATTAACTCCTCGATTTGGAATGTAACTTTGGCACAGTGTACATGGATTCTGGGCTACTTCTGCGGGGAAAAGGGGTCTGTAGATACCTTACATTTTAACTTTATTATCCTGTTCCATATTTGAGGGAGTTTTTTAGCAGAGAAATATCCCTCTGTATAAGTAAACCCCCTTTTTGCTAATCCATCCTTTTTTTTATGTTGATGATGAACGGATTTGAGACAGCAGTGGAAACACTTGTGAAAACGTTTTCTTCCAGCCCCTGGGGTGCTCTAGGATTCAGGGAGACTCTTCAGACAAGTATCAGACTGGGTTTTCCTCCTGCCTTCGTGTCTGCACAGAAGAGGGAGCTTGACTGTGGCAGAATAAAGGGAGCCTGAAGGCTCACCCAGCGGGAGTCCGGCGCACTCCGATCACCGAAGTCCCGGCTTCGGCTTGTTTACAATTTGCTGGAGGTGCCATTCAGAGCCTGGGAAGTGCAATTTCACCCTGAGAGAGCTTGAGCAACCTTCGGCATCGCTTCTCCCTCCTCCAGCCTCGGACAGCACAGGCCGCTGTGGGAGGGTGGGATTGCCTCTCCTGCAGAAGGCAGGACGAAAGGTCCTGGTGGAAGTGACGTGGTTGTGCTGGAATACAGGACTGGAAGGATGCGTGAGGTAACTACAAGAGTTTGTTCTGTCAATAGCTCTGCTCTGGATGAGTGAGGAATCAGGGCAGGCTCCTTCCTGGGAATGCCACTGGGATCCTGAAGAGCCTGCAGGAGATGGCTGTGGTGCCGTGGTGTTAGTGCCAAGTGATCTGAGGCAGTGTTGGGCCCGAGCTGCCCAAGGGCGGTGCAGGCCGTGCTGAAGGGGCTGGCGCAGGCAGGTGGCCCCGTGAGCTGTCCCATGGCTGGGAGTGGGGCTCTCTCACTGGCCCTATGCTCTGACTGCCCTTGCTGCTCTCTGCTCCTCCTCTGAAATTCTCTACCTCCAGGGAACAGGAAAAGTGTACACCCCATAGCTGTATTTTGTTCTTCTCCACAACAGTCCCAGCTCTCCTGGATAGCTGACATGGGCTCTTCTTTTCCCATGGCTTGATGCCTGAATCGGCCCATGGGAAGCTCTTTTTAAAAGAGGTTAAAGTTGGGTTGTGGTTTGTTTTTTTTTTTTCTTTTTACTTTGGTCACTTCAGTGATGTTTATCAGTAAAAAGGTTCCACGTTGCAGTGAAGGCTCCCTCCATCCCCAGACTCACTGGATTCAGCCAGGACTACAGAGGAGAGGTTTTCTTAGTGAGATCTATGAAAATTTTTCTTCTTGGAGTAAGGTCTTCCAATGACCAGCTGCCACAGGTCACATCATTCCAACCCAAAACTGCCCAAAGCCCTCCTTGTTCCCAGGGAGGGCTTTGGGGCCTTTTAAAACCCCAATTGCCATAAGTTTCCACCAGGTCCATGCAAGGGCCTGTGTTTCTTCCCGTTGGCCCTGCCTGTCATGCCAAAGTCTAATCAGCCAGGAATCATGGATGGAAAAAAGGAGGAGGGGATATGTGAGCCAACTGTGCTGTGGAATCCTGTGTCAGTTCTGATTTGAGGTCCCTCTCTGAGATTTTTGTTAATTTTTTTTTTTTTCCTTCTGCCCCTGCCCCTGTGGAGAGGCTCAGCCAGCATTGATTTCTCTCCCTTCCCTGAAGTGTTTTCTCTGTATTCTTTGTAATTTTTAATTAATGTATGTATTCTTTGTGTCCTATTGTAAATAAATCTGCCATTGTCCTGTCATCCTGCTCTCTTGGGTTCTCCTAAGCCACTTCTGGAGAATTTCTTTTTGTAACACTTGGCCTTGTCGACACCTGTGTGGTCTGTGATGTATGCCTTCAGCCAGAAGCAGAGCTTGGAATACTCTGGCTTCCTTTGTAATATTTTTCTCCTAGTAAACTAAGTTTCTCCCAGTGGAGAATTCAGTGGCATGCCCTGAATGCTGCCATATATTGTAATTATGCCAAATTGAGGCATTTGGATCTGCTGATGCTGTGCTGCTGGGTAAGATCACTTGAGCAACTCGTGCCTGGTGTGAGACACGTTGCTTGACGTGTGGCACTGATGGGCAGAGTGGCAGAACTGTTGGATGGCAGTGCTGGGCAGTGCTTTAGAGCAGCAGGGGGAGAGGACAGCTCAGAAGGGAGTCTGAGGAGTGCTGTGCTGCGGGACCTGAGCCCTCAGCGTTGGCTTCCAGCTCCATTGGCCTCCCAGAGCTTGTGTGTTTCTGCTGGGGGGGTGTGTGGCAGGAGATCAATGAGCCTCTGCTGGAGTGCTGGCTGAGGGAGGCAAAGTGAATTCCCTTTTCCTGAGATGGTTTGCCTGGCAGAGCAATGGTTGTGATTCCCCCAGGTTAGAGAGTCCAGTGTCAGGGGCTGCTGAGTGTCTGTGAGTGAGACCAGAGCTGGCAAATGCTTGAATCAAAACTTAGAAATCCTGTTCTCCCTTTAAAAAGGCAAAGGAAGCTTCAGCTCCAGCAGCAGGACAATCCATGCTGAACTTATTTCTCATTTTGCAGATGAGTGTATTCATGTTCTGTCACAGTCCTCAGCACCAGGGGAAAGCTGCTGAGGAAAGGGCACGTTTTAGTGGTGGCTGAATTAGGAATGAAAACTAGAACTGAAAACTAGATCATTCTTAGACAAGCACCTAACACTGATCATGGCTGTCAGCTTTTAATCCATGATCTGACGGAGAATCCCTCCCAAGAGGGCCCTGTGTGCTTTGCCCTGTTTCATCTTCAAATGCTGCTGGTGCCTGCAGCCACTTGTAGCTTAAGCTGAGGTTTGGGCCTGGTTCTCCTGTCTGTGGGGAGCAGAGCATTTTGGGGTTATTGGGAGGGGGAGTGGGCTGAACTTGTCTGAAATGCTGCCACATGGGCTGGAAATTTTAGTGAAACCAAGCAACCAGAACTTTCTGTCTACCAAACATTATTCTCCTTGACAGGGGATAATGGTGTCTGCTGTGGCTGCCTCCCCAGTGGGGTGCTGGGTTTTTTTCTTGTGGGTATAATTTGCTTGGCAGAAATTTAAAAACCTCTGTGGCTTCATGAAGGGAACTGTGTCTTGGACCTGCCTTATGATTCTATCCTGTCTTAATCCAACCAAAACCTGAACTCCCCTCCATGAAGACACCTGGGGTAGGTGATCCAAATGCGTTTAATAAATAACTTCATTATAAAAGATGCTTTCAATTTGAATTTTTTTTTAGTGATGAACCATACATTTCCTAATGGCACTTAATTACAAATTAAAAACCTTGTTTACAGCCCCCAAAACATTCCTTTAAAAGAGGTTATTCACTCTGTGTAACAGTGCTAGAAAGTTTGTTTTTAGAAAACCAGTTGAGCTGTAACAATGAGAAGTTTCTGGCTTTGGCAGCTGTAGCTGCAGGGAGGGAGGTCAGGCACGGGGCCTGTCCAGAACCAGCACAAGAAGGAACAGTGTGAATGGAGGGACACTGTGGCCTTCCCATCCCCTCCCATGGCTAATCCCAAACCCTTCACCTTCCAGTGGGATGTGTATAGGCTCCTGTGGGAGGTGGCAGAGCTTGTGCTAGGAGAGGGCTCTTGGCATGACTTGTGGCTGCAAAGGCCACTTGGTAGCTTTTCTTCCAGCAGCAGTTTTGGAGCTTGGCTGCTCCCAGGGGTTCCACAGGTTCTTGTCCTTCTTGTAGCCACCCCGGGTCTCAAGAATACATCAGCAGACAGCTCTGTGTTCTTCAATATCCTCATTCAAGGAAAACACTGGTTCAAATGTTACACAACAGTCTTCCTAAAAATTGCTCCTAGATATCAGGAATCACTAAAGTGGGAAAGCTCCACAAAGCATCAAGGCTGAGGCACTCAGTAGGATGAGGAGATCTCAAACTCCAGAATGGCTTCTAGCAGAAGTTCTGGGATGTGCTGCAGCGTGCAGGCCTCTGCACCCTGGTGTGGCACCCTGAAGTGGGTTCTGAGGGCTGTGAGCAAAGCTCATGTTTTACCTTCTTGCAAAACTGACTACAGAGGGAGAAGGCCTGCAGGCAGGTCCCTGGCCTGTTCACCTGGACACTCAGTCAGCCTGGCCTGTCCCAGGTGTTGGAGGCTGTCCCTGTCCTGCAGGCCCTGGAGCTGTCCCCAGTCCACTCAGTGCATTCCACGCTAGAGCTGGTTATCCCCTTGCACAGCAGCTCAAAACAAAGACACAAAAGTGAGGGATGGTTGGTTTGTAACAAGGCACTTCAATGTTGAGGATTCTTCCCCCAGCTGAAGAGCTGACCTATTTATAGTAATAAAATTAATTCCAAATTCCCTGGTTATCTTTTGCAATGCTTTTAACTTCCCTTGTCAGTGTGATCTGATACAGAGAGATAGACACATATCTGTGTCATGTATGCTCCATTTCCACACTGGTATTTAGGCACTGGTGGAAAGGACCACGCAGACCTGGCTTCAAGCACAAAGTGAGGAAGGTGCTTCAGGCTCCTCCTGCAGCCCACCTGTGCACATGGAAATAAAATGCACCTTGAACAGGAGAGCCAAGCTCATCTCCTGGTGTGGATTTGTGAGAAGCAGAATGTGATCTGTTTTCTGGTCTCATTTCTGAGCACCAGTTCTGTTTTTGCTCCACCTGTTTGCATGCTAGTGTGAAGCGATGAGGGGTGTGTAGCCTGTGGGAAGATGTAGAGCTGGCTCCAGGTAGAGACTGCAGCCTGTACCCCAGGAGAAAACTCCCTACCTGCAGCCACAAGAATACCTAAAATGTGTAGGATTCCTAGGGCATCCCAGTTATTCACCAGAAGGAAGCAAGTCCATCACTGGGAATAGCCAGAGGAGAGCCTAATGTGAGTGTGCATGGATTGTGCAGCAGGGACAACAGAACCTGAGAGTTGGTGGGAAATAGGAATAGTGGTCCTGTAAGGCAGCTGGATCAGTGGTAATGGCATCTCCCTGGCAGCTTCCAGCTGCTTTCCAAGACAGCCTCAGTATGGCTGTGGAATGTTATGGTAAACAGGCATGGAAAGGGTGAGAGGTGCCAGAGCTGGGGATTGGGGTGAAAAGAATCTGGGCTTCCCCGACCCAGCAGACCAGGCTAAAGCAAACCACCTTCTCCTACTGCACAGGGGTCAGCCAGGATGGGATTCAGAGCTTCAGGTGGCAGCTCTCATCTCTAGGACTGGGAAAAATACAAGTAAGTTATGGAAAAGACACAAATTTTGGATGAGGAGGGAAACCTGAAGTGGTTCTGTTCAAGCCATTCATCCACTTCACTGTTCAGTGGCAGAATAACTCCAGGGCTTGGGCAGGCAATTAACTAAAAATAGGCACCTGAGGGAGAATTCAGTCAGCCTGACTAACTGGGATAAGAGGATAAGCAAGAAGGTAGGGTGATGGGAAGCACATCTTTGAAGATGTATTTGTGGAAATTTTAATTGAAGGCAGCAGAAAATGCCTCTGTGGGGTTGTTCTGTCCAGAGAGCAAAGGTGGTGCAATGGTAGAGAAAAGAAAAGGGAATTTTTTCAGTGAACTGCAGGAAATCTTCCCAGCAGCTGCTGTTCACCTGTCAGCAAGGAAGGAATTAAAGAACAAAGAGCTGAGCTCAACAAAAGTACTGAAATCATCAATCTACCAGAGGCAAAAAAAGGATTCCAGCTGAAGTGACACCGTTTTTCAACACTGGGGCTATAGAGCAGCAATGTTGTGAGACAGAGAACGGGGTCTGTCACAACATGGTGTGTGGGTATTCTGTCATGTGAAATTCAGGGGAAGCAAAAGCAAGATAACATGTTGTTCCTTCCTTCCCCCTGTAATCCCAGGGGGAAAAAAGATCTTCAGCCTTTCACAGGGTTCTGGGAATCTGAGCCTGGAAGGATGGGCAAGAGTTAACCCTCTGCTGCCAGGGAGTGGCTTGGCTATTTGTTCTTATTTCTAGGGGGCACTAGGTCCTTGGCTTTCTGAGAATCCAGGGTATGATCTATAATGGCTGGTAAGTTCATGTCCTGTCCTTTTACTAACTGGAGGTCTATGGGTTTATTATCTTAGTTGACTGCACTGTTCCTATTGCTTTGGACACCCCCCAGGCCAGCCAATTTAAAATAGCCCTTTATTTAATTAAACTCTCCTGAACAATTATGTGCTGTACTTGCTGCCCTTGGGCTCTGGTGCAATCTTCATGGTGCAGGTGTGCCAGGAACAGAGGGATCACAGTGGAATGGTTTGCTGGGCTCTGCCTGCCTGACTCACAGCCATGTCCTGGACCTGCAGCCCCAAACTCGTGGCCCCAAACAAAAACCAAACCCAAACTCTTTCTGGGATGATTTTTTTATATCACATAACCAGCACAGTGGCTTCCACAAAGCCCTGCACATACACCACAGAACAGACTGCAGGCTGTGCTGCAGCAATCCCCCTCACAGCATGCCAGAGTTACCCTTGTCCCTCACCTCCAGCTGCATCAGCAGGAGCTTGGCTAAGATGACTTTCACTGACTTGCCCAAGAGCTTGGTACACATGTCCTAGTGGACTGGTATTCCAAGTGCTGTAAGCTTGGATGCTCCAAGTATTTTCTTATAAACAGGTAAAAGTTGTTCACTGTAATTTGTTCTGTGAATTACATATTTGCTATTTCAAATGGAATTACTCTCATTAGTTTTAGACTGGTAAAATACCTTCAGATTACAAGCTGTTGTGGTAGAGGAACTTTGAATCCATTTTCCTGAGCAAACACCTGGAATCAGCTCCAGTGCTGTCTCTGACCACGCTGCCCTTGCTGGGTTAGATTTTCCTTGCATTGATGAAGGTTACTGCAGTTCTGCTTGTTAAAGTAGCTGTGGAAAGCAAATCACACGTGCAAATCATAGCAAAATGAATTCCATTTATTCTTTGACAGACTACTGGTAGGAAAAAGATGCCTGGCTCTAAGTTCAGCTACCACTGCTAAAGGAATTCCAGTGATGACATCTGTTCAGAGTACAATGCAGGCAGGAAGCAAGAAAGCTGAATGTTCTGCAGTGGGAGAAGGTGTGTGATGGCATTGCATAAATCTGATAATCCTCACTGGCAGTGAGCGATCAGTTCTGACCATTTATTTCTCAAAAAATAATAATCCTCTCAACTGAAGACAGGGATAAGGCTTGCATATAAATGATAACAGTGTGAAACTCTTTAATTTGCAAAGAGCAAAGCAATAGAAGACAGGCCTGAGGTATTCAATGCTGGTAAACAGACTGGCTGCAATGCCCTGTTTACCTTTGCTAGGTTAGAGAACAAGAAGGCACTCGTTGGACTTGGAAAGGCAACATTTTCCAGTGGAGAAAAGGAAAAAGTACTGCATTCAACTCGGGGAGATCATTGCCACAGGATATTGCTGAGGTAAATAAATCTTATATTACATTTTGATACAAAAGTCTTATTTGCAGCATTGCTGGCTAACCTAAAACAACCGATCTATGTTCTGGAGAATCAATGGATTGCTAAAGAGTCATTCTGGGAAGAATTACTAAGCTAAATTAAAAATAAAATTCTGGAGTAAAATGGAAGGGGGACAAGCCTGTGACCAAAAGAGGCACAGCTGATGTCACACAGTGGGATCATGGCTCAGCAGGAAGGAATCTGCATCAACTGAGGTGGATGTACTCTGGGGAGACAAGGGAGGACAGCATCTGGCTTCACCCAAGGAGCTGAGATAACAGAGTAGAGGTAGATTTTGCATTTCCTAGATTTATGGAGAACAATATTGATAGATTTCCTGGTTTATATTGGCCTACAATGGTTCCTCCATGCTGAGGTATGAAGATCTGCCTGTCCATAGTCATAAACATGCACCAGTGCACAGTGACCTTCATATGTCCCCATCTGCAGTGTAAGTGCCCAGGAAAACAGGAGCAGGAGACAATACAGGTGCTAAGTGACACCAGCAGCTGGCTTCCACTTCCCAGCATAACCCTTCTGCCCTGGTAGGTAGACAGCACATGGAAGAGTTGAGGAGGTAGGGCAGGGAGCAAGGGAAGCAGGACTTTAACTTCAGGAGGCAAGGCTTGAGCAGGAGAGACCAAAAAAAGGCCAGTGGAACCAAATTCAAAGTGAAAAGTTAACTGCAGGCCCCAAACCTCAGCATTTGTTAGAACTACTGGTGTTGGGAGAAATGCTTCAAATACACTGACAGTGTGTACATGAAGCTGGGACCAATTTTTCCTTGATTCTTGGATGTTATCATCATTGAGGTTAAAATATACCTTTGAGACTGCTTCCTGGATAAGCCAAAAAGGGTGCTGACCTCAATGAGTGGTTAAAAAACTCCAACCCCAGAAACTCATGCTCTGTTCCTCATCCCAAGGGAGCCTATGGAGCAGGGCCTGCAGCCTGTTCTCACCCACGCCTGGTACGCCAGTGCTCGATGTCCTGAGCTCCTCACCCAGCTCTCTCACGTGCTTTGGTTTCCAGATCTGTTTGCCTGGGGAGATATTTAAAAGGGCTCTGTCCATACATCACACACCAAGCAAAGCTGTGAGAGCTGCTCCATCCCCTTCACTCGGGACAGCCAGCGAGAAAAGGCAGGAAGCTGCTGCCTACAGGGGCAGAGGCTGAAGTGGTCCAAAAGCAGTGTATTTCCCCATGGGGGAAGAACATGATAAGTGAAGAGAAATCAGTGCGACCTGACTTCGTTGTGTAAACAGTGTTCTAGCTACACCAGAGATGAACCCAGTGTATTCTGGTGCCTCCTATTTTTGCAATGGCAGAAACAGATTTGTGTTGTGTAAACAATGTTCACCATAATGAGTTTGTCCTAACAGCTCCAAAGAGGCGACGTTGAATTCACTATGTAAACGGGCTTGTTGCTTAACACTGATGTGGAGTAAGCTGTGTTGGGTGGTGGGATGAGAGGTAGCAGGGAAGGACAGCCTCTTCCCCATTGGCTTCATACAGAGTGGTATCATGACTTCTTCTCCATGTGGAGGTGTTGGCTGATTTGCCAGAATTGCAGTGTGGGAACATGAAATGGAAGCTGGACTCTTCAAAAGTTTAGCCCAGGATGAAAGAGTCTCAACTCCTTCTGAGGGACAGTCCCTTCCCAGAGAGGAATACAGCTCCAGCATTCTCAGGGAAGGTCAGTGCTAAGCGCGGCTCCTGATTCACAGATTAAAAATTAGATAAAATATATCCAGTCTATCAGCTGAAATCTTTCTGCTGTACAGGACTGGGACTTGCACGGGTTCCAGTCTACAAGTGCTCCCTCCGAGATCAGAAACCTCCTGTCTGACCCAGCTCTGCCAGAGCTTTCACACCCCCAAGGAAGGAAGAGTTGTGCGTTTTTAAGGCTCTCCACAAAAGGGTGACTGAAAGATCTGCTCTCCAGTGCTATTTCCAGCTTATTGGAATGCCTGGTGGAACCGTGGCAGCGTGGTTGTGCTCAAGCTGGAGGTGAAGACGGGGGGCAACGAATGAAGGGGCCCAAAGTTCAGCGAGGCCCCGGCTCCGGGAGACTCTTGAGGTTGATGTTGCAAAGTGGTGAGCAGTGGCTGCGCCTCCCCCTGCGAGTAGCCCATGACCAATCCCCCCGATGAGACAGGCGGATTGCAAGGAGGAAGATTTAGGGGAAGGAAGCCAAGAAGATGAGAAAAGTCCATGTTAGCAGCACAGAGAGCCTCTGAGAGGTTAGCAGGGCTCTTGGAAAGCAAAGCCTCATCCAGGGCGGGTGGCTGAGGCGAAGAGGACTGAGGATCACCAGATGAGAGAGACAGACTGCCAGGGAAGTCTGACAAAAAGCTGTCCACCTCTACTTTGGGTAGTTTCTCAGGCAAATATGAGGTAGATCCAAGCTGATACTTTGGAGGAGGTTGCGGTGGGGAGGAGATGGGAGAAGAAGACTCCAGAGGATAGCTCATTCCCATTGGAAGAGAATTAGGAACCAAAGAATGGGGCATCCCTGAGCTTGGCACGGTTTGGAGATGTGTGCTGTACATGCCCACGGGCAGCACGCCAGGGAAGCTCTTACCACCCATCATGTCTCTGGATGCCATACACAGGACAGGACTCAGCTCTTCCTTCACTGCCACAGAGGAGCTGCAGCTGAGCAGACCCAACATGTCCACTGGCTCTGTCTTAATCTTCAGCAGTTCCTGGGAGTGGCTTTTCTTCATGTGCCTGGTCAGGTGGTCTTTCCTCCCAAACCTCTGAGCACAGTACTGGCACAAGAAGTCCTTCCGCCCCGTGTGCACTACCAGGTGCCTGCGCACGTCCTTGCGGGTGTAGAAGCGCCGATCGCAGTGGTCACACGGATGCTTCTTCTCCTTCGCCCCGCCGGAGGCCCGCCTGGAATGAGCTTTGAGGTGCTCCAGCAGGACCTGGGTGCTCTCAAAGGTCTGGAGGCACACCTTGCAGCTGAGGTCACCGCTGGCAGCCGCATGCATGGCCAGGTGTCGCCTGAAGCCCAGTTTGGTGTTGTAGTTCTTGCCGCACTCGGGGCAGTGCAGGGCCTCCTTGTTGGGGTCGTGGGTCTGCAGGTGGTTCCGGAGGTGATCCTTCCTGTGGAACATCTTCTCGCAGTACATGCACTGGTGGGGCTTCTGAGCAGAGTGTGTGGCCATATGCCTTAGGGGAGAAAAGCAGGAAAGGTCAGACAGGCATCCAGCCCTGAGGGAACACATGCTAGTCATCCAAAATTTTCCTTGTGTCCTAGACTTTATGCCACAAAAATCCCAGGTTTACCTCCACTAAACAAGGAACACAATGCTTCAGGTAAAACCTACAGTCTGTCCCAGCAGCTGTCTCTCCTCAGCTCCTGCTCTCTGCTGAGGCTGCCAAAGAAAACCTCCCTAGTTTGTGACACTAGGTGAGAAAGCTCCAGTTCATCAGGAGGGTCAGGCTGTACCCAAGTCTGCTGACAGCCACTGTGGTCTGATTTCACCTTGGTAGCTCTCCCACACTGTGGTTCACCTGGTTTCAAGTTCTCAGCCATCACTGTTTAATTATTTTGTGTTGTACTTCACTACATAAATAGGAACTGTACTTCTCCATACTGGAGGAACAGCTGCCATGGAATTATCCCTGTGGTTAAGACGCAGGACTTATGAATGCACATGCTATTCTTGCTTTTCATTTTGTTTTTTAATCTGTGAACGTCACTTTCTGTTTCTATTTCCTCCTCAGTGAGACATAAAACAGCTTGAGCTCAGGATACAGCATTAGCTGAAGTTCTCTGGAAGGACCTAAAGAGATGCCAAGTATGGTAATGTCTGGGACTCAACTGCTTTGCAAGGTAAAAGGGCATTTCCCCTCCTCCAGCTTCTGAGAAATTCAAGCAAAGACACACGAGGGAGGGGGTTTCCCCCCTCTCCTGGCACTGCTGGGCAGAGGCACTTGCAGATACCTACCTATAGAGCTTGTACTTGGAGGCAAAGGCCTTGCCACAGTGCAGCTGGGGGCAGTTGTAGGGCCTCTGCTCCGAATGGGACAGTGGGTGAGCTCTCAGCTTGTCCACGTGAGGGAAGGAGGGCTCCGATAGTTCACACTGGCATTTTCCCTGACTTTCGGTTTCTTCACCTCTTGGTCTGGGGACTAATTTCCAGCCTGTCTCTTCCTCCTCCTGCTTTGCATCTTGAATCCAGTTGGGAACACTGGGAAAGAATGCCGTCATGGCAGGTCTAGTAGAACATGGCCATGTCAAGCAGAACTCCAGCCTGTGGGCGTCTCCTGTGATGTTGTCCCGGTGCAGTTTTCTGTTGGAGCCCCTGTGACCAAACTGCTTTAATAGCAAAACTTCTTCATCTGAAATCACAGAAGGCTGGTGTTAATCCACTGCAACCTTCACCTCTGTACAAAATGAACATGTGAAGATGTGTGTTCCCAGTCATGGGGATCTTCAATCAATAATATTTTTCTGTTTCTTCCCCCTTAACCTGTTACCTGAATAAAATTATGTTAAACTTTTCTGAATTGCATTTTTTTGCCACTATTAAGAGCCAGTGTTATGTGCCGGATGTATTTTCTCCTGAAATACCATAAAAGGTCTCTATTTGTAGCTCTAAATACCTTTCCCTGTGTGTTTTGCAGATCCCTTCTCATCCCATATTTTATCTCCTCACTTGCTCTTGGTCTCTGCCTACAAGGAATTCCCTCTCAGAGATTCTCAGAGAAACCAAGGTTCTCTTGTATTTTCTTTTCCCATCCTTTCTGCTACCAACCTGGTGCACTGGGCAAAAACATCTCCAGAGCAAAGCAATCTGAACCCCCACATGTGGCTGAAGAGGAAGAAAGCTCTCACTTATCGTCAACATCACACCTTTTTCTGGAAGGCAACGGATGCTGCTCCTCTTCAGGGTGGGATTACTCATTGTATTTTCACTTTTCGATTGTGAGGCAGATTCTGCCTCTCTGGATCAGCAAGTTTTCTACTGTAATGAGCAATTTTTAACTCCTTTTTTTTTTTTCTTTGACACTCTCATCCATTAATAATGGAAGCTCAAACTGTTTCCTGTTCAACAAAATACACCTCCTGTAAGCTCTTCTGGCTTCCATGTTGATGAGGTTCTACATGAAACTCTCTTAGCAGGTTGTTCTTGAGTTGTGTGTTGGTTTTTGCAGGGTTCTACTGCCAGCTCGACTGGTAAACGGTCAGCTGAAATAAAACCAACCTCTTTCACTCAATTTGGCTGCCTGAGAAACTCTACTTAAAATAGCATCAAACCCTCACTCCATGATTGCTTCAGAGGAGGAACTTCCTGCTGCACATCAACACGAGTTGTGGGCAGGATGTGCAACTGCGAGGGAACAAACCAACCCCCAAGAAAGTGCTCAAGGAACGTTATGAAGAGCTGAAATTACAATTCCTGTGCCTGCACCGTCACCCCAAATACCAGGCATGGGTCCCTCAGGGTGGAAAACACTGGGAAACAGGATGACTCCAAGAAAACTTATCACTGAGAGCTCTGGGAATGCCTGTTAAGAACAAAACTTGGTTTTGTGCAGGCTAAATCTACGTGGTCAGAGCAGAACAATAAGGGACCAGAACTGCTGAGGTGCCACTTTGGGACAAACCAGTGTGATGTGACAGCAGCTCTGACCCCTCAGGGTGCAGGAGGCCTGTGGCTCAGAGCAATCTGTCTTCCTGGGTGCTAAAAGCATGACTACTTCACCTCTCTATGAAATATGTCCCAGAAAAGATGAGTATTCTCTACCTCTTGCTCCAGAGCTGTGCAGGTGTCCCGAGAGTCTCCGCCACTTTCACCAGGGAACTGCTCCTTTCCCTCCGAAAAAGCCTGGCCATCTGGGCCAGTTTCAAAGCTACCTGGAAGAAGACAAGAGTTTGAGTTTTGATATTTTTAACAGTAAGGTGCATGAACGATCACACTGGAATTTCAGGGAATTCAGAGGTGCTGTTGCAACCGCCTTGCAAACGGCGGAGGTGCCGGGGGGTGGCCGCGAGGGGCAACTCGCTCCTCCCTCGGGCACCTCCGCCGTTTGCCTCGGAAGCCAACCGGGAGACCCCCACCCCCGGGAGCGCTCCGTGGATAATACAGCCCCGGTGGAGCGGGATCACACATCCCGCCCCCGCCCCGCAGCCCTGAGGGGAGGGAGGCGGGCCCGGCCTACGCCCCCCCCTCCGCCCCGCATCCTCCTCCTCCTCCTCCTCCTCACACGCCCCCCTGTCCCCTGAGGGGACCCCGCCACCGAGGGGAGGGTACGGCCGTGCCACCGCCCCTCGCTGCGGTGCCGCCCCCCTCCCTGCCCCCCCGCGCTCACCCCGTTCCCCCGGGCCCCGCCAAG
>VZRH01005228.1:141631-155114 GCA_013397555.1 Urocynchramus pylzowi
CCGCCCGCGGCCGGGCTGCGGGGGCGATGCCGCGGGAGGGTGGCCCCGTTCGGGTGGGTGGCCCCCGCTCCCGGTGCTTGTCCCCCGCGGTCCCTCCCCCTCCCCACGGGCGCTCCCCGCTGTCCCCGCGCTCCCTTCGCTGCGGCGCCCGGTGCCGCAGCCGCCGGGGCGGTGGGTGATGCTCGGGTGAAGCCGCGGTCCCGGCTCCCCGGGGGAGGGAGCAGCCGTGGGGTGCCGTGCTGAGGCGACAGAGGTGACCACAGGTGACCCCAGACGCCGAGTGAAATCAGGGCTCACAGGTGGCACCGCCGGCCCAGCTCCAGCGGCAGCGCCGGGGTGTCCTGCCCGGCCTGCGGAGCGTTTGGCAGGGAGGCGAGAGGAAAACAGCAGCACCGAGGGTGGTTTGGAGAGGGAGAGAGGGAAGGACGCAATTCAACCGTGACATTATGAAACCACAAATATTTGAAAGATTTGAATGGCGAGAAGCAATGGAATGTTTAGCGTGGTACCTCGGGATGTGCAGAGATGCAAGGGAAGGGTTTGGGCAGTTCCAAGAAAATCTTTCAGAGATGTTCAAGGCAGGAAGCAGAGCAGCTTCAGGATGTCACCTGTCAGGGCAGGTGGCTGGGGTGAGCACAGTGCCTGGGGCACAGCTGTCTGAGACAGCACCTCCCAATCCTGGAAGTTTCTGAGGAAAAGTGGTTGCCCCAACTTGTATTCAGGTTGTGGCATTGCTCATTTTTTCAGGTATAACCTTTGTGTTGACTGAAATAAATAAAAGTGCTTCCATTTCTGCCCATCCTCTCCTCTTGGTCACCAGAGGCACATTTGCAGATGCATCCATCTCAACCTTGACCTTGACCTTGACTTGCAGGGACCTGGCCCAGGTCACTTTGGGCTGAACTTATTTCATGAAAAAATTCCCATCTTTGATGGAGAAGAGTGGTTGGCACGGCAGCATTCCCAGCTTTCCTGCTATTCATGTCCAGCCACTCTGGCAGCTCAAACACTGCCCAGGAGTTTCTGGGGAATACAAACACTGTCAGCTAATTGGTTTTGTTTTCCAGTTACACACTTGGATAAATCTGAGAAGAACCATAATTTGTTATGCTTCCAGTAAACTTCACCGCAGTAGCTAAAATAATTGGAGATGATTCAGGATGGGTTGTTATGAAAATAGCCCACGTCAGGGGTAAAATCAGTTGTTTGTGACTATAAAAAGAGGCTTGCAAGTGAAGTGGGGAAAGGTGTCAAATGCTGATGGTGAGGAGGTACACCCAGAGGAACAGCAAATGTACAACATAAATTTTGTTCAAGGTGTACCTCTGGCAGGACTAACTTAACACTGATCGTTTAATATTTGTCATAGTTGCTTACAAAAGCGGCACTTCTCATCAGAATAGTATTTTAGATATTCAATATATAAAATAAATCCATGCTCTCCTTGTCAGAACTTGTGCCTAATTTGAGTATTTGCCAGTGTGAACATGCAGATACGTGACACAGTGGTTGTCATGTGACCTTGTCAGAAAATTGTCTCTTGTGAACTTGAATTACTGGAATGTCTCTCCGAGCTGTGGAAGGGGAAGCATGTGTTAACATACACAACTCCTCAGGATGAACAGAGGGAGAGTTGTTCTTTGTGATTCTGCCAAGATTTGTCCTCGTTTCACTTATTCTTTCTGTGATTGTGCTCCAGAATTCGTGTTTGCTGCGGGTCAGACAGGAAGGTCACCTTTATCTGGAGCTGTCAATTAGGAGGGAAATGGTTTTATTCAGTAGCCTAAATTCCTGTAACAGTTTGAACTCACTGTGCAGGGTGTGGAGTGAATTCTGAATGAGTGTCCAGTTCAGTGCTTTTATGGGAAGAGTGAGAAGCAAAGAGTTTCACCCCACAGACCCAAGGAAATTCCCAAGGCCATGTTGAGATTTCTGTACAATTCTTAACAATGTTTCTCTGTTACTTCTCTTTTACTTTTTGCCAGTCTAACTGTCTGTATATTGGGCTGGAATTATGCTTCCTTTCCCATCCACTAGCTCTAGCCCTGCAGTTCTCTGCCACCTTGTTGGAGAAGCTCTCCTGAGACATGCAATTATCAAGTGAAAAACAGTTAGACAAAAATCCCCGTTTCCTGCTGATCCGGCTGGGAAGGGAGCAGTGAACACATTCCAAGGAGGCCACACCTGAACCTGCGCCAGCACTACCTGGGGTTCCCTGTGTGCATTAGTTTTACACTTAGTTCTAGTTGGCAGAGGGACCTCAGGGCTCTTCTTGGAAGATATTTTGGAAATAAAAAGGGTTATTAGAAATTGCATGGCATTCCCCAAGTTGTGCCATTGAGATCTGCCGTGTGAGGCTTTAGCAGTGACTGCTTTAGCAGTTTAGGAACACAGGCTTTTTGCTCCATTTTCAATGGCAGCTCATCTTGATGATGACTGGAGGATGCACCAGTGTGTCCTCCCTCTCCACCCAGAGTCATGAACGAGTTGGATCTGTGATCTGGGTTTATTCAACATGAGTTTAGGTTGATGGTGAGCCCTGTAAACCTGATGCAGTTGGAACACCAGAGCAGGGGTGATGTCAGTAGGTCAGTGTAGCTGAGCAGGGCTGGCTTTTGTGGGGAATCCTGATAAAAGTAAATTGCCAAAAGAAAAGATAATAGCAGACTTGTGCTCCAGAGAGAGCAAGGCTGTACTAGATTTTCAAAATGGGAGATTTAAAACAAAAGGCCTGACTGCAGAGAAAATGAATGGCAAAGTGCTATTTTCATAAAGTTTTAAAAGGTTTATTGTTATTTTTAAGGATCAAGAAAATGATGTTTACCAACTGTAAAGATGTGATCTGATTATGAGTTTTTGCAGCAGAGCTTGTAAAAATAATACCATTTGGTGCACAGCCTTTGGTAAAATAATTCTGTCTCAGTTCAGGCCTTTACAGGGTTTTCATGTTGTACATTATTTTAGTACTTCAAAATCCCTTGCAACTTAATGAACGCAAAATGCTGCTCAAATTGATGAAGCGAGTCTATGGCTTTATGAAAAGCTGTTCCCTGCAGAAAAGTGCCTTCAGACATTCCTGCTTTGTTTTTGTTTCAGGTTTGTAGCACGGGATCATCCATCAAGAGGATCACACCAGGCACAGCCCCGCCGTCATGTCTAAGTCAAAGAGCTCCGAGTCCGTGCGGGTGATCGTGCGCTGCCGGCCCATGAACAGCAAAGAGCAAACTGCCTCCTATGAAAAAGTTGTCAATGTGGATGTCAAGTTAGGGCAGGTCTCAGTGAAGAATCCACGGGGATCATCTCATGAACTGCCTAAAACGTTCACCTTTGATGCTGTGTATGACTGGAATTCCAAACAGGTCGAGCTCTACGATGAGACCTTCAGACCTCTCGTGGACTCTGTTCTGCAAGGGTTTAATGGGACAATCTTTGCCTATGGGCAGACTGGGACAGGGAAAACATATACGATGGAAGGGGTGCGTGGTGATCCCGAAAAGAGAGGGGTCATCCCCAATTCATTCGAGCACATCTTCACCCACATCTCTAGATCTCAAAATCAGCAATACTTAGTTAGAGCGTCTTATTTGGAAATATACCAAGAAGAAATCAGAGACTTGTTATCAAAGGATCAGTCCAAGCGGCTGGAGTTGAAGGAGAGACCAGACACAGGGGTTTTTGTTAAGGATTTGACCACCATTGTTACTAAAAGCGTCAAAGAGATAGAGCACATCATGAATTTGGGAAACCAGAACCGCTCCGTTGGTGCCACCAACATGAACGAGCACAGCTCCCGATCTCACGCCATTTTCCAGATCACGATCGAGTGCAGCGAGCTGGGGCTGGATGGAGAGAACCACATCCGCGTTGGGAAGCTCAACCTGGTCGACCTGGCAGGCAGCGAGCGGCAAGCAAAGACTGGAGCACAGGGGGAAAGGCTGAAGGAAGCCACTAAAATCAATCTGTCCCTCTCAGCTTTGGGCAACGTTATCTCTGCCCTGGTAGATGGCAAAAGCACGCACATACCCTACCGGGACTCCAAGCTGACCAGGCTGCTTCAGGACTCATTAGGTGGCAATGCCAAAACTGTGATGGTGGCCAATATAGGCCCTGCCTCTTACAATGTAGAGGAGACCCTGACCACACTGAGATATGCCAACCGTGCCAAAAACATCAAGAACAAGCCACAAGTGAATGAGGATCCTAAGGAGGCTCTGCTGCGGGAATTCCAGGAAGAGATTGCTCGACTCAAGGCACAGTTGGAAAAACGGTCTATTGGCAAAAGAAAGAGGAGGGAAAGGAGGAGGGAGGGTGGGGAAGAGGAGGAGGACACTGAAGAGGGTGAGGATGAAGGAGATGACAAAGATGACTATTGGAGGGAACAACAAGAAAAGCTGGAGATTGAGAAGAAAGCTATAGTCGAGGATCACAGCTTGGTAGCAGAAGAAAAGATGAGGCTGCTGAAAGAGAAGGAGAAGAAAATGGAGGACCTGAAGCGAGAGAAAGAAGCAACAGAAATGCTGAGTGCTAAAATCAAGGTAGAATTCTTCCTTGTCATACTCTTTGAGAGCAATTTCCTTAGGCTGTGGGGAAAATAAAGGGCTTCCCAATTTGGAAAGATATTTCACATGAAGTTTCCAGGATAGTGATTTATGTTTAGGTTGGAAGATTTTGAAATAAACCATTTCTAGCCAGAAGTTGAAATTTCTACCATTAATCACATATTTCAATATTCATGAGTTGTTTCATTGTTCTTATGGGCTGATCTTAAGCAACTGGCACAATAAAAGACAATGCATCTTTTCACAAGCTGTGGCACTAAAAATGCTTCCTTCTGTCACAGATCATTAACAAGTTATTTACAGAGGAGCACACATTTTGGTTCTCCAGCTTTGCCACACATTGCAATGGTGCTTATTCTAAACAAGTTACTGTTGCATTAATCCCACAGTTTTATAGGGATTTTAAGAAATAGAGATTCATGTAGCAGCTGCCTTGAAAGAGAAGGTTAAATAAGAGAGCTGCCCTGAAGAAGTTGTATCCATAGGAGAGAAAGTTACCCTCTGTAGTCACTGAGAAACTTCTGACCTTGGTTTTTCTTTTCAGACAATGGAAAGCAAGCTGCTGGTGGGAGGGAAAAATATTGTGGATCACACAAATGAACAGCAGAAAATCCTGGAGCAGAAACGACAGGAAATTGCAGAACAGGTACAAGGAAGGAGATTTGTTATTTTGTATAAAAAGCCTTGCTGCTGAACTTTTGTAAAACATTGTGTCAGGGAAATTATCAGAAAGTTTTCCCAGGGTTAACCCTAAAATTGGTTTAATGGCAATCATTTATTGAAAAGAAGGGGGAAGGGCTTGTGTAATATTTGTCATTATTTGAAATATGTAAAGAAGGTTTATAAAAGTTTTCTTCTAGCCCTTCATGGTAAAGATTTACCTCCTATCTTGCTGTTTGTAAGTGAAGGAATATTTGTAAGACCTCTAAGAGTACCAGTTCAGTCTTTAGATCAATGGAAGAGTCTTTATTCTGTGCTAAAAGTTTATTTTCTGTTATGTAAATTCTGTTGGGGATTCTTAAATGTAATAACCAGTACGAACTGATAAAAAAGAAAGAAAAAAAATTATAAAAATGACATTTGATTCCTTTAGTTGAAGCTTGAGCCTTGTTCACACTATCTGATTTTAATAGCAAAATAAGGACAAATAAGAGTTAATGCTTCTGGTATTTTTATGGCAAGAGATAGGAAGAACTGGAAGGCAGGGAAGGAAACCCATCCTGAGCATTGGTATCATGTGTGCCAGCTGGAGGTGACAAGGTAATTGAGGTCTTTAATGCCATATTTTCACATTCTTCAGAAACGTCGGGAGCGAGAAATCCAGCAACAGATGGAAAGTCAGGATGAGGAAACACTAGAGCTGAAGGAGACCTATAGTTCTCTCCAGCAAGAGGTGGACATAAAGACCAAAAAACTCAAAAAGGTAAAAAGAAAATGATTCCCTGTCTACCAGGCTGGGAATAAAATCAGCTTGTGTGTGAAAGTGAGAGGAGCTTTGGCAAGTGATGGATTTTGGCTCTTGTTGTGTGCTCCAGTTATTTTCCAAGCTGCAAGCTGTGAAGGCAGAGATCCATGATCTCCAAGAAGAGCACATCAAGGGGCGCCAGGAAATGGAACAGACCCAGAATGAGCTCACCAGGGAACTAAAGCTAAAGTAAGCCCCATCACTTAAGTAAGCTATTAACTGTAACAGAGAGGGTTTCTCGGGGCAGGGAGTGGAGGGACTGCCTTGCACATACTTGTAGAATAAACCATTCCTCCTTTCCTCCTTTTCCAGGGTTATATTACATCAGTGGGAGAGGAGCAGTGAGGAAAGTCATTGCTAATTATGATTCTTGTATATTTCTCATTTTTGTGGTTGCATGTAGGCACCTGATTATTGAAAACTTTATTCCCTTGGAAGAAAAGAATAAGATCATGAACAGATCATTCCTTGATGAAGAGGAAGACAACTGGAAACTACATCCCATAACCCGTCTGGAGTGAGTGTACTTCTGCTCTTGGGATGGAATTTCAGGTTATAGGAAACCCTCTAGCTGTCAAGAACAAAAGAGGGATTGAATTGGGGATTTAAACTGACCCTCTAGAGTTCACAGCTTCTTGATGCGTAATAAAATAAAACAGAACAAATCAATTTATTCCTTTAAATAGGTGCTATAAAATATGAATGTACAGTCAGGAGAATTCGTGAGAGATTATGATTTTTCTAATAGGCAAACCCAATAATTATATGTAAAATACATGTAATAGTGCATTCACCCTTAAAATAATGGTGCATTCCTATCATATTTCTTTCCTGCTCCTACAAATGCAGCCTGGGTGGTTTCTGCTGTATTGAAACAGATTTCTGCATGGAATTTGCAGATGTTGTAGCTCATAAACTCCAAGAGGAGCCTTTGGTTTTAGGGTATAACAGCCTGAGTCTGTTTTTCTCTAGTAACCAGCAGATGATGAAAAGACCAGTATCTGCTGTGGGGTACAAAAGGCCCCTGAGCCAACACGCCAGGACGTCCATGATGAATCACACAGCAGCTCGGTACAGGGTAAGCCCAGATGTGTTGAACCTTTGCCTCTTCACCCTGTGATCAGGGGAATGTGAATTCCAGAGGGGATTCTTGAATTCCAGTGTGTTCTTCTTTGAGGTGTAAATTCGTAGTGTCCGGCATACATTTCTAAAGTACTTCAGATTAAGTTTCTGGAGGGCAGAGTAACAGCTGGTGTGAAATCATGGAGACTTTGATTCTGCTTTTCCTGTCTCAGGCAGAGAACATCGTGTTGCTGGAAATGGACGCGCCCAGCCGGACGACCAGGAACTATGAAGGTCCAGCCATCGCTCCCAAGGTTCAGGCAGCTCTGGAAGCAGCTCTGCAGGATGAAGATGAGATTCAAGTGGACGCCTCAACCTTTGAGAGCTCTTCAAATAAAAAATCAAAACCCAGGTGAGTTGGACTTTCCCTGAGCAGACTGGCCCACAGGAGAGGTGCAAGTACAGTTGCTGTTGGTCAGCGCTTCTCATCGGTGAAGTGAAGCTGAGCTTCATAGTAAAGCAGAGAGAAAAAGGAACACAGAATCATTAAGGTTGGAAAAGACCTTTAAGATTTGAGTCCAACCTCCATGCTACTAAACCTTATCTTGAAGTGCCACATCTACTCATTTTTTGAACACTGTGGGGATGGAGATTCCATCCCTGCCCTGAGCAGCCTGTGCCAGGGCTCAAGCACTGTTACAGTGAAGAAATTTTTCCTAGTATCTAGCCTCAATCTCCCCTTGTAGACCTTGAGGCTGTTTCACTTTGGCCTGTCACTTGCTACTTGGGAGAAGAGGCCAACCCTTGCCTCGCCACAACCTTCTTTCAGGGTGTAGGACATAGGACAGAGGAAAAAGCTGAAACTGTTTATTAGAGAATAACTCCAGTTAAAAAAAACCAGCTTTTTGCAGATTAATTTTGGAAAGTAACAGGTGACATTGTTAGAGCTTTTCTTGTTTATATTTTAATTTTTGCTTCTTCAGACCGAAAACTGGAAGGAAATCGGTGGGATCCGCATCAGGATCAGGCACCCCCAGTTCTCAGCTCTACCCACAGTCACGAGGGCTGGTTCCAAAATAAATCCAGCAATGCCTCTCCAGGGAGGGAACAGCCTTTACCTTCTGGGAGCAGAGACAAGGACAAACCTGCAGAGAGAGCTCCTGGCCAGCCTCCAGCCCCTTTCCCTGGAGATGGCCTTGTTGCTGTTTAACTGACTCGGGCCAGTCCAGGGGCACTGAGCCATGGGAAGATCCGTGCTTGCAATTCAGCATTTGGCCTCTGTGGGAAATGGATTTTAGTTAGGAAATCAAAAATGCATGAGGTACGTTACAGTGTGTTAGGAGCAATGGGAAGCATGGGGATCACCTCACAGCATCACCGTCCTCCTCCTGCACAGCCCTTCTGCTGCACGGCGCTGTTCGGCTGTTGGGCACTAAGAAGACAGAGTTCAAAGTCATCTCCACAGAACCACTACTCTGCAGCTCCACAGTGAGCACCAAAAGAGGCTAAAAAGCAGAGGATCTGTTCAAACTCGACAAGGTGCATGGTTCTTCCTCTTCCTGCTTGAGAGACTGGCATCACCACCTGGGGTTCAGGCGCTGGTCTGAACAGGCAGGATGGCAGCGGCCAGCATGTCCTCACCACCACACAGCTGTGCCTCCCCACAGGGCTGTAGGACAGAAAAGGATCTCAAAAACAACTCTGTGGTCTCTAGAAAGGAAGCAGTAGAATCTGAAGTCCTTTCTTTGTTTACAGGCATAAGTGAGAGCTCCTCTAAGCTGACCTACAGACCTCACCCCTACCAACAGGAACCACCTTGTCAAGGAACACCTCTGCATGCCAGTGTCGGCTTCACAGCTTTCCTCCTCTCTCTTGCCTCCATCTTTACCCCTGGCATTTAAAACCAGTGTCTATATGACATCTTTAATGGCATATTGCTGTTTTTCTCATGCCTCCCACTGTTGATGGAAAACGTAGCACTAGCTCAGAGCTCTCCCTGCCGGGTTCAGGCTCTCAGCTGGGCAGGGCACTGGAACTTGGAGTTGCCTTTGAGTGCACTCCTGGGACTTTGGTCCCTTCCCTTGGTGTCTAAGGAGGTTTAGCATTCAGTGCCTCTTGTGCCTCACCTGTTCCATGTTCAGCAGCTTTCTGTCTGCACCTCCCAGCCCACTCAGAGCCTGCTGGGAGTGAACCCGACCTAACTGAGGCTGGTGATGGAATCTGGTGTTAATTCCAGGGGTTTTACTTTGAAAATAAGGGAGGGAGAACTCCTGCTTTCGACAGTCTCATTGCAAAGCTGCCCTATGACTAAAGCAGGCTCGTGTAGCAGGGTAGAGGGAGGTGGAACTCCACGCTAAGGACAGAGTAAGGTGTCCCTGTCTATTGTCCCACAGCTCATTTGTAAGTTTTAGTTCACTGTATATTGAGACTTGGGATGTTACTTTTTCTGGTTGCTCTTGGCTGTCATCCTGTGAACGTTTTTACCTGTTTTCCCTCACTGATGACTCCCTCCAGACTGACACGTGTGAGTGTGTGAGGACTTGCCTGGCTGTAGACATGCCCTGATGTGTGGACTCTGCCTTGTGCTTGTTAAGTGTCCACGGAGTGACTTCATCCAGGCTGGAGAACTCCTTTCTACTGACCCCCTGAGCAGGAGGAACTGAGTGCTCAGCACAGCTCACCTGTGCATCCTGCAGGCACGGTGCCCAGGTGAGCCAGGTGGGCCCCTTAACACCAACTTGGCTGCTGCATTCCACGGTCTGCTTTCCTGGGCCACAAGGTTAATAGATGTATACACATTTATGCACACATACATATATATAATAGTTTTGGTGGAGGAAGGAGGGATTTGCTTATAACTGAGAGAGCAGGCACATGACCAATTTCTTACACCCTGAACATGGAAGCCCAGCATAATCTTCATTTTCACAAGGCACTGTTTATATCCAGAGAGCCTTTTAAATGGCTTTTGTTGCATAGTATAACATCACCTTCTCTTCCCCTTCCTCATTCTTTCTCTCCAGCACATGATCTTCTGTACTAGGACATTTTAAAAGATGATTGTATGGTTTAAGTGCTCAGAGAATTGAAATTAAATGTAGGGGGGGAGGTTTAAAACCCTGAAACAGCAGCACAATATGTAACCACACGTATGTACATACCTATGTACACATGTTTTATGTGAATAATGCATACACAGACACATCTGTGTCTGCACATGTGCACACTTTTCCTCAGTTGCTACTATCCCATAGGGAATTCTATTCTATATTAAACTCATATGCTGGAAACTGCCTTCGTGGCAGGGCTGGTACCATGGAGCTCTGCAGTGCAAATCTGTTTTCATGTTGATGAGCCAGTGTCAGAAAGGCTCTGCTTTTAACTCTGTAGAAATTCATTAGCAAGGTGAAAGAAACTCAGTAGAGTGGAAAAGAATAAATCTGCATATTTAGTCATTGTATGTAAATTGGGACTTGGTGGAGATTTGGTCAGTGTATTCATGGGCAATCTCAGAAGCCTTTGGATTCTCATTCCAAAGGACTTAACCCTCACCAGATGCTCAGTGGCACTGATATTAAGATACATTGTCTTAAGCTGTACAAAACATACTGAGCTCTGGGTTGAAGCTTTTAAGAAACATTCCTGCCGAGTTTGCCCTTCTTTGGTGTTATCTGAACCATCTGGGCTTCCTGCTGGTTAACCAAAGGCAGGAAATCCAGCTGGACTCCTGGAAGAGGCCCTGGGACAGCCTTGCACCATCACCTTTTCTTCATAGGAATGTTTAACATTCAACATAATTGTCTTTGCTCTGATCTGTATAATGGGATCTTTTTTTAAAAAAAATTGGCATGGAGCAGGAGCTGGCCGTGGGAGCAAGCGCCACCAGACACTGAAGCATAGGAATTAAAGCACTTTCTTAAATCCTTAACTTAGGTCTAGAGCCTTTTTAAAAATATTTGCATGCTGCTTGAATCTTCTAAAACACATACCTCTGCCAGAGCACCTGGGGCTGCGCCGGTGCCTTATGCAGATCAGAGCAGGCAGTGTTCAGTCAGGCTGGGGTGTGTAAGTCTGCCCTCGCTGAACACGCAGCGCTGGAGTCTCAGTGAGACACCTGTGCACCTGGACCTGTCCTCTCTCCTGCCTGTGCTGGGCAACGTGCATCAGTCTTTAAAAAGTTCAGTGGAATTCCTGGGGGTCTGTTCCTGCTGTGTTCGAACACAGACTGGGAAAGAGAACCTGCAAAAGCCATAATTAGCTACAGAGATGGGGCTGAATGAGATCACTGATGCTGCCTGCTGCACTGTGCAGTGGGGGGTTGACTCTCTGGGATCCAGGTGCTTACTGCCTTCTCCAGCCCCCTTTCTTTTTGAAGAGGTGACCCAGGATCCTTCTATGGGCACAGCTGTCGATGACAACTCTCAGCTCCTTGGAGATACACCCACCTCCGCCTTCTCTTAGGTGATCTGTAGAAAAAGAACCTGTCCATAGTTCTGTCCATAGTTTTACAGCTTATATTTATTTGTATCATCTCTTTTGTCTAGGAATGTAAAGTGATCCTAAAATATAATGTGTAATAAAGTCAATAAGATTTATTGCATCTATCAAAACGTGTGTTTTTCATTGTTAATTGGGGTAGGGCTCAGTGACTTCATGTTTTACAAAGCCTCGCGTTATTTTTCTTTCATAAAAAAAAGTCTGCACAAAGTAAGTGGGAAAAACCTAATTATGAGTAGAACTGCAATGAATATTGTAATGTATGTGTGTACATATGTATATATGTATGTATGTGTATATATATATATATATATATATATATATATATATATATATATATATATATATATATATATATATATATATATATATATATATATATATATATATATATATATATATATATATATATATATATATATATATATATGTGTGTATATATATATATATATGTGAGTATATATATATATGAGTAGAAGGTGCTGATGCCTGCATGGCACCTTGGGAACCAGAAGTGCTGGTGAAACCCTGCCAGAATCCCAGTCCAGGGTGGGCCCCTGGCCTCGTTTTTTCCTTGCTTGTGACTGCAATGGGTGGTGCTGATTTAAACCAGTCTTTCCTCAGCACCGTGGGGAGAAGGAGCCTCAGAGTATAACCACGATGTCCAGAGAGGGGAAACGAAGGTGGGGAAGAGTCTGCAGCTCGTGGCCTGTGAAGGAGTGGGGAGTGTTCACCCTGGAGAAAAGGAGGCTCCAGGGTGGCCTTACCGCTCTCTCCACCTCAGTGAAAGGAGGTTGGAGCCAGGTGGGAGTCGGGCCCTTCTGCCGACCAGTGATGAGAGGACACAGTGTTAAACTATGCCAGGGGACGTTTAGTTTGGACATCGGGAAGAATTTCTTGACAGGAAGGGTCATTAGGTATCGGGAGGTGGTGGAGCCACCGTCCCCGGAGGTGTTTAAGGACAGACGGGACGTGGCGCTCAGCGCCCTGGTCTGGTGGACGTGGTGGTGGCGGGTCAGAGGTTGGACTCGCTGATCTCAGAGGTCTTTCCCAGCCTAACTGATTCTGTGATAACCGGGATCTGGAACACCAACCGCCTCAGCCCTCAGCCGCGGGGGCTCAGCCTCGAGCCCTCGGCTCCAGCTCGGTCCCGCAGCCGCCCCCGGCCNGCTCCAGGGTGGCCTTACCGCTCTCTCCACCTCAGTGAAAGGAGGTTGGAGCCAGGTGGGAGTCGGGCCCTTCTGCCGACCAGTGATGAGAGGACACAGTGTTAAACTATGCCAGGGGACGTTTAGTTTGGACATCGGGAAGAATTTCTTGACAGGAAGGGTCATTAGGTATCGGGAGGTGGTGGAGCCACCGTCCCCGGAGGTGTTTAAGGACAGACGGGACGTGGCGCTCAGCGCCCTGGTCTGGTGGACGTGGTGGTGGCGGGTCAGAGGTTGGACTCGCTGATCTCAGAGGTCTTTCCCAGCCTAACTGATTCTGTGATAACCGGGATCTGGAACACCAACCGCCTCAGCCCTCAGCCGCGGGGGCTCAGCCTCGAGCCCTCGGCTCCAGCTCGGTCCCGCAGCCGCCCCCGGCCCGGGCGGTGCCACTTCCCCGCCGCGGCCATGCGGCGGCAGCGGCCNCGTGGCGCTCAGCGCCCTGGTCTGGTGGACGTGGTGGTGGCGGGTCAGAGGTTGGACTCGCTGATCTCAGAGGTCTTTCCCAGCCTAACTGATTCTGTGATAACCGGGATCTGGAACACCAACCGCCTCAGCCCTCAGCCGCGGGGGCTCAGCCTCGAGCCCTCGGCTCCAGCTCGGTCCCGCAGCCGCCCCCGGCCCGGGCGGTGCCACTTCCCCGCCGCGGCCATGCGGCGGCAGCGGCCTCTCCCGCCATGCAGCGCGGCGGC
>VZRH01005228.1:161045-177551 GCA_013397555.1 Urocynchramus pylzowi
AGGAAGTTTGACTACCAGAACAAAAAGCTGCTGTCCATGGATGGACTTCTAGAAAATCCAGATGCAAGGACTGTTTCTAGTGTTGCTTCTCCCTCCCTTTGTTTCTGTGGACTGTTTTTCTGTGGTGTTTGCATTTCCTGAACCTGTACTTTACCCAACTACAGAAGGTAAACTGATTTCTTCTGGGACCTAAATGTTAGCTTGTTTCTGCTCCTTGTTTGTGTGAAATCAGGAAACAGCTGGGGTGGTTTGAATAGTGAAAATCAGTGACGTGTACAGAGGTGTTGGGTGTGGGACCTGCTGTTGTTTGGAGAGGCATGAGGCTGGTGTGTGTTGCTGCATCAGATGTGGACCTGTTGGAACACCCACCTTCCATGGGCAGATAAGAAGGCTGGGGAGGGACTTTTCACAGGGGCATGTAGTGATGGGACAAGGGGCAGTGGCCTTCAGATGAAGGAGGGTAGATTTAAATTGGATATTAGGAAGGAATTCTTCCTTGTGAGGGTTGTGAGGTCATGGCACAAGTTGCCCAGAGAAGCTGGAGCTGCTCCATCCTTGCAAGTCTCCGAGGCCAGGCTGGACAGGGCTTGGAGCAACCTGGTCTGCTGAAAGGTGTCCCTGCCCATGGCAGGGGATTCAGAAAAAAATGGTCTTTGAGGTCCCTTCCAACCCAAACTGTTCTATGATTCTGTGATGCTTTCTGAGATCTTCTCTGGTTTGGATTGTGGTTTCAGTAGAATTCAGACAGATTTTAATGAGGATTGTCATAAGAGGAGCTTTGCTTTAATCAATCTTCTACAACTCTCTCACATAAGTCCTGTTACCTAAGCAGGTAGTTGAAGATCTCTGTGCACAGGCTGTCCCCTGCCAAAGATAATAGCAGGGCTTTTCACACTCATAAATTATCCTGTGCTTTCCTGGCTTTTACAAGTGACCTGTCACACTGTGTAAGTAAAGACCAGACTTTGGAACATGTGTCATGTTAAATCCCACAAACCTAACTCATTCCTTTAAAGGTCGATGGTTTCCCTTGGGATATCTGCTTTTCCTTCCCTGGTCATTAATTCTCTGCTTTAAGAAAAGATTGTTTTCTTCAGAGCGTGATTGTTTGCAGAATAAAGGCAGTGAGCCTGCCTGGCTGAACGTGCAGCAGGCTTTGCTGGTGCTTGTATAGAAGCTCTTCCTGAAACTCCATTTCCTGAAGGAAATAGCTCAGTGCCTTGAGATGTTTTTCCTTCTGAATCAATTCTGAGGTGGGGCTCCCTGGTTGGGGGGTCATGCTGCTCTGCTGGGAGGGCTGTGTTCCATACCAGGCACTGACATTCCCATGAGCCTGTACCATGCTGAGTTTAGCTCCTGGTTGAGTTTTAACTGCTTGGTTTTTTTCTTGTTTTGGGGAAAATTACTTAGTTTGCTGTTTTAAGAGAGCTCTGTGGCTGGTGAGTGTGCTTGGAGTGTCTGGTAAACACAGAGGGGAAAACACTGTCTAATAGGACAGAAGGCTGGAAATTTTGTTCACATAATCTGAAAGTGATACAGGGTAACTTTGCCTGTTGCTGTGGCATGTGAAGAAATGTCCAAAACCCAAGCACATACAGGGTGTAACCAGAAATTGTTCTATGTTTTCAATTTGACAATGATTTTCTTTGAAATATTTTATCTCAGTCCAGTTTTCAGTTTCACTTTTACTAGGAATGCAGTCGACAGTGCTGTAGTGTGTCTTCCAGACAACTTTCTGCCCGTACATGTGGGACTTACTGGAAAACACCATATTACGTGGCACAGCAGTTCCATCAGAGTGAGTGTAGGATGGGGCTTTAACCAGGGAGTTATGTAGGAATTAACAAATGAGAGCATCAGAGCCTTTGTATCAAGCTCTGCTCAAGTAGTTTGGGCAGTGACATATCAGGGAGACATTCCAGTAACATGTGTGTCTACAGTTTATTTCATCTTTCTACTGCTGAATCAGTCTGGGGGTTTTATAAAATCAATCCAACACTGAAGGATTCCAGGAGAGGCGGGGAGGAAACAGGTAATAAAAGTTAGAAATGCCTAAAAACAGACAAGGGTAGCTTTAAAATTGGTGTCACATTTACTGTTCACTGTGGTGTGCAAGGCTGAGGTACAGGTCAGAATGAAACCAGTGACACTGTTCTGACTGAAGTGCCATCCCATAAAGTTAATAGCATCACCTCTGTTCCCCTCATCAGCTAAAGGATGCCCATTTAACCAGATCTTTCAGGCTGTTTTCTTGATAATCTGTTTCTTAAGCTCTGTCCTTTCTCTGTCTCTGCTGCAGTGGCACGTCTCCCCTGGCCTGCCTCAACGCCATGCTCCACTCCAATTCCCGGGGAGGGGATGGGCTCTTTTACAAACTGCCTGGACGCATCAGCCTTTTCACACTCAAGGTAAGTGCTGAGCTCTGCTCCCAGCTGAGGGCCCAGGGGTGAGTTCTGCTCCTTGTGCAGGGCTGAGTGTTACCCTGTCACTGAGCATCACGAGCAGTGAGATCATCATGTGAGAGAGGGTCTGGAATTCATTATTTCCTTGGAGCTTGTACCTTTGAGCTGTATTCAGCCATCTATGATAAATTCCTTAAAAAAACCCCAACTGTTATTTCTTGAATTGCACAGACAAAATGAATCCTCTTACTGCAGTACCTGGTGTCCAGCTCAGATGGCTGTTCATCAGAACAGACCTGTGCACTCCCTTGCTGCCAGCCACAAGGGAAAACAGCCAACCAAGGAATTGGTCCAAGAGCTTGTAGTGACAAGTAAAATCTTGATAGGAAAATGTATATTCATTCTTCTGGCTGTTTGTTCTGTGTTCCACTACATTCCGTGTTATTTTACATCAGTATTTTCCTCAGATCTTGAAATCTCTCTGGAATACTTTTTTATTCTTAGTTTATTGTTCCAGTAATATTAAATATTGAAAATGTTTCTGGTCCTGAGGTTTTCTTTTGCATTGTTTTGTACTGTTGGATTCCCTGATAAATATCAACTTGATAGATCTCAGCTATTTCATTTCCATCTTTTTTCTAATGTTAGAAAATCCTTTTGAATTGGCACATTTTGCTGAAAATAGATGGCATTGAAATGGCTTTTATTGTACAAGTAGGAAATACAGTCCTAAGCTTGCTGTCTTAGTATTTGGCCACTCTGATGTGTACTTGTTCTTTCATAGTGAGATGCTTCTCTTTAATAGGAACTCATTACTTAGAGAAAATTGTGACATATCATGAACCTTTCTATTAAATTAATTATTATTAACCTGGTATTTTGGATATGTGTTACTTGTCTAGGAAGGGGTTTGTTATAAATTGCTCTCAGTTTAGGTGAATTCTGTTCCACTATGAACAGAAATATACTTTAAAATACCCTTCTGCATCAAGGATTAAAATAGGGAAAAAATTGAAGGTTAGAGTATATCCAGTTAACTGTCTGGTCCCATTGGTGTAGATTTGGGAAGGAGGGAGGGAGGACTGTAGCCACCCCAGTTCTGTTCCCCCTCTAGAAAGATGCCTTGCAGTGGTCCCGGAACCTGTCAGTGCCAGAAGGGGAGGAGCTGGAGGACACAGCGGATGCAGAAAGCTGTGGGTCCAACGAAGCCAGCACTGTGAGTGGTGACAATGATGGTAAGTGTCTGGTGACATTAACCTTAAACTCCAGGACCTACTTCTGTGTCTGACTGAGAGCTCATCTCTTTCAGTGTCTCTTGATGAAACTTCTTCTAACGCCTCGTGTTCCACTGAATCTCAGAGCAAGGGACCTGCTACCAGGGAGAGCTACAGAACTGCTTCCCAGGTAGGAAAAAGTGGGATTAATGGGAGGGATGAAACCTCTCAAGGGGAGCTTTCATTACTATTGGGGTGGTATGATAGGGACTATTTGTGTCTAAGTGCCTCAGAGATAGTTACAAGTCTGTCTCCTTGGACAAGAAGTGGCAGGATGGTGAGGGATCATGTATGGGAAGGCAATTTTGAATTCTCTGCTAGTCCTAAATGTAGTGTTGCCTGAAGATTCAGCTAGGAGGAGCCAGGCAGCCCTTTAACTGAGGAACATGCTGCTTAGAAGATTACTATATTCTTCCATAATGCCTTCATTCCTTTGTTTTGTTTTTGATTTCTCTCTGGTCTGCAGACAACTAAACAGAAGAAAAAGACGGGTGTGATGCTGCCACGAGTGGTGTTAACCCCACTGAAAGTAAACGGGGCTCACATGGAGTCTGCCTCGGGTGAGCATGGCTTTGGGGTGGGTCCTAATGACCTCACAGATCTCTCTCAGTCAGTCCCCAGTCATCTGTGTTTGCCTGAGGATTTCTGTAACACCTGCTGAGAATGAGTGAGACTGCAGAGTTGTATGTATGTTTAACTCACTCAAAATAGTTGGTACCTGGGCAATACCCTGTAATAGCAGATTTGTTAGTAACAGAGAATTCTTGTATGTTAAACCACTCTCCCAGTTGGGCTTTGACTGTTCTTTGCATATTTTTATGATGATGTTTTGTGTTTAGGCTTCACAGGAAGGCACGCTGATGGGGAGAGCAGCAGCACATCCAGCAGCAGCAGCAGCTCCTTGGCCCTGTGCAAAACCAGCCTGCGCAGTAGGACAGAGATAAACAGGGATCCTCCACAGCTGCTGAGGGGCATCCGAAAGCCCACGGCTGGTACGTGCTCCTGGGTACAGGCAGAAGAATAATTGGTGATGGTGAAGTCCATGAGTGTCTGAGAAAAGAGCACCAGGAGGCATTTGATGGCCTGAGGTCACAAGCCAGCCTTTCCACCTTGGATGTTAGTGATAAAATTGTTTCGAAGTTTGCCTGCTCTGAAGACCAGCATTGAGAATCGTTACCTGAATATGGCAGAACTGTGACCTCATGTCAGAATTCCAGAAGTGTGTTTGTTAGTTATTATGCTGGAGAGTCATTCTTCACACTTACTGCAGTCTTTATCATCTCTCTCACTCCTTTTGTTGTAGTTCGACACAAATTTCAGCCCATAATGCTGAAATACTTTTGTACAACAACATTAAATTTATTTGCCTGTCCTTAAACTCCAGGGCAAATGAAACGGAACAGGGGTGAGGATATTGACTTTGAAACCCCAGGCTCCATCCTTGTCAACACAAACCTGCGAGCGCTGATCAACTCCAGGACCTTTAACGCGCTTCCATCACACTTCCAGCAGCAGCTGCTCTGCCTCCTGCCTGAAGTCGATAGACAGGTATGAGCACTCAGGTGTTTCCCCTTCCCTGATTACCTCTTCAGTGTGGAACAGCTGGAGCAGATGTGTTCTGTTTGTCCTGGGTCTGTCCTGCTAGGTGGGGGCTGACGGGCTGATGCGCCTCAGTGGCAGCGCTCTGAACAACGAGTTCTTCACCCACGCTGCTCAGAGCTGGAGGGAGCGGCTCGCTGACGGTGAGTGGCTTTGCTTTCCTCAGTGCCTGGGGAATAGCTGCTCATTTTGTAGGATTTTTGGTTTTCTTTTGCAGTTAATGAGCAGGAACTTAGTCCAGCTTTGCTGCATATCTAGCTGTGTTGCCCCCAACTTTTTCCTTTTTTTTTTTTTTTTTTTTTTTTTTTTTTGTTTAAAGTCAAAGATATGATTTCTTTTGGTGCCACAGGACCTTCATTGTTAAGTGTGAAGGTGTAAAGTAGTGCCAGACTTATTTTTCCTTAAATGGTGGCCTGTCTGTTAAAACATGATTTTTTCTGGGGCCACAGGCAGCATGTGGATCCAGAGTGGGATGGGGGGCAGGGTGTTAACAACAGGTCTGTCTTTCGTATATTTAGCTGCTGTACAGTTCAAACACTAGAGGCTGCATTTGCAGAATGAGTTTTGTTTGGAACTGAATTCCAATCTCTTACTTCCATGTAGGTGAATTCACTCACGAGATGCAAGTTCGAATCCGGCAGGAGATGGAGAAGGAAAAGAGAGTGGAGCAATGGAAAGAGAAGTTCTTCGAGGACTACTATGGGCAAAAGTGAGAAATTCTACCATGTCTATCCTGCTTTATCCATGTTTATGCAGGTGGCAGAATGTGTTTCTGTTTGTGGATACCTGAGCAGATGCAGCATAAATTCCTTGAAAAACACAGGTTGGGGGGTGAATTGTTCCAACTGTTCTGGGAAAATCCTTAGTGGAATTGGCTGGGTTCAGCAGAATTTTGTAGCCCATCTCTTTTGTTTCCAAGAAAAGCTGATGGTATTTTCCATCACAGATTTTTGGGGTTTTTTTTCTCATTCCATGTGATAGTAATGTGGAATGTGTGGGTTCTCCCCTTGCAGGGTGAGTTAATGAGGCTCTGATGACTCTCTGCTCGTGTTGGCACTATTCAGTAGCAATTAAATTGGGGTGAGCTTTAGCTTTTAGCTGGCTTTTGTGTTTGCCTTGTAGGTTGGGCTTGACCCAGGAGGAATCCCAGGCGCAGAATTCTGTGCAGGAGGACGCTGAGAACAGGACAGAGCTGTCTGTTAAAGGCGAAGCGAGGCTGCCGCGCGGGCCGACCACGCGCCAGAGGGACGGGCGCTTCCGGAAACGCTCCCGCGCCGACCTGCGCTGCCGGGCCAGGAGGAGCCTGTACAGACTGAGGGAACCTGAGCACACAGAGACTCCCAAAGAGCCTGCTCCCGTGGGGCCAGATCCCTCACTTCATAAAGAGCCAAAGCCTGAGACAGACCTGAAGAAAGATGATCTGACCAGCCCCTCGGCTGCAGGATTGAAGGCAGAGAGTACCGAACTGCACCTCTCTCCAGAGACTTCCAAAACAAACAGCAAATCAGAAGATCCATCGTTGGCAGCTGCCAGCAGAATTCCCAGTTTGCCGCAGGAGAACTCTGCTCAGGAGTCCAAGGAGCAGAAGAGGAAAAGCTTTGAGGAGGCTGCCTCTGCGTCCTTCCCCGAAAAGAAGCCCCGGCTTGAAGATCGTCAGTCCTTTCGTAACACAATTGAAAGTGTTCACCCAGAAAAGCCACAGCCTACTAAAGAGGAGCCCAAAGTCCCACCCATCCGGGTAAGAAAGAGCTTTAGGGCTGCTGTGTCTCAGGGCTGCCGTGCTCAGTAGTATCAAAACATTATTAAAGTGTCAAGTGTTGCCATCTTAAGGGAAGGAGTTGAAGGGTTTCATTGGTAGAGCTGGTGAAGTGCCTCTGACTGCCACGGTTTGCTGTCGTATTTAGACAGGCAGAGAATGGAAAATCATCCCAAGGTCTTTGCACAAGAGCACAGGGTAACCTTGACTTACTCCCTTCATTTGCATTTCTGTGGCTACAGAAACACTGCCTGAAATGAGCTGACTGACTGCAAAAGACCTTGAAATCGTGTTCTTTATCCTGTATAGTTTTTGAGTTCTTTGCTTTTGGACAGAATCTCAGTGTTCCTCCTGACTTTTCCCATTTTGACCAGGATAACCATTTTGGTAGCTTCAGGGCAGTCATCCTGGTGTAGAGAAGACCAGTTTGATCTCTGAAGACGTGAATATAAATAACTTATTTCATATTTGCCTGCAGGCTCTGCTAAAACAATATTAGTGCGAACTGAGCTTTACAGATCACAGAGCAGACGTTGTGGGACCGTGTTGCTTCCCTGCCCAAATTAGTTTCGAAGTTAAAATTTTTGTTGAATTTTTGTGCTAAGAATTGTGATGAGCAGTGGTCAGTAAAACATTTCATTTGGCTGGAGATGGTCGGTGTTAGAACTTACCCCATTTCCCTTTCTTTCAGATTCAACTTTCACGTATTAAACCACCCTGGGTGGTTAAAGGTCAGCCCACTTACCAGATCTGCCCCCGGATCATCCCCAGCACGGAGCCCTCCGGCCGGGGCCGCCCCGGGGCCCGGACCCTCGCAGACATTAAGGCCCGTGCTCTGCAAGCCCGAGCCCAGCGCGAAGCCGCCGCCATCGGAGGAGGGGGCGGCCCTGGCGGGGGGAGAGGCACCGATGAAGGAGGCGGTGGAGGAGAACCCAGCGGCCGTTCCCAGCACAGGAGATCCAAGAGGGCTCATGGAAAACGTGCGTCAGATCTACAGCGAGCACAACTACAGCTGTCTGTTCATCTGAGCGGAGGGAAGGCTGACTCCAAAGGGGCTGCTCAGGAAGCCGGCGTGAATTCCTGCCTCTCTTCCAGACAAGATCACTCTTCCTCAGAAAGCGAAAGGAGTGGCGTTCCGGGCTGTGCCACAGGCTCAGAGGGCACTCAGCCTGGTGATTTTTTACCCAGGAGGCCGTTCTGTGGTTCTCTGACTGTGTCATCCTTGGACAATGCAACTCCTGAGAGGCAGGAGGAGAGTCCTGAGCAGCTCCTCCGTGAGCCAAGGACCGAGCTCCCATCTTGTGCTGCATCACAGGAGAGCACAAAGCTGGGATGTGTGGTTCCTGTGGTGACCAGTCTGTCGTGTTCTGGGGGGCAGGGAGCTGGGGTCAGTCCCACGGGACGCAGGGCTGTGGTGGAACTCGGAGATGTTGGTGCTCCCACCATACAGCTGGATTATCCTTCTGATGTAAAGCAAAATTCCTCCAGTTGTCCTTTTCCTCCAGAATTGTCATCGAGTGTCACAGAACGCCATGATCCAGAGAAGGTGTCTGGTTTTAGATATAACAACTCCCAAACATTTCTGGAAAAATGTGTTGCTGATAATACCTCCAAAACGGTGACTGTTGGAGTGAAGAAAGCGATCCCTGCGGTGTGTGACGCTGCACAGCTGCAGGCAGGGAAAGGCAGTGATGGCAAACTGAGTAATGAGGAGCAAAAGGCAGAGGTTCTATTGCAGCCCTCTGTGCATGGTGACTTTATTTCTCAGAATAGGATAGATACCTCTGAAAAACTCCTGCAGCCAAGGGAGAGGTGCCCGAGAACCGAACCAGAAAACGCACATCAGCCCCTGGGAGAGACTCGGGAGTTGAAGAGAAGTGGAGATGAAGAAATACAGAGTACACACAGTGAAACAACAGACACTGCTTCTGATTGGGAAGGGGACATGGCTGATGAGAATGTGGAGGTGGAGATGTGTTTCAGAAGTGTCAGCTGTAGGGAGGTGGCTGGGAAAGGCTCTTCCTGTCACGGCAGCAGTGAGAAGCGCAATGGGATTAGGTCAAAATTGTCTGTGGAGGCAGAGAGTCCAGCCTGCTCTGGGGACTTGGTTGCACCCCCACCTCAGAGGTGGGGACCCCAGAAAACCGAGCGTCCGGCCAGCTCTGCTCGGCCCGCGTCCTCCATCGAGACCAGCAACCCTTTGGTGATGCAGTTGCTGAAGGGGAAGCTTCCACTGGAAGAAGTTCTCCCAGTGTCTCACGTCAACATCAAGCTGGAAATTGCACAGCCAGTGCTGCAGAAGCAGTCAGAAAGCCTCTCCCTGCAACTGGACAGAGGCAACGGTCTCTGTTCTGGCAAAGAATCTTCTCCAGATGTAGGAATAAAGACGAGTGCCCAAAGCAGGAGCGATGTTCACTCAGTGAGGTCTTCCACAGATCCCCAGGAAAAAACCCGTGGATCAGGAGCAGCATTACCTGGTGTAGAGGATCAGACTGTCCCAGAAAAACATTCCAAAGTTGGTTTGACTTTAAGCTGCCAAGACCAACTGGCAAACGTGGCAAGTGCCTCTCTGAAGTCTGAAGATGCAGACCCTCGGGAAAGAACATTTTCTTCCTGTAGCTTTGAGGAGCAGAAGGAGTTGCCCAAGGTCCACCGGATGCCACAGCACAACCCATTAGCAAGTGTCACAGCGAGTAAAAGCCCGGAGAAGCTGAATGCATCTACAGAGCCTCGGTTTTTATCTCCAGGTGTAACTTCTCTTGGACCAAACCAGACAGGAGGTGCATTAGTCAGTAAAAATTATGGTGGGGTTCAAGGCAAAAAGCTCTTTGGTTCTGGTTTTCCTTCCAGCCCCAGCGTGAGGCTGCATCACTCCAGGGCTTTGGGACACAGTTCAGCCATGGAAACCTTGTCCCCTGGCAAACAGATTCCCTTGGACAAGGGCTGTGCATTGGGAGAAGGAATCCCAGCTGCCAGGGAGGAATGGACTTCAAAGCAGCACAGCAGCACCCCAGGAGGGATCAGAAGTGAGAAGGTGCTGGTGTGTGGCAGCCCAGCCAAGAGTAATGCAGAGAACCGGGGGGATGTGGCCCAGCAGCCCACGGAACTGGCTGGGCACACGCAGAGAGAGCCACTGGTCATGGACTGGCCCTTCTTTAAGTTTTCAAGGGATCCAGGAAAAGGACAGTGTCACCCTTTGGAGCCTTCATCCATCCCCTCTCAGCTCAATATCAAGCAAGCGTTTTATGGGAAGCTTTCGAAGCTGCAGCTTAATTCCACCAGCTTTAATTATTCATCCAACACTCCGGCTTTCCCCCGAGGCCTTGCTGGGAGCGTGGTGCAGCTCACCCACAAAGCGAACTTTGCTGCCGGCCGGAACGCGGCCCTGGCTGTGCAGATGTTTGCTGACAGCAGCAGCGTCGATGAGATCTCGTTCCAGTGCTCGTGCAGCCTCAAAGCCATGATCATGTGCAAAGGCTGCGGCGCCTTCTGCCACGACGACTGTATAGGACCCTCTAAGCTCTGTGTATTGTGCCTTGTGGTGAGATAATAAATTATGGCCATGGGACAGGTTGTATATTCAGTGTGTGTATTTTGATAACGACTGATCCTAACGCCTGTACACAAAGTACACAAAGTACTCTCTGTTCATAGTAGAAACGCTGTTACACTTTGTTTTGGTGAGGAACGTTGAGCTGCCTTCCCACGGAGGTCGACAGTGCAGAGCTCATTCCTGCTGATGGGGACACCCTGCTCTGGGTGGGCTGTGCCCCATGGGAGCGACCCTGCTGCTTCCTGCTATCGTGGAAATCCCAGCTGTGCTCTGGTATCGCGCTGAGGCTGCGCCGGGGGAGAGGCCGTTCGCTGTGGAAATCCCTGGACCTTCTGTGGAGGAAATCCTTACATCCAAAGGAACTGGAAGATGGTGTTTGCTATTTCAGGGCTGCACAAGGTGAGGCCCTACAGTCTTCCACTCTCCCCTTCTGCCATCTCCATTCCCGTTTTGTGTGGGAAGTGCTGCTGTGCAGTGAGTGTAAGCAGACAGCTGCCTTGCAGGGATGGTCCCATGCAGTCTTTGGATGCTACAGCAGGACGTGGTGCCCAGGGATGTGCTCTGCAGGTGGTTGTGGAGCCGTGTACAGCCCACCATGTGCTACATGGAACCCACGTGGAAGATGCAAGAAGAAGAGGGAAAAAAAAACTGGGGCAAGTGCCAAGCAAATGCCTCCTGCTGGCCTGCAGGAAGCTGTGTGGCCAGGGAACTGTTCCTGGCTGAACTGGCCCAGTGGCTGTGCCTGCCTCCTTTGGCCAACTTCCACAAACTGCTGTGGAACACTGGAGGTTCCGTGGAGCTCAGTGATAGGGGCAGTGAGCTCTGCACTGCGGCTTTGTGGTGAGGACCTGAAACCCCACAGCAGCTGAGCACCTGCGAGCATTGAGCTGTGCATCTGTGTGACCATCAACTAACATTTAAAGCAGTGTTCTTTCCTCTTTTTTATTTTCCTTTTTTCTTTTTTTTATATTTTCATTCTTGGATGTATAAAGTGAGTTATTTGGCTCCTGTAAGTATCCTCTCTGCATCTGTTTGATCATATATTTATATGTTGTACACAGTACTGGCCAACTCTGTAAATGGATGTAATGTACATAGAGCATAAAGGGGTCTTTTTTTTTTCCTTGGATTTCCAGGCTCTACAGCAGTATTGCATTAAAGTGGTGTTAGTTATTGTCAGAGCCACTGTATTCCGTCTTGCCTGACGTGAGGCTCACCACACTGGGGTCTTGGTTCCAGCAGCCTCCCCGTGCCCGTGGTGCCCGGGTGGACTGTGCTGTGCAGGCTCAAGGATGACCAGGTGGGATTTGCTGAGCCGAGCTCGCTCCCCAGTTGCTCATGTCAGCTCTTGCCAGTTGTTGCTGCACCTGAGCTCCCAGGGCATGGCTGTACCTGCACTGCAAGGAGGTGAATGAACATCCACGTGCATCCAGAGAAGGAGAGCAAAACTGCAATTCTCTTCCTCTTTGGAGCAGTTCCTAATCAAGAGTTAATTGCTTCAGCGAGGGGGAGAAGCCGCTGGCTTATTCAAGCGGGCGGTAGCAAGAATTTTAGGGAGTTTATTTTCATTTTTTTCTTCTCGTCCCTTTTCCAGCTCCATCCTACCTCCCTTCACCATGCACTTTCTTTCAGCCGTGCAAGTTCCTCTTTCAGCCACAATCGTGAGGGGTGGAACAAGTTCAGTCCCTGAGATGCTTTTATCCTCAAAGCATCCACCAGCCTCATCCCACGAGAATGAGAGCCCGGTGCAGCGGCACCCGGCCTGGGCAGGCTGCGGTGCCCCTGGGGGCGAGCAGAGGTGTGGAACCTGCTTACCAAAGATGGGGAGCGGAGCAGGGGGCTGGCTCTGCCTCCTGGGGGGCCACTGCAGTGTTCAGCTCGGACTGGTCTGGGGGGCAGAGCCCTCGGGGGGGCCTGCTCGTGTCTGTCCCTTGTGCTATTGGAAAAATAAACACTGTAAAATCTGCTTGTGTGGTTTCAGTCCTTTTTCTGAAATCCTTCTCCATTCTAAGCCAATGTGGCTTTTTCCTTTCCTCTCTTTTAACTGTAGCTGTTCCAGAGCTATGCTCAAGTCACTAAGGGGAGGGGCTGTGTTGCTGCTTGGCTTTGTTAAATCTGGTTTTATGCTCTTAGAGAGCCCTGAAGGTGGTGCAGCTCCTGCAGAGATGCCGTGTGGCTCTTGGGGAATGGACACCCTGGAGGCTCTGATAGCCACGGGGGTTGTGGGACACTGCAGGGGCCCCCCACAGTCACAGGGGATCCCTGCCCTGCTGGGGTGATGCCTGGGGACAGCAGCACTGAGACTTTTCCTGGTCTCAGGGCAGGTCCTGCTGTTACTGCCATTGTTGTTGGATAAATGGATCTAAAAATGTTTCTCAAGAGCATAAATGTGATACCAATTGACAGTTAACAGTTTACTGAAACTACTGGGAAACTCACTTTGTGGCCGAGTCCTTTCTCTTTTCTGGGCAGTAAGGAAATAACATGAATTATGTGTCTGGGTTCTGCAGGGCGAGCAGGGGTCTCCTGCCTGGGGCTGTGGGAGTGCTGAGATCTGTGTGGTGACACAATCCCTGACTTCCTGGCATTCCACAGCGCTGCCACTGCAGAGCAGCAGCGGTGGCCTCACACAAGAGCCAGGGCTGGGGCAGCAGATGGTCCAGCACCAGCATTTGGGGTGAAAAAAGGCTTCTGTGGTTTTTGGTGATTCATTGATGTTCTGACTCTGGCAAGCTGTCTGCACATGGAATACCTGGATGTGCATGGATAATCTAAATAAGCTAAATACAGAGAATGCAAAAAATTAGTGGAGCTGTTACTTAGCCAAGCTTTTAAACTCAGTATTCAATCCTTTCCTGATTTGTTGGGGTGGGGGGTGATGGCATCAGGATTAGCTATGTCTGGAATAGGGGAGCTTGGGGGTTTCAAGAGTGAAACCCATTAACATCAGAATGTCATGAAGAGCAATGTACTTTTTTTCCTTTTTTTTCTCTCTATGATATTTATGTGCCAAATAACAGATTTTCTCTCTCCCAGCCCGGCTGCTGTTTGGCTCTGGCTCTGGCTCTGCCGTGTTCTGCAGGGCCATCTGCAGGCATGGGGACATCCTGAATCCAGGGGGCTGTGGAAACCTCAGCAGGTGATGCCAACTGGTTTGCAGCTGGTGTGGCCGGGCACTGCTTATCCCTGTGGCTAGCCCTCTCCCATGCTCCCTTGGAACTCTGGAAGCAAAGCTCAGCCAGAGGCTCAGTCGAAGACCCAGGGACACAGGGCCACTGGTGCTGAGCTGCCAGACTTTAATGAATGCTGTGGATGCTCCATTTGGGATGTGCTGTCCCAGGTGATCCTTTCCAAGCACAAACATTCCAGTGGGTCCTCCTGGCCTCACTCCCACAGCAAATCCCGGGAAGGGGCAGCTCACCCCTGCCCCACCAGCATCCCCACACCCCTGGGCAGCTGCCTTTCCACGGAAGCTGCAAACCCCTTGGACCCTCTGGGTCTCCTGATGATCAAACCAGGAGATGGTATCTATACAGCGCTTGAAGAGGAACATTTATGGATGCAAAGGTTTATTATACTTAGTGAATAAAGCTGATAACGAAAAATCAGTATTTTCCATGAGGGAGAACTTTGCACAAACTTCAATGAAAACTTTTTTTTTTCTTTTTTCTTTTTTTTTCTCACAAAAACCAGACACTTCACAAAATTAATTTTGTCAAAATATAAGTTAAGCATAAAACTGGTGCCTTGCCCCCTTTGTGAGTGCTGCCACTGCTCTCTCTGGTACCCACGCTGTCTGTTACGGAATGGAAAGCACAGCTTATGTCAACAGGAATGAGAGATGTTTTGGTTTTTTGTTTTTTTTTTTTTTTCTTTTCTTCCTTTTAACACCTAAATTTAGATCNAAGCCCAGTTTTTGTTAACAGGAATGGGGGGTTTTTTTGTTTTTTGTTTTTTTTTTTTTTTTCTTTTCTTCCTTTTAACACCTAAATTTAGATCCCGCTCTGGTGACTGATGGCACCAACCTCTCGCACACGGCCTGGGGCGAGGGGCAGCGCTGGGGCCAGCAGCACCCAGCGGGGCTCGACAGTGGAGGAGAAAGCCCTTTTTGTTATACAGTGTTTATTAAGTAGATTCAGTCTTATATATGATATACAGATTCAAAAGAAAAAAAAAAAAAGGATTCCACATACTTATGAAATCAGTGCATTTAGCAAGTAATACCATGGAGATAACAGCTCGATTAACAGCTCATTGGTCTTTGTTAAGTGAGGGGACAGGGAGTTGGCCTGTGCTAATCATTCCACAAACAGAACAGAATTAAGTTGCATCACATATATAATAGACACACATTCTAAGAATTAAAATATTAAGCCACATTTACTGGAAAAATCCACAGTATATAACACAAATAACTCTTATCAAGCTCGTTGAGGAGGAAGTGCTCATCTGCTTAAGAGCCACATGAAGTTGCATAGGTGCCTATCTGCAAAAATATCATTTCCAAAGGAATCAATTGATTAAGCAATAAAGTGTCACCTTAGAAGCTGGATTAAGTGCCATTCGCTTTCTATCTGAGCCCTCGGGACAGCACCAGCTTCCCAAAGAGCCTCTTCTGCCTCGCTGGGAGCCTCCTGTGGGACCGCGCTCCCGCCTCCACCCCGAGCCAGCAGCCGGCTTGGGCGAGCTCACCCCCTTCCCTAAAGAATTCCCAATTCTGCTCAGGAGTGTTTCCCCCTGCTCCCCTCACTGCTCCCCTACATCAGCTGGACCCTACGGGCAGCACCGCCCTCCCGCCCGTGTGGGAGGAGGAGGAGGAGGAGGATGGGGAGGCAGCAGCACTGCCCAGATCTGGTGCTTAAGAGCTCCGGATCAGCTCCCGATTGGAATTGCAGCTGATCCATAAAACTACCGGGGGAAAAAAAATACAAAAGCTTGTGCAAAACCCAAAATTGCTTAAAGGGTGTCTGGGTTTGGTGGGGTGTCCCTCGGGGCGGGCGCGTGGCGGTGGGTGGGTGAGGCTGTGGCTGGGTTAAGCAGACGAACTGGGTGAGGGGCAGCTTCCTCTTCAACAGCAGGTCTGGCAGAACACACGGGGTCGGGAGTTCTGTACATGTAAACAGTACACTTTCACTGAGTCCAAAATTAGGAGCAAAAATACAAAGGTTCACATTGGTCTTAGGTAGATACAGGCGAAGAACTGAGCTGTGCAGCTCCGAAACAACTGAACAAAAGTTTCTAAAGCACCACTAAATTATATAAAAATCAGACCATGGACGGATTGTAGTTGGTGTCTGGTGAAATACTATGCTACCTTGTAAAAAGTTTTACAAAAAATTACAAATCAAAAGTATATTAACCCTCTGAGTTCAAAGCAGCATTTTTTTTTCATGAACTGGTACTAAATCCGACGGCCGCTCCGGGAGGGAAGTGGCCCTTGGGATCGGGGAGGTACAAGTTACATCTGCTCACAACCCCGGGAACGCTCTCCCATAGAGAAACAGCGTCATGGGAACCGCAAATCCAGGGCAGGATGGGTGTGTAGAAATAAAATAAAATTAAAAAATAATAATAATAAAAAAAAAATCTCTTTTTTTCGACCAGTGATCAGCTTTTCTCAACCAAACCCAAGACCATCCAGACCATTTGCTAACCCAGCATTCTCCTTCCACCTCTCAGATATCTGGAAAGCCGGTGTATTCTGCTCCTGCTTGTTCCTTCTTGTTGAGAACCTGGACTAGCAATTCCTGACCCCGTCCTGCCCAGTGAGAGCACAGGAATGTGGCTGTGAACAGTCCTGGAGAGTAGGGAGCCACGGTGGAGCACGGAGCAGCTGCAGAGCACGGAGATATCTATGGAGCTCATGCCAAAGGAACCAGAACGCTGTGGCTCACCAAAAAAAAAAAAAAAAAAAAAAAAAAA
>VZRH01005228.1:177556-201964 GCA_013397555.1 Urocynchramus pylzowi
AAAAAAAAAAAAAAAAAAAAAAAAAAAAGGGGGAAAAACAAAAAAAAAAGATCCCTGACAGAAATTCGGAGTCAATCCCGTTTGTTTTACAACTTGTCCCAGATGTGGCTGTCACCAGGGCTTTGGGAATCTGAGTCTGTACCATTCAGCTGCAGGTTACGACATCAGGTGCTGGGACAGGTTGGGCACCCTCCTTTGCGACATGGCCTCGGTGTCCTCTACAGCAGTTTGACCACGTGTGAGAGCTCCTGAACTTCCACAAGTGCTGAGACAGGTTCAGAGGTGATCAGGAATGACTTGGATAAATAAAACTTAACCCAACTGTGGCTGTTGGTGGTTGTCCATGTGCCCCCGGGTTACCTCTGTTTCAGTACAAACTGATGGCAAACTTATGGCTAAAGGTTCCTCTGCCTCTGCTGAGGAGGGAGGCACCGCCGTGGGTGGGAGACCACGGAGAGGGAGAATCCCGGGACAGCGATTGTCTCTGCCTCTCCTGCCTGAACGGTAAGACTTCCACAAATGGCTGCAGTTACAGATTTTGTCAAAGGTTTGTTACTTCATGGTATTCACACAAAAATAAATATTTACATAAATTCCAAGTATGGGAGGATGCAGTGGACAAACCAAGCAGGCTTCTGAAGTGCTGGGGAAAGCGTTAAGTCTGAGCCCTGGCTGGGGGCTGGCGTCCCCGGGGCCCCCTCCCCACTGCTGCAGGCAGGAGGGGATGGGTGTGGCCACGATGCTCCTGGTTCCAGCATCGGGTCAGGTCTAAGAGCCACCATCACCTTTGAGGTCTCTGCACTGACCCCTCAGCTGCACCCTGAGGTGGCGAGGGGCTGGGTCCCTTTTCTCCAAATGCTACGGAAAGTTTAAGGTTTGGGGAAAACAGTCAATGCAACGGTTGATCCCTTCTGCTGTGGGGCCAGGCACACCTGGCCTCAGGAGCCAGCAGCTTTTTCTGTTCTAAGAGCAGGGTCAAGTTTTGCTTTTCTTCCAGTGTGTGGAGCATCATGGGGTACAGAGGGTACAGGGAAACTGCCTGGGCCCACTCCTGGCCAGACCAGCAGTTGCTCAAGCCTGTGCCACTAGCGTTGGCCCCTGGAGCAGCAGCCCCCGGCCGCTGGCTCCAAGTGGCTAAAAAATAAGATAAAAACTGGCTCCAAACCAAGAAAGTTTCTACCTACAAAACAGCTTTACACTTATCGAATTTCTATCTCATGGTGTGGACTTCAGCCAAGTTGGGGGGCTGCAGGGGACAGGGAGCAGCGGGACCCTCGCTGGTCTCTGCACAGCTCCAGAGCATGTTGCATTGCTGGGCTGGGCTCAGCACCCCTGGCCGGAGCGAGGTCCCTGGGTTAGCAGCACTGGCAGTAGGTATTGCACTGAGCAAAACGAAGTGCATCGTTGTGGGGGGATGGAAACAGGGCAGAATGGTCACTGGACTACGGTTCTTCCACACTTCGGGAACTGTGGGCTTGTTCCAGGACTGTGAGCAGGGAGGGGGAAGGATCCTGGGCCCCGGAGAGGACTTTGTCAGTTCTGCTGCTCAATGCTGCCCGTCTCTCCCGCAGAAGCGGGCGGTCACACTCCAGCCCACCTCTGGGGTGAGCCCCGGGGCTGCCCTGCCTCACACCCCGCGGGACCCGGGCGGTTCGTGTCCCGCGCTCCCCGGGGCTGGCTGCAGACGGAGCGGAGCGCACGGCCGGGCGCAGCAGGACCCAGCCGGAGGTTCCAGCCTCCTCGGCACGATCCCCATGTCTGCAGCACTCACTGTCCCCCAGGACCGGCGCCGCCAGTCCTGGAAGAAGCCCACAATGGAGTGTGAGGTAGAGTACGGATGGTGACCGCAAGACAGTGTTTCTCAGGTATCTCCTTCCTTTCTTCCTTCCTTCTCTTATCTGCAATGACTTCAATGAGTGCGAGATATCCTTCCAGCCGGAGGTCTGCTGAGCTTGCCGAGTCTCTGCGGGAGGTTCAGACCCCACTGCTGCTACGGGACCTCTTACAACAAAGGCCTAAGCAGGACGCTTGCGCTGCCGTTCAGCTCCCACCTACGCTCACTGGAGGCTGAGCAGCCTCGATGTCAAGGGCTGGATGGCAAACTTGCTCCCTGTGGGACAAAGGTTCACCAGAGAAACAGGCAGAGCTGCCTGGAAATTAGTAGTGTAGTGATATGGAATGTGTTATTTCACAGGAATAAATTCCTTCTGATCAGACAGACAAAAAACTGGCAATCTGTACAAACTCAAAAGAATCCATTTTCAGAAAAATAAATTACTAAGGGGAGAGGAGGGTCCATTTCTCAATAAATATGTGATTCAGCTCACCTAAGACTTGGAAATTATCCAGGGATGGGAATCTAACATTTGGGTCCACAAAGGTTATTCTAAATACATCTGCAGCCCCAAACCTCCCCAGGCTCCCTTCTGCCCTTCAAAGTCCCACATCCTTCCAAGCTGCAGGGTTGGCTTCTGGTCGGCCGGAGGCACGGGTGTTGGTACGGTTCCAAAACGTGTCCTTGTGCCTGAAGTCCCAGGTGCTTGGAGTGTAAAAGAAAACAGGTCTTTTGGATCCCTTCTAAAACTACATGTGCCCACCACGTGGCGGGAGGACGATGGTGGTCCTGAGCAGGACACCGCTGGGAGCCTCTTTCTAGCAGGTATAAATTGTCTTGTCGACCGAGGAGCGATGCAGACACGGGGAGTCAGTTCTGCTGTAAAATGAGGTTTTCCAGTTCGTCTGCAGAGCGCAGCAGGAATGCCGCCGACTCCCGGTAGCCGGCGATGAGCTGCCGCACGGCGCTGATCTCCGTGGGGCTGAGCTGGGCCGCCTGCATGCCCCGGCTGGTGCTGTTGGAGGGGGCTGTGCTGGACGCCCCACCTTTCATGCTCAGATCGGTCGGACCTGCCAAGGAAAAGTGAGAGGGAAGCTCAGGCACAGCAACCTTTCCCATGCTCATCCTGTTGTGATTCCAGGCCTCTGCACCACTTGGAAGGTCCCCACAGTGCCCAGATGGTGCGAGGAGCTCCCGCTCCCACAGACACCACAGCAGCCACTCGCTGCCTCTGCAACAGGAACACAGGTCCAGAGGAGCCCACAGAGATGCTACGAAGGTTGCAGCACCTCTGCTAGGGACACAGGCTGAGGGAATTGGGGGTGTTCAGCCTGGAGAAGAGAAGGCTCTGGGGAGACCTCAGAGCTCCTTTCAGTGCCTAAAGGGGCTCCAAGAGAGCTGGAGAGGGACTTTGGACAAGGGCATGGAATGACAGAACAAGGGGCAACAGCTTCAACCTCACAGAGGGCAGGCTTAGATGGGATACTGGGATAAAATTCTTCCCTGTGAGATTGGTGAGTTTCTGGCACAGGCTGCCCAGAGAAGCTGTGGCTGCCCCATCCCTGGAAGTGTTCAAGGCCAGGTTGGACAGGGCTTGGAGCAATCTGCTCTAGTGGAAAGTGTCCCTGCCTGTGGCAGGGGGTTGGAGCGAAGTCAACTTCAAGGCTTCTTCCAAACCAAACAATTCTGCAATTCTATAAAGAGGTCTCAAAGCCAATATGACAAAAATCCCATCCTGCAGCCTGGCTCACAGCTCTGTGAAAAGAGGGTCTGCTGGGAGGTAAACCAGCTCCTGTTGGCACCTGCACCATCAAAATCACCTTCCAGGTTCTGGTTTTCCCTCTGCATATGGGGAGTAACATCCCACATGGGCTGTTCTTCCCTGGTTTATCTTGACAAGTGACCCCATAAGGTTAAGGCAGAGGAAAAAGTGGACTTAGCTTCATGTTGGACTAGGTAAGAGAAGCAAAACAAATAGCAAGAAACACACAGTCAATTGGAAATGAGAGGAGTGCCAAGAGATGTACTAGAGATGTGATAGTAGTCAGGGAGAGGAGGCTGATGAGGCTGCAACCTGGAGGGAAGGAGAGAAGACACTGAACTAATCCCGGGGCTGTGAGCTGAGTGCTGCAGGCGGATGGAGCAGTTGGTGATGCTGGAGAAAGGCTTTGGGATAGCTGAGCCCCTGCTGAGTGGCCTGACACAGCCATGGGACACCAGGGACAAGGACTGGGTGTTGTGGCTGTTTGCAAAGCAAGATGGGAGAATTCAGCTGCCCCCAAGTCCAGGTGGGTGGCACTGGTGATGGTGGCAGGCAGGGAAGCCCATCGCCCCAGGCAGAATGGAAAGCATTCAAGGAAAGCAATGCTGGAGCTGCGGGAGGAGCAGCACCAGCAGAAGTGTTCCATGCCAAGAGAACCAGAGCTTCAAAGCGGGGGAGGAGGAGGAGAAGGAGGAGGAGGAGAAGAAGGAGGAGGCTCTCATGCGAAAGCAATTTCACTGGGCAGAAAAGGCAGCAGTAAACTGAGCCTGAGCTTGTTTCCCAGCTCACCAAGGGGGAAGGAGCTGGGAGCAGGGATGTGGGCTTGAGCAAGAATTGCCTGAGGTGGGGGATGGAGGGTGAAGACACTTCTGGGCAGCAAAGCCCTGCGGGGCCTCCGCTCAGAGGGAGGAGAAAACGCAGCTCCTTGCAAAGTGCTCTTCCCTCTGAAGGACTGGGCAAGAGCTTGGGAAAAAGACAACTGCAAAACAGAGGTTTAAAAATCCCCTAGAAAGAAAATAGGCAAGGTGCTGCTGGGTGCAGCACACGGGGCCTGTTTGCTCCTCCAGGGACCTTCCTGCATGTTCACTGTCTCACATGGAGGAGCCGAAGGAGGGTGCCTGGCAGTGGGGGACCTGGTGCCTGTGCTGCTCTGGGGAGGAACCATTGCTGTGAGGATTAGGTCTCAGCAGCTGGAGGCCGGGACAGGATCTTTATTCAGGGTTAAGAAGCATTAGGAAGGGATGATAAGAGTTAATCCCAGACAGGCATCTCTCAGGCCTCCGGAAATCACATCCTTCCAAATCCTGGCTCCCGTCGGGGTGGGCTGGGGCAGGAGCCCAGAGCGCACCAGGACAGGCAATGGCAACTGGGGATTGCAGAACGACTGGACAAAGGATCCAGTCCCTCCTGCCACCACTGCTGCAGGACAGAGCCAGAGGGAGCACTTGGTCTCATCCCATACCTCTCACTCCAGGTGTGGGCGAGTCACCAGGTACCTTGGAGCCTTCCTGTGTGCCCTGCTCCGGCCCAGGATACTCTGCCCTGTTCACTTGCTCCTAATCTCAAGCTCTGCCTACGCTCTCCTTCCACCTTCTTGCCCTGCAGCATCAGTCCTGTTTTCTCAACTGTTCCCAGGCAGTCCCCAGCCCCTCAGAGACCTTATGAGCTGTGGCTGTGCCCCCCACCCTGTCCCCATCCCCGAGAGCAGAACGGCTCATACCAGCAGGAGATCAGGGCAGCGATAGGCGCCCGCCCCTGTTAATAATTAACAGAGAATCTGGTACGAATTCTCCTTTTTTTTTAAGTGACACTCCTTCCCTCCACCAGTGCCACCCAAACCGTCCTTCCAAGTTCAACAATTAACCACCTGCTGATGACGTGAGCAGAGCCACCAGACAGAAGGGACAAGAGGGGATTTCGTAGCAGCTCTGTGCAGTGGTGGGAGAGGTGCTGCCAGGACTGGGAGCTCTGTGGGAGCAGCCCCTGCCTCTCCTCCAGCAACCAGCTCAACCCCACAGTGGGGGATGCCAGGAGCCCCTGGTGCACTGCCCGGGCATGGGGCAGAGGCACTGCCAGGGTGGGCTCCCCATGCCCCTGGCACGGTCACTCACCATTACTGTGGTTGCCCGTCTGGAGGGATGCGGGGGGCTGCAGGCTGCCCCCCAGGGACCCGTAGCCACGGTAGCTGTAGTTCAGGCTTCCATTGATGTAGACAGGGTCTTGGGAGTAAGATGAAGCTGGCAGTGAGTAGGAGGAGTGGGTGATGGCTGTGGAGTCTCTGGAGTGCTGCTTGTCTAGAGCGATCGGTTCGTCCTGCACAGGGGAAACACAGACCTACTCCAGCGAGGAGCCTGGCTATCCTCTGTGGCCAGCAGGATGGACAGTGCAGGGATGCCTGGTGTCCTGCAGCTGCAGTGTGGCCAATCCAAACCAGCATTCCCATCCTCACTGGCCTCAGGACACACCACGGGGCTCTGTTCTGCAGCCCCTCAGACTTTCAGAAAGACTTTTGACCCCACCATAGGACACTACCAGTTCTCTTCCCCGCCCACCTCCAGCTGCCAGCACTGTACCTGGGAGGTCTGGTAGATCTCCAGCCGCATCCTTTTGGCCGCTTTCCGCGTTTCACTCTCGCAGGCGGCGGCCAGGATGTTCTCCGCCATGGCTGAGGTCAGGTGAGGCGGCGTGGGCCTGGTCTGCGGGGACACAAGCAGAGAGGATGCTCAGGGATGTGCTGCCCCGGGTGCTGGGACTAAGGGAAGAGCACTAGGGTGGCCTCTCACCATCTCCATCCCGTTCTTCTTCATGCGACGGCAGGACTTGAGGTAGGTGCGGATGCGCTTGCGCGCCCGCTCCTGGAACTCAGGGAACTGCCGGCTGCAGGACTCGATGATGGCCTGGATCTTCTCCTTGGGCTGCTTGGAGATGGGAACCATCCGGTCCAGGTTCTCGTCCACAAAAAGGCGCACGAACATCTGCAAATGAGAAGACAGGTGGTGAGAACCCTGAGACAGAAGGCAGGCGGGCTCACCCTCCCTGTGGAGCTCTCCTTACATTGAAGGCCTTTAGCCTCTCCGGGTCCATCCCCTCCGAGTCATTGATCTTATCATTGTCTTCATGGTCGTCGTGGTCATCGTCATCTTCATCAGCTGTGGGGGCCCTGCCGACAGTCAGGTCCTCGGGGCAGCCGCTCACCTCTGTCTTGATGGAGTCATAGCTGCCAGAGCTGTACGGCGGGGACTGAGAGGAGACAGGGGTTACCACCAGCAGCTCTCACCTCATGCACCTGCCCTTTCTCCTTGTCTCGCTATGTCTGTCCCCTCTCCTGAAGGCCCCCCCGCAACTAGGGAGATGAACCTACGGCCAGGCTCCCCTGCATGTCACCTCCTGCCTGCTTTGGGCAGGGGGAGCACGGTGGCCGCAGCAAGCCTGTGATAATCTGGTGGCTCAACGGCAGCTCTGGCTGGTGGGGCCATGACTCTGCTTGATCCTGTGGGAAACATCGCCTGACCCAGCATGAATGGGCTCCTTGTCACATGCTGGCTGTGACACAGCTGGTCAGGGGTGAGGTGAGCCCACTGCAGTGCCCAGCTCTGGGGCAGCTGGGGTGCGGGGCATGTCCCTGGCTCTCCCAGAGCACCCCAGGCCGTACCTCTGCTGTGGTCTTCACCCCGTACTTGACCCTGCTGCGCAGCCCGTCGGCACTGCAGCTGTCGGACTGGTAGGAAGGGGTGATGTGGGCAGGCGTGAGCTTGTCGCAGAGGTTGATGGGCTGGTCGTCAGCGGAGGCGGTGAAGTCCATGGGGGCTGTGGTGCCATTGCCATTCATTTCGGGGAAGGCGCTGTCGCCCTGCGTGCTGCTGGAGGTGGAGGGGTTCAGGGTGGAGGAGCCATTCCCGCTGCAGCTCTCTGACGAGGAGTCATCTGCAAGGAAGGATGTGTGTCACCCCCTTGGCACCCTACGACCACCTTCCCGAAGCTGCTCTGGGTTCACTTGGTGGCTGAGTTGCCCCTGGGAACCAGGCTGGCACTGCTGCACTTTTGGCCCTGGAATGCAGCAGATGGAAGTACAGGTGCTGGTTTCCATGCCTGCAAGGCCATTGTCACAGGGATCCACTCCCTCATCCCTGAAAGCACAGCAGGTGCTGCTGTGCCCCATGCCCGAGCCACCCATCCCTCTGCAGGTGACAGTCCCCATGCCTCCGCCCTCGGCCATGGTGCCTGGGCTTGAATAAGAACTTTGGAATTTGGTCCTTTTCAGTTTCTGTTTGTATTACAGGGAGGAGAAAGGGGCACTGCCTCTCCCTGCCAGGTCCCCTGCCATCCTCCTGGCCCAGTTTGGGGCTGGGTGCAATGGGAAGTGACAAGTTCCAGCACTGGTAGTTAAGGGATATGCAGTTCTGCAGAGTGCTAGGCCATGGGGATGACACACGATAACAGGGTCACTTGGGTGGATGGTGCCTGGAAGCAGCATTAGGAGCTCTGCTCACAGCTGGCACCGCCCAGCATGGGTGCTCCTTGGCATGCTGCTGCAGGGAGGGGACAGGGGCTGCACGATGTCCTCCCTGTCTCACTCAAAGCCCAAGTGACCTACACCCTACATGGACACTCCTGTTCCCATTTTCCACATGCCCTAGAGCCATCCCCACAGCACATGCAAGGCCTTTTCCCCACCACACAAACAGGTCAGGGCCCCGGCAATGGCGGTGCCACGCACACCCAGTGCACAGAGCTTGGCTGTGTTCACACCCCAGGCCCTGGCAGCATCCCCCTGCCTGTGCCTGCTCCCACCACGGCGGCTCCCGAAGAACAGCCCAGCAGTGGCAGAGAGCCCAGCACTGCCTGCACCCACCCTGCCTGCACCTGGCCAGGGAGCCCAGCCCTGGGGCCAGGCACGACATTTCAAACTGCTCAGCCTGTTCCCTTCCCTCCCCCTCGCCGCAGTAAATCCTTTATTTCATTAGGTGCCTCCGCGAGAGGGAAAGGGCGAAGCACGTGGGAGCCGCTTCCTGCGCCAGCGTGCGCCGGGCGGTGAACAAAGAAGCTGTCGGCAGCGACGAGCAGATGGCCGTCCCCGCGCCCGGCCCGGCCACCGCGGGACAATGGGCCGGGGCTGTGGGGCGGCCGCAGCCCCGCGCCGGTGGCTCCTGGCACATGGGCGCCAGGTCCAAAGGTGTGCAGGCGCAGGGCGGCGGGACGGTGCCCAGCTGCTGCATCCACCCTCCTCCTCCTCCTCCCCCTGCCAGCACCTGCGGGAAACTTTCCTGCGAGGCTGGGCGAGTGCTGCAGTGACCCTGCGGTGGCCCAGGACTTTGTATCCCTTAAAATAAACACACTTGAGGACACTCGGGCATCCCAGCCGACCGTGGGGCCGGCCGGGGCTGCCACCGCGTGTCCCCATTCACCCCGCCACGGGCGCCAGCGCTCGCTGCCCAGCCTTGCGCCTGCGCCAAGGCGGCTCCTGGCCCCATGAGCCCCTAAATTAAAAGGTCCCTACTGGAGCTCCCCGCTCAGCAGAGCTCCCTCCCCCTCCTTTCCCTTGCGCTGATCCACTTATTCGTCTGAGCGATGACCAGAGCTGACCTAATCCCGGGGTGGTGTTTATGTGCCCAGCGCTCCAGGCCGGTGGCAGGCGTCACCCGCCCCACCACGGGGCTGGGTCCTGGCAAAAGCCCTTGGTCCTAGCTCTGTGCCAGGGAGTGCGGGGCTCCAGAGGGGCTCAGCAGCCAGCACTTATCCAGGGGCACCCTCTAAGCCACCTCTCCAAAACAAGCTCCGGTCTCCTGTCCCAGTGTTTGCAATGGTGGGGCTGCAGTGGGCGGCTGCATCGCAAACCATGTCCACAGGTTCCTGCTGCATCTGGAGGAGCAGAATACTGAGGGCATTGCCACCTCCTGCCCCCACACACCTCCTGGCCCAGGGCACTGGTCTGGTGCTGAGCCCCCCAGGGTTTTGCTGTCCCTCAGCACGGGTGCAGGAGCAATGCTGGCTTGGCTGTGGCCCCAGCAGGAGCGGGCAGGTGGCCGGGGGCACAGAGGCCTCCCTGCCCAGGATGGCGGCTGTCCCTCCCCCAGCACTGTTCTCTGCGCCAGGGGAGATGGGGCTCCCAGAGGGAGGCTCCAGTCTCATCCAGCGATGCCTCTCGGAAGGATTAAGGAGAATTATTCCCCTGCACGGAGGCACGAGCTGTAGGCCAGGCCCCGCCATCGGCCCGGGCACAGCCACAGCAACAGCGCTGGGCCAATCGGCGCCGTGGCCAGGATGATGGTGGGGACCTCCTCCCTCAGCTCCCCTGGCATGGCTGCCTGCATCAGCAGGGCTGGGGGCCCACCATGGCACAAAATCCCTGCCAGGAAAGGGCACCAAGAGAGGCGTCACACGGGAGAAGAACGTGCAGGTGCCCTGAGCATCCCCAACCCGACCTGCACATCCCCAAGCCTGTCCTGGGCATCCCCAACCTCCTCTGGGCACCCCTGCAGGGATGAAAGCATCCTCAGCCTGCTATGAGCAACCCCAGACATCCCCAATCTGCCTTAGCTACCCCCACTCCCTCTGGGCATCCCATTCTGCCCTTGCCCATCCACCTCCAGCCTCCTCACAGCCCCCAACTCCGGCCCCCCATTCCTGTAAGCAGTGACAGTCCTGCACTGGCTGCTGACACCAGACAGGATCCTGGGGGTGACACCTGGACCGCCCCGGTTCCTCCACGTCTCAGGTTTTCTTTTGTGTCACACAAAACACACACAGCAGCAGCTGCACGTCAGGTTTCCACCCGATGCTGCTGCATTTACGAACCCTGGGTTTGCTACAGGCAAAAGATATTGCAAACAAAGAGGAAGATGTCTCTAGGAACCTGCCAGGTGGGATAAGGAAATGAAATGGGAATCTAATATCAGTGGCAAGCACCTACTAAAAGAACAATTTGGTTTATACAAGGATGGATGTACGTAAATAATGAGGTTTTTAAACCCATGAGCTACAGATATTTTCTTATTTCTGTATTTTTACATGTTATACTCTCCCAGAAGCTCTACACACAAAGTGGTGGGTTAATCTCACTATTGCAAGCAGAGAAATAGCCACAAATTCAAATTGCTGAGTCCTTGGGTTCAAGTGGGAATGGCCTCAGCCAGCTTGAAAATGCAGACAAGCTCAGGAGGGAGCTGCAGTCTCCTTGTTGGGATGGATGGGCCAGGGATGGGGATGGGGATGGGCTGGGTATCTCCATCCCACAGTCATTCCTGAGAGGAGCAGGGGAACGGGACCTGGGGGAGAGGGGGCAGGAGCATTCCCACCTTGGGTGCTGGGACCAGAATTAGGCTCCTGCGTTGCTTTGGCAGCTGTGTCAGGACTCTGAGCAGTGGTGGGGCTGTGTTGACCACGCTCCATTTCGGCAAAACCCACCAAGTTCTGGAGCTTGGAGAGGTTTTCCGCATCTCCCAGCAGTGCCCAAAGCACATGTCAGGAGCAGGGCTCCAGCAGCAGCAGGCGAGCAAGGCCAGGCTGCGCAGCCATGAATATATTCATTATCAACCAGCACGAGCCTGGTGAGCTCCCTGCTCACGGCTGGAGCTTGGCTGCACGAGGAGCCCCTCTAATGAGGATAATTGGGAGCCCCCCTGCTCCACCCCCGTGCCCTAATTGAAGCAGATGGAACTGCAAAAACAATGTCACTTCTAACCGGTTTGATCTTTCGGTTGGAAAACGGGACTATTTCGTTCTCCTGTTTAATCCCCTCGAGCTGGGGCTCAATGGGCTGCACGGAGGTGGAGCAGTCCCTAGCACTGTGCAGTAGAGGTGAGGCTGAAGAACCCAACAGAGGCAGCTGGCCCTGAGGTCCATGGAGTGCTGCCCTCTTTGGCTCCTCTGCAGAGGCCAGACCACGACAAGACACGTGGTGAGGCTGGTAAGGTGGCTGTGGGGGAGCAGCCTTGTGCCTCTGCTGCAGCCCCGGCATCTCCCCGGCATCAGCCCAGGAGAGCAAGAAGCAAAATGGCTTCTTGGGCCGCGGTGCTGGGGGAGGAGGGGATCAGTCACTTATTAAATGAATTAATCAGGGCTCAGCGTTTTCATTTTGAAGAGGCTGCTGGATTATCCTTGATTTCTGTGGCGCTGGATTTGAGGAGATCAGGAGGGGAAGGGGCGATTTCCAACACCTGCTCCCCGGGAGATTTTATGGTGGGGAAGTGGTTGGGTTTAACGTCTCTGCCGGCGCAGGCCACCGCACCACTCTCCAGAGCAGAGTTGAAGATGAATGGGGCAAATTGTTCCTCCTCCTGTCACATCTCCAGAGCGGAGACAAAACCTCTTTTGACTCAGGAAACAATGAGCTTATGTAAGAGCCAGCGGCCCACGGAAACCTCGCCGCAGCCCCGCACCATGCAGTGGGCCGGGGTCCACCCGGCTCTGCCCACATCCCGCTGCCATGGGACCCCTGGCTGGCCTTGGGGCAGCCCTCCCTCGGCTGCTGCCCACCTGCCTGGGCGGTTGTGGGTGTCACAGCCATGCCAGGTCCGACCAGTGACCCTTGGTGCTCCATGGGCCGTCATTGATCCACCAGCCATTGCCCTGCCTGCTATGGTTCCAGGGGAGATGGCAATGGTTCTGCCACACCTGAGTCTTCCTGTGGCTTGTGGGTGGGTCTGTCCCATTTCCAGCCTGCCGTGGCACCGGAAAAGGATGGAGCTGCACACCCAGCCTGGGAGTGGCCGCCAGGAGGGCAGAGAGCATCCCACCGCCGCCCGCCTGGAACAACAGCCAGGAAGATGAAAAGTGCCATAAATTATTCACTCACAAAAGAGACAAGAAGGGAGAAGAAGGGGAGGAGGAAAGCCTGTGAGGAAGGGATACTTAATACAAATTAGAGAAACCGAGTGGGAATGGGGGCCCCGTGGGGGGGCTACTGCCGGGTGTTAGAGCCGCACTCATAAGGGGCAGGGGACCAGCACTGCAGGAATCCTGCACCCCTGACTGGGTGCTGAGTGGCAGGAGAGGCCCTGGCCCCGCACTGCTCACACAGTCAGAGCACGGAGCCCATTTTCTCCAGGTCCTGCCCAGCATTTGCCTCCAAGATGCATAAGAAAGAAAAAAGCAACGTGGCTGAGGGCCGCAGTGCACTGGGGCTGGCCAGGTTCCAGTTAAGACGCTCTATTTCCTGTCTTCCTTCGCTAACTCAAACCTCGTTATGTCCCAGACAAAGTGTCCACCCTCCACATTCCCTCCCTGGGTCCCTGCCTCGACCAGAGCCCTTGACGAGCCAGACATCTGGCAGGGCCGGACACAATGCGCGTCTGCAGGGAGAGCTTGGCCGGACAAGGCAGCGCTGTGCGGCCACCTCCCTGTCCCCTGCCATGAAAGGTGCCCCCCAGTGCCGTCTCCCCCCGGCTCCACTGCCCAGCCCGAGGGAGCAGCTCCCTCTGGCACCAGGATCTCACCGCACCAGCCCCGTGCTGGACATTTTCCCATGCACCAAAGCTCGTCAGAGCTGCACAGAGCAGCCTTGTCACAAACACTCTCTGTCCCTTGGTCTTCCCTTCTCCTCCCAAACACTGCTCCTTCCCTCCCACTGCTGCTCCTCCAGCCACCTTGCAGCTCAAAGAATGCTTGAGCAAGGAGCTGGCCCTTGCTCACATTGAGGAAGGAGGTGGCACAGACCAAGCCTCTCCTTGTGCCACTGCTGCTGGCAGCCACCCGGATCCTGCTGCAGGGAGGGGACATGTTGTGGCCCCATGCTGCCCGGGTACTGCCTCTCCCCACGCCAAACAAACGAGTTTGGTGGGTTTGGGCGGGATTCATGCCAAGCTGGTGCCTCCAACACAGACCTACCACCGGAGAGACCATGCTGTGCACCCCCAATCCTTTAGGGACTGTCCTTTAGCAGTGTGGGGTTCACCCCCCTGTCCCCACTCACCCCTCTGGCTGGGGGTACTCAATTTGGGAATGAAGGGAGGGGCACAAGACAGCCTGGTGATCCTCTCTGCTCCAGATTAAGGAGGAGACCCCCAAAACCCTGCTCCATGCACCAGCAGGATGAACCGACTGACTCAGCAGTGCCTGCACCAGCCATGAGAGAGCTGGAGCTGAGCTCAGTGTACCAGGCTGGGAAAGCCACCACAGCCTCACTGCGTCCCTGTGCACTCCCCAGCCTGGCAGCAGGGAAGGACAACTTTCAAAAGACACCGAAAGGAGGGTGTTTATCACAGGCCAGGGCCTTTGCTCAGGAGGAGCAGATGTGCCCCTGGAAGAGGTGACAGGAATGGAGTCACCAGCCCAGGTCGCTCAGGCAAGGCAGGTACACGTTTGTTGACTCCTGCTGTGGCGGCAGAACGGCATGGGGACACTCTGGAGAAAAAGGAAATATATCCCTAATGAAAATGAGATAATGTTGTGTCTAGCTGTAGTAAGGCCTGGCTGCTGGTCCTAGTCTTGTTTAAGCTAAGGCTTTAGGAGGCCAAAATTCAACACTGGTTCAAGAAGCCCTGGAAAGAGTAAGGATTTTGCAGCATGGGGTAAGCAAGTGTCTTGGGGCCCACAGGCCACCTCCTGCACTAGCCAGCCAACAGACAGCTGCCCATGGTCTGGGGGACTTCCTCTGTGGCTTACAATGGGTATTTGTATTCACCTGGAAGAGGGCTAGGCTGGCTGAGGAAAGCCCTGGGAGCTGTGTGACACCCAATGCTGCAGCAGTGACCCTGTGAGGGCACAGTGAGGTGGGCACCACTGCCCCATGCTCAGGTGCCAGCTGTCAGAAGTGCAGCTGTGGAATAGGACATCACCTGGGGATGGAGCCTGGCTTTTGGTCAGCATTTGGCAAGAAGCTGCTCCTCCCCAGAAAGCTCTGCCAAACCAGTGGTTCAGGGGAGCTGGTGATGTGCAACACATCGTGGGCATCTCATCCAGTGCCAGCAGTGTGACCCAGAGCTGTAGGACATGTGCCATACCAGCAGAGAGACTGCTGTGCTGGGGACAGCTCAATGCCATCCCTGACATCTCAAGGCAAGGTGTCCAGAGGAGTGACACACCTTACCAACCCCTGGGACAGAATCTGGAAATAATGCTTCCCACATGTCCTTGAGGTCCCTTCCTTGTAGCACTCCTGAGGAATGTCCCCAACACCCAGAAGCCTCCCCAGCCAGCTGCCTCAAGGGATGCCCCCAAGAAGCGTGTGCCTTCACAGTTAAGTAGGTTAAGAAAGTCCTTTCTCCAAGGTCTGGATTAGCCACTGCTGCTCCGGGCAGAACAGACTCAGCGGGGACGCTGCCAGTCAAGCGAGGACGGCACGTGGGGATCTCAGCAGAAGGGGATCAGTCCAACATGGTGCCATCAAGAAACTCCATGTCCCCCACACAGAATAAGCACACCATACACCCAGGAATTTTCCCTGCTCTTCAAAAGAGGCTGGGGAGCAGAAAGCCCTGCCTGTGGGTTGAGCGCTGCTCCTGGACAGTGGAGCAGGATGTACAGCAGGATGTACAGGGACAAGGCCAGGTGGATCCTGTTAGTGGGCAAGACAGAGGCTCTTCTATATGAGTTCAAGCACTTTGCCATGTCACACACTGAGGTTTGGGGTCTGACTCCTGCTTTACTTTCATGGGCATTGCACTCGCCACAGCACCCCTGTGGTGAGATACCCCGCTCAACCCCACACACCAGACCGAACTGGGAGGTTTGCAGTGCAGAGCTCGCCTGTGGAAGCAGACAGGCTCTGAAGGTGGACAGAGCCCAGCTCAAACGGCCACAGCAACACAGCACCAGGGCCCGGGACCTGCGCTCAGCTGGGACTGGGCATGGGATGCCTTCAGGAATGGAGATGGGCTCTGACAGCAGGATGGCGCAGCTCTCAGGGTCCCTTTGCTCCCAGCGTGTGCTGGCTCCCGCAGATGTGTCCCTCCAGGATGTCCGGCACAATAGCTCCGCTTCAGCAGCAGAGTTTGTGTTGATCTTGTGTTGCTTTGGGCAGCCGTCGGCTTCCTGCGGGCACGTACGCTGTGAGCAACATCCGACTGGGAAGGGATGTTGCTGGGAGCTTCATGTTTTCCGTGCTGAGGCCCTCAGGATGAGTAACAAAGGAAAATGGAAGGAGCGAGTGTGTGTGTGTGTGTTCAGTGCCGCTGCTCAGGGCTGGCCGGTGTGTCCTAAGTCCCACCGTGTGCCCACTGACCCAGCAGGGACCCCGGCTCTTCTGACAGTGCCTGCTCTGTCCATGACCCTCCAAGTCTTTAGGTGCATTTTGCTCTCCCTGCAGTTCTAGAGCTGACACCAGCTATAGTATGGCTGTACTGGGCCAAGGCTTCTGGGCACCCAGGACAATGAAGGTGTTGGCTTTTGCTCCAGCTGCTTTTTAGGCCTCTGATGATTTAGCAGGTACCTGTTTATCAAAGCATAGGACGACAACTCCCTGCTCTCCTGCCTCTCTGGATTTCAAACAGCTCTACTCTATGCCACAGAAGAGCACTTGCCACTCCCAGGCCTTGAAAAGACCTGGAGCTGGTGCTTTGGTCCTTTAAACAAGACTTTTTTAACAAGCGTGTCAGACGATACTGCTCCTACTAGGCAACTCTTCATTAAAACTTTATACTTTAGCAAGCCATTCACTGAAGACACACTCCAAGCATCACACCCGTCAAACAGCAGCAGGCTCCTGATTTAGTAACTCAAAAGGTTTTCCTGAAGGCGGAGAGTATCCAGTCCTGAACAAGCTCCCAACTGAAGGACGTGGTGTGCAAGCAGATCCCTCTGCAGCTCCAGGATGCCCGGAGCTGAGCCCAGCCTGGCTGCAGGGGATGTGTGGGGCTCACTTTAGCACTGGCTAGACCTCTGCAGGACTCCTGCAGGGCACAGGGGACAACTGAGCACAAGAGATGTGGGCGAACTTCGAGCTTGGGAGTACCCGGGCTGCCCCAGTGCAGGCACTCTGTGCTGGCAGCTTGGCAAACTGGGCTCCAAGGAGGCTCCACAGCTTATATGGGCTGGTTGCTCACACTTTTTGCACAGCCTTCGCAAGCTTGTGTGAACCCGGAAAACACATTTGTTTCCAAAAAAAAAAGAGCTTTCATAGGTCGACAGAAGAGGAAACTGAAGAGTGGTCGAGACTTTGATTGTGCACGTTCCCTTCCTCACAGCAGTAATCTGCTTTTCCTCTCACAACATGCTTCTCTCCTTTAACCACCCACTGCCCTCCTGGGTTACTCCATTCTCCTTCTTCCCTTCCCACTCTTGTGTGTGCTCCACTCCTGGGTGGGAGCATTGGTTTTGCAGAGGGACTGACATGAGGCAGCATCAGTCTGTATTTAGAGCTGATACAGACCATGGACATTCCCATAGGCACAAAACTTCAGTGCGACAGCCTGGTAAAAATTGCAATCCCTGGTTTGTATTTGTTTTGTTTTGGTTTTTTTTTTTGTATGGGTCTCATTTGTCACCCTGGGCCTGGCTTGCTTATTTTTTTGACACCAGCACTTCTGATCCACCAAAGTCTACCCAGTTCAGCTGATGCTGACACCAGGGACACTTGCATTCCTATGGGACTGTTTCTGCTTTATTTCTCATCACTGAACCTTACAAAAGAAATTAAAGGAGCCAAGAAGAGCCCCAAAGAGGACACCTGCTTCTGAAGAAAAACCACAGGGCATGAAAAATTGGAAGCAATTCCTAAGAGGGCGCAGAGAGAGAGAGAGGATTTAGATTAAGTGAGAACATCTTGATTTGCCTAAATACGTGAGTCCCTTATTAAATTACTGTCCTGTTGAATAAAAGTGTTCAGCAAAGGGATCAAAACTGTGTCATTCTAGATTGTAAATGAGACTTGGGAATTCAGTGGTGAGGGCTAAGTCACAAGCCTGAAATGTCCCAATGGGAGAATGGCAAAGTTCAGGGGGTACAGAGAGACCCGGTCAGGCCGCAGGGATGAGAGGCTGGGCTCGTTGGGGTGGAGGCTGCAGCCTAGTCCTGAAGAGCCAAAAGCTTCTATGGGAGCAACCATGTCACCACCAAAACACTCTTCCTCCTGCCAAGACACAGCCCCCTGGGGCCCTGGGCAAGCAGAAGTGCCCGTCCCAGCACCGGGATGCAGTGCTGTGCAGTCAGGTTTCACATCCTCACCAAGGCTGCCTAGCTCCAGGGCTGGGGCTGGCTAGGGAAAACCAGCAGTTTCCCAAAACTGCAGATTTGCAATGGAAACTGAAATGCCACAACTCACTGGACTGAAGAGAGCAGTGGCCTTGCTGTCCCTGGGACTGAAGAGAGCAGTGTCCCTATTGCCCCTTCTGTCTCTACCATCCCTGCCACTGGCCACACCACCAGCTAAAAGCCACCCCAGGGAGACCTGCCAGCACAAAAGCCTTTTCTTCCTTTAGGGGTGGTTTTCTAGTCCCCTTTCTTTAAAGGACCAACCCAGTCTCAGTTGTTCCTCAGATTCCTCTGCTCCTCCCTGCACTCCCAGCAGCAGCCAGGCTGGGACAATGAGGGATTCAACCTCTGGAGCAAAAGCCAGTAACAGTCCAACCACCAAATCCTCCCAAGCATCACGGCGATGAACTCTGACCTGAACTCGTACTTCTACCACTTATTTACTTGCTCTTGTATTTTAGGCTTGCATGTTTCACAGACACAACACACCACCTCTCCTCACCAAACTCTTCCTCCCACCCAGCCCATGCATGCTGCTTTCAGCCCTTCCAGCCGCCCGCCCCGAGGGAGGAGACACCCACGTTCACCCCGCACAGCATCGCTGTAGCTGCTGCAGATTATTCACAATTTCTTGCCTGGGGGATGCAAGACCTGTCAAAGGTGCAGCTTTCCAAACACAGAAACCTGTGACTGTGCTGCAAAGCCTTGGCATGCTCCCTGTGTTCAGAACTAACAGCGCTCTCCTCATCACCTGGGAAGAGGACGTGGGGAACGAAGCCCTCCCCTTAGAAGGGGATTTAGTGACCTCTTTGTGGAGGAGCTGGGAGACAGCTCCAGGCAGAAGGACCATCAGCTACGAGCTGGACAGGGCCCTGGCTGAGCAGGAACCCAGAGGCTAAATTGGAAGGACTGGAAACCAGCTCTGAGCTGATATGAAATCCATCCCACAGGTGGGACACCTGATCAGAAAGGACTGGTTAATGTTTAATCAGTCACAAAAACATCCTGTGGCAGAGGCGTGGGGCTCTTCCCGCCGGCGGGGGACTCACCATCCTCGTGGCCGTGCAGGTTCTGCGGGCTGCGCATGCTCTCGTCCTGGCTGGGGCTCAGGCTGGAGTTCAGGTGCTGGTCAGCTGAGATCCATGTGGAGTCGTTCATATCAAAGTCCTCGCTGCTCACCGACGTCTCATCCTGGAGGCAAGCAGGAAAGGGTTAACTCATGGAGCTATTTCCTTTCCTCCTTTTTCTGGCTTTAATATCTCCTCACCACATTCCTTCTTAAAAACAATTGGGCAGCTCCTGTTCCCCGCCCTGAGAAACCTTGCTGGCCCCTTGGGCTTCCCAAGGCCACAAGAAGCAGCCCTTCCCTGTGCAGGGCGAGGTGGCTACCCCAGCGGGGACCAGGGCTCTGCTTCCTGCCTGAAGACTTGCCTGAGCAATGGCACTGTCTCTAATTGAGGACAATTAGAAAGAGCTCACATCCTGTAGGAGCGGATGGCTGAGCCCTGGAGTTTACCCTTTAATCTCCATCCACCCCAGTGTGCTCCTGGCGAGGCAGCGGCATGGGGGAGCTGAGGACAGGCAAGAAATGGCTCCACAAAACAACTTGGACTCTTCTGAGATCAAATCGTCTGCTACACCAGAAATCACCAGAGCACTGGCAGCAGCAGGAGCGGCTTCTGGGGCATATCTGGAAACAGGTGTGGATCCCCAAAGATCTGCACTGCCCAATGCTGCAGAGGAGGCTCCTCCAGACCTCTCCAGAGGGATATTGCCTCTGTACCCTGATCAAAAACGACAGCACACACCTTGGGAAGGGGCTGGGGGAGTGAGGTCCCCAGTGAGACAAGGACACCCCAGCTCAGGCCAGGGACCCCAGCCAGCCGCCTGTTCCCTGACGATGGCATAGATGACATTCCTCTCTCCCACTTCTGCAGCTCAAAGGACATTTTCTCTCTCCCTCTCTCCCTTCTCACTAACCTTTACAGAACTTCGAGACACAGCCCTTGGATAGCTTCCAGTGCCGGAAAGGTCAGCCACAGGATTTCAAAACCATCATCATAAAGGCAGCACTGAGATCCTGAATGAGAGGAGGGGCTGTGGGACCTCCCCAGGCTGAACTCTCCCAATGCAAAGCTTGGGAGGAAGCAGATACGTGTTCCCACATGGACACGGTCCTGCTGGTGATCCCTTTATCTGCCTTCCTCTCCCTGCTCCCCTCCCAAAGCCAGAGGCACAGACAGCCCTGGGGTGCAGGGGAACACCGAAAATGTTTCCAGAACCGCTTTCAACTCTGCTTTCCTTTGATTGAAACATTTCAAAGGCTTGTAAACCTCTCTGCTCTTGTTTTTTTTACCCTCCCCCTGGTCCTGAGATAAAATACAATCCCCGCTCCCTTTCCGTGTAAGCAGTAATTGGCAGCACCCCTCCAACCTACGCCTGCTCCTCATAAAAATGGCCCTGTCTGGCTGCCGCTGGCTGATAGTTTTTATTGTGAACAAACAAACGTCTTTAAAGACAGGTTTGTGCTTTTCCTCCCAGCTCCTTGTCCCTGCAGACACATCTGCTGGCTCAGGGCTCGTGCTGGCCCCAGCCCGCTCCCTCCATGTGCCTCCCGGGGAGTTTCCTGGAATTTACGGCTTGTGAAACCCTGCACGCACCAAGGGACAGACTGATGGACAGACGGACAGGGCTCGGCAGCCCCATGCATGCCCCCCACAGGGACACCCTGACCCCCAACCCACCAGGTGTCCCTGAGCTGCCCCCTGTGCCCAGGTGGAGCTGAGCAGGAGGGCAGAAGGTAGGGACAGGCACATTGTCCCTGGCTCAGCACAGCTCCACTGCCACACCAGCCACAAAGCAACCCTGCCTCTCCAGAAACTCCATCTTGTACGTACAGGAACAGAACTGCAAAGGTCTCCCTGTTGCAAACTATAAATAGTCTCTTTATTGTAAGCATTTGCAGGGAAGCAGCCACCCTAATATCTGGCCTTCTTCACAAGGCTTACTCAAGATTACTGTCAGGCTTAAGAGACAAATGCAAATGCCAAGGTCCTTGCTGCCCACAGGCTCTCACCTGTCCGGTGAGGAGGAGGAGCCCAGGGAGTGACCCACGATGTTTTCAGGTTGTTCAGGCTCAGGTGCAGAGGACATCCAGCCTCAGCACCCAAACCACAACCCAGGAGGCATCGCCTTCTCCGTGCACTCACACATGGGGGAGAAGCAGTGACACGAAGGATGCCTCGCATGCACATGCAATGTAAAGTGCTTTATAAATGTGTACAATTCTCTTGAGGTGCAATAACATTCACCTATTATTAGAAATACTCTGGCTATCAAACCAGAAACTGATAAGCTATAAATGACTCAAGTTAAACAAGGCTGTCACACGTTCACCACTCCAGGATTCAGCCACCAGCAGAAAGTCACCCCCTGCTTTCCAGCCAGAGCTTTCTGCTTTCCAGCACTAATACCCTTGGTCAAAATGCCAACAGGATGAACTTCCCGGCATCTCACAGCTCCCACTGCACAGCCCACCCCAACAGAATGCAAAGCCAAACGTGCAGGTGGCAGCAGGAGAACCCCTCCTGGCAGAGGGAACTGTGGAGAGAGCATCCACTGCCTGCTGAGTCTGGGCAGCCACCCGGCTCTGCCCACACCACAGTGCCCCAGGAACTCCTCACACCTTTGTGCCTCTTTACTAAAGAAAGAGAAAAGCCCCAGCCTCAAGTGTGGCTCTGGCTGTCACCATCACTCCCGATCTGGCATCCTGCACTAGCCCTTGGCTGCATTCCTCACTGCTTGTAGGGACACCAGAGGCCACCAGCAAACTCCTGCCTCAGCACACCCCTTGGAGACCAAAGGCTGAACATCGTGACCTCCAAGTGCTGCCCATGAACTGCTGGCACTGCCTCCTCATACCAGGGACAATCCCAGGGACAGAAGGCCCCAGCAGCAGTGCCCAGAGCACCAGCTGCCCAGCCACAGCCAGGAGCAGAGGGACAGCAGCACAGCACAGCACAAATCCAGCCTCAAAGCACAGGACACCAGAGCAGGATCAAAGCTTCTAGCTAGGTGGGAGCTCTGAATCTCCCTGGATGCCAGTAACCTGGCTGAAGGCTGAGCCTTGCAGTGGGCTCCCCATCCAGCCAAACAAGGAAGTGTTTCTCAACAGCAGCAACAGCCACGACTCGGAGCAATACGGTAAATGTAATCTACCCTTCCACCCTCTTTTGGCTTGCAAGTCAGGCAGCTCATTCTTTTTCCTCTCTGGGTTCTCAGGAGAATTCCCTCTGCTAATTTCTTCTTTCCTGTAAACAAACTTCAAATGAAACTTTCATTAGAAAACAGAATGCAATCCATTACCAGTGCCTGTCTCAGGACCTGCTGCCTTTTCCCCAGTTCCACACCACTCGTGGCACAGATGGAAGTGCCAGTGGCGCCCCAAGCAGCCAGCCCAGAGCCAAACCCTGAACCCCAGCACTGCTGCTGCCGCCCTCCTCCTTCCTGCCTTTCCCAGCTCTCCGGAGAGATCTCACCCCGCAGTAAAGTCCCATCGCTTTGTTTCCAGTGTTCAAGGGACTGAGCGATCAAGGGTCAGGCAGCAGAGCTCCTCTCTGCAAGGGGAAGTCAGATCCTGCTGCTGCACTCACAGGGCACACCCAAACATCGGAGCAGGGCTCCCAGCACCACTCAGGGTTTGGAAAACAAAATCCTTGCTTCTCTCCTTATCTACAGTCCAACATTCACAGCTGCTCTACAGACATTCACAGCCAATATTTTCTACCCAGCAGAAGCAGACACTCACATGTGCAGGGCTCACACTCCACATTTCTGTCCCACTTTCCATTCACGATTTTCCAGCACTGTGCCTGCAAGTGTCCGCTGAGCTTCACAACTTCACTGCGAGTTAGAAAACTACTCCTCGTATAATAAAGCTGGAAACCCCGGGTACTGACAGCCACCCTGGCTGGTCCAAGAACACAGCGAGTCACTGGCAGATCCAGGAAACTAATCAAGCCCCCCGGACTGCAAAGATGTAATTGCTAGACAATGTTTCTTCACCAAAGCTCTTCCTCCTGGAGAACAACCTCCCACAGCACGGGCTGGAGCAGGGCAGGAGGGGAAGCTACTCTTATAACCTCGTAAATATATGCAAGACTATCGGTAACCTGCTTATTTTACAGCCAGGCTCAGTTTCTCGGGGACTGCCTTCCAATCTCTCTCCAGTCATTTACATGCTGTGCCTCACGTTTAATATTCCAAGCTCCGAGTCTCAGGACGGTTTATTTTCTCTCTTTAAGTCCTGTTATTTTAAAGCATGTCCTTTCACGCCACAGCCTACTATCCCGATGGGATTTCCTTCCGCGGAGCAGGAACCGAGGCTGTGTGCCGTGCAACCTCCCCAGCACACAGCCACGCTCAGCTTCCCACCAGAACCAGCCGTGTTTTTAGAATCAACAAAAGGCAACGCGTGACTGCCAGCCCCCAGAGCTGCTCCACTGCCACGCCGGTGCCGTGCACGACCTGCCCGGCACAGGCAGCCCCCAGACCTGCCAAACCTGGCCAGGGCAGAGCTCCTCACGCCGTGACCCCCGGCAGCGGCGCGCAGGGACGAGCTCTCAGGAAGGCAGCCTCATCTCCGTCTCAGCCACTGTTTAAACCCAGCCCTCTGAGCATGCCAAGAAGGTATTGAACCAGATTTGACCCTAACTTAACCAGTTCCGCGCAGAGAAAGGCTTACTAATGGAAGATAAAACACTCCGGGTCAAAGATTGGTACTGCAGCCACAATACTGTGGTGGACATCGCTTCAAAGAGCCGAGAAGCCTCACAGCACACGGGTGTACGCGGGCTGTGGCGGCGGTGAGCTGTGACTGCGCTGCCTACTCGTGTGTACAATTCCCACACCAAAGAGAACATCCCCGGCGCTCTTTGTCAGGTCACTTACGTCCTTATTTACCGCGATCGCTGCTGATTTCTACGGGACCCGGCAAAACCCGAGTAATTTCCGAGTTCCCGAAAACGGGCAAAACAGTTAATTTTAACGGCAAACGGCAAATGGAAGAGGAAGGGAAGCTCATCCCCTTCGCCCCCTCCCCCTTCTCTAAGAGCTCTTCTGGGAACCCCCCGAGCATTCCCACAGCCCCGAGGCGCGGGGAGCTGCCAGGGCGGGGGGCGGCCCCGCAGCCCCTTCCCGGAGCCGCTGCCCCGTTCCTGCTGTTCAGCGGGGAGGTGCTGAACGCGGGGCAGGGGGGACCGGGCTGCACGATTCCCACCACCACCCCGGAGCCCCGCACCTGCCTCCCCCGCACCTGAACTTGCTCACAGGCGTTTGCTTTTCCATGCGAGGTGGGGACGGTGACTGATACCGCGCGGTGTGAAAGGGCACTTTGCTCTTCCCCCAGCACCGGGAAGCGAGTGTCGGGGGGGGGACGGACCCGGTTTTGGAGGCGGTGGCCAAGTGGAGCAGAGCTGTGGGCTGAGCGGCCGGGGGTTCCCCTGTCCCCACCCTCCCCGACGGCCACGGGACCCCGGTGGGACGCGGCTCCCACGCGTGTGTCCCCGCGGCAGCGAGGTGCGAGGCGCCGGGCGAGAGTCCCCGTCCCCGTCCTACCCCCGCCCGCAGGTAAATAGATACACCCGCGATGGAGCCCTGCCCGCGCGTGTGCGGGGCTCAGCGTGCG
>VZRH01005228.1:202921-224368 GCA_013397555.1 Urocynchramus pylzowi
GGGGACCCTCTGCCCGCCCGGCTCGGTGCGGCCCCGGGAGCTCCGTCCCCGGGTCCGCCCGTGCGCGGGTGTAAGTGCAGGGCCCCTGCAGCGACCCCCGGGCGCGGTGGGTCCCGCAGCCCCTTCCCCGCGCGGTGGGTGCCGCGGTGCCGAATCCTTTTGTTCCCGAGGATTCTCCCTCGCTCCGCGGGAGCAGGAGGACCTCGCGCTGCCGGCAGCACCGTCACCCACCGCCGCAGCCTCCGAACGCTGGAGCACGGCTGTTGGGAAACCAGCGGCTTGCCCAGCACAGCTCTGGGCAGGGCACCGGCTGCCAGATGCCCGGGAGGATGGGGATGCTGCGCCCCAGCTCTGGCAGGGCAGTGCTGGGGGTCCCGGCATCCCCCAGGCCGGGACCCGCTCCCAGGCTGGGCTCCGAGGGCAGTGGGTCAATGACCTCTATCTTAGTTTGGGATCACCATGATGGGATGGTGATTCCCACCACAGTGTGATGGGCACCAGCATTGCAGCATCCCCCTCCCCAGCCCACCTTGTGTTTCACTACTTAATGGTTACAAAGGAAATGGTTTATGAAATGAACCAAGAGTAGCAGTTCAGTGTTGAGCCTGCAATAGGCTGGTACCAGAAATGGTGCCAGAGCCAGGATGGGAACTGCCAGGTTTGGGTTTGTGACTTGTTAGTGCGGATGTCCAATTATGATGTTATCTGTTCCAGCGTTAACCACCTCACTGCCAGAGAAGAGGCAAGGGAAGAGGGTGGGTGAGGAAGATCTGAGGCCAGAGGTGAAAATGGGCATCACTCACTACTACATTTCCATCTCCTCCAGGCTGGTCATGGAGCCAGAGGCTGAAATGCAAGCACAGGAGCCCTGGGGGCCTTCCTCAGGAGGCGGATGGCTGGGAGGCCAGCGGGCTGTGAGCCCCCAGCCACAGGGACTTCTCTGCACTCCCTTCCAGCTCCATGGCTGCTGCTCCTCCCTGAAGCTAAAATAAAATCCTGACCATTTAAGGTGAACAGGAGCCTTGCCGAGAACCACAGCAGAGCGGGCTTTAACCCCTTCCCATTGCTGGGCTTTGTTTACTCCTTGCACTTCCTTCGGCTTCAAGCTAGACCGGCTTAAAGCCATTTGAGAGAGCACGTCCCCTGGGACCAAAGTGCCTGTCCCTCCATTTGGTGAGCTTGCAAAGCACACTAACTGGCCAGGATGCGAGTTTGAAGCACAGTCACTATTCCGTGCTGCCTCACCATGTGGACACTCTTATTTTATACTAAGTGCCTTTGTGTGGGTTAGCTTAATCCACTTTGGAAATGGATTAACCTAAATTTCACATCGGCAAACTTAGTGTGGAACAGCCGGGTCCACACAGGGAGTGAGGGAGGAAGAGCCATTCAGCAAGAGCTGCTGGGCAGGAGCTGTTCCCCGTGCAGGAGAGGGGTCCTGACCCCAAGGGGGGTCACTGCAGTTACAAGTGGGGTCATGAGCCCAACAGAAATGCAATTGTTTGTGCCAGCGCACGGGGTCACGAGGCTGGCAGAAGTGGGGCTCACCAGCGGAAGAGGGGCTGCCTCCAGAACCAGACAGGGAAGCTCTGGGAAACAGCCCACCAAGCGCCTTTCTAGTGGGTACTTTTCGGATTCAAATTGTCTAGGGGGAAATAACTGGCAATTAGATATAGAATTGGTAATAATAATTTATCGAGTTGTCAGGAACAGGGGTAAGTGCCTTACGAGATTACACATTAAAAAAAACGCATACCATAACAAACTAGTGCTGCTGTTACTATATCATATATATAATATACATCAAATATATTATTTATAAGTCGCTTCCTTCCCTCTCTCTTCACAATGTGTTCATTACCTCTGGTACCTGCCAGCCCCCTCACATGGACAGAGATCTGCCCGTGCAGAGAGCCTGGGGCTCCCTGTCCGACTGTGCTGGTCCAGCAGGGTCCTGCTGGATGCTGCCAGAGCTCATCCAGAGCCATACAGAGTACTTTTTCCCCTGGAAAGAAGAGCCATGTCCCAGCTGTGACAGCACTCACACCACAGAGCTTGCCCAAGCACCAGGCAGTGATGCTTCGAAGGGCATCGCTAACAATGACCTGACCTCATCTGTTGTCATTTCCTAAGGCAAGGCTCCACAAGAATGCCAGGACTGCTGTCAAACCCAGGAATACACGACATTTAAGGCGCTGCAGGAGCTTAATTGAATGGTTGTGGTGCTATGGATTGTGGGCACGGGGATCTAGTGGTGGGAGCAGGGACTGCAAGCGCTGGCCAGAGGAGTCACTGACTCATGGACGACCTTGTGCGAGTCACTTGATGTTCTTGTGCCTCTGAAAAGTAGGTTAAATAACAAACGGGACCTCCTGCATTGGGTCCTCCGTGACCATCAAATCCTGCTGAGGAATAAGCAGTGAAATGCGATTCTCTCGGGGGCGAGGCCAGGAAAGAAACGGGCAGGAAGGACTGAAGGAGGGCATGGCATGAGGGGCAGACACAGCTTTTATCCACACTGACCTTATCTGCCATCCACAGCAGAGTTGGGGAAAAAATGGAGGATAAAGAATTGGGAAACTTCATTATAGACCAGGTTCCTTGTGGGCTAAGGGCTGTATTCCCACTTCATCCTGATCACTCCTTCCTTAGAAGCAGCAGTAGTTAGCATCTGGCATGGGCATGAATAAAAGGGGTTCTTTCCTCCCAAGAGCCAAGACCAAGAGAAGGAAAGGAAATACAGCTCCGTACTTCACAGGGTGCACCAGTCACTGCCAAATACAGGAGCAGGAAAGGAGTTGTTTCTGTGGATGGAATTTTCTTCTTCTGGAGTACAGAGAATAGGTGTTTGAAGGGACAGGTCCCTGACAGTCAAATATCCCCTAACGTTCCTTTCCACTGCCCAAATCCACAGCCCCAGTAGCGATGTCTGCACTGCTCTACACAGTGAGGACAACCCTCACAGCTTATCTCTTGGCCCCCCAAATCAGAATTTAGTAACAATAAACAGAACCCCCACTAAACCCATTTTTGGCCATTCTCAAGCATTCCACATGATTCAGAATCCACCCTTGTGAGTAAAACTGACTCCTCAGCTCCTTCTGTGCACACACAACTCCTGGTGTGGGTCTGAGGGGTGTGTGCAAGCAGACAAGGTGCAAACCTGCCCGCTCAGGTTGAACAGCAGCGGAAACAAAAGCAAGCACACAATTCAAGGTTAAAAAGCTGAACCACACAGCTTCATCTTCTGTAATAACGGAAATCATTAATAACAGTTTGCACTCTCAAAGTAGTTGCCATCCAAGCTCTTGAAGAGCTTTATTAGTGAGCAAGACCTCAGAAGTCTCTCTAAGGTATTATCCCCTTTTTAAAGGGAGAAGGCAATTAAGAATCAGCCATTTGTGTGACTTGATCAAAGTCAATGTACAGCGCGTCAGCACCTGAGCTTTGAGATGATGCAGAACAGCCCACCGTGCACAGCTCTCCACAGGAACAGGACAGATCCAACTGGATCCATGAGACTACTCCATGGATGTTGCAATACTGTTTCCCTCACTCTGAGGCTGACATCTTTACTTTTTCCCCTGGAAATATTTCCCAGCCCCACTTTACAGGCCCTGAACCAAAATTGTGTTTCCAGTTCTACTGGGAACAGCTGCCTTTGATGCTGGTTAGCACACAAGGGGATGGGCAGAAGTTCTCCTTACCAAACAGGGAATGTACTGGGAAGAAATGAGGAATTGAAGAGAGGTAGTGTGGCTTCTGGCCCTGCTTATTCAGTGTTCCCAGACACAAGTTCATGCAGCTTGGCTGTAGCAGGCTTCTGATAACAGATAACAGGCACCAGGATTGGTGTGTGTGGTGGAGAGTGATCGGTCCCAATTTCCCATGGGTGGATCTGCATGACAACCACAGCCCCACCAAGAGCCAGAGGAACTTCTAAAGATCCCCCAGGCACTTCTCCAGGACCTTAGCTGAGCCGCACAACACCATAAGGAAGTGAAGAGAGAGTGGGAAAGGGACCACTGGTGCATGAGAACGGACTGGAGCTGTCACATGGAGCAACTAAATACACCTCAATAGCTCAGGGGGGTGAATTGTCCCCAGCACCACTAGAAACAGGCAATGCCATATCCTTTCTTATAGAAAACAGCATGATTAGCCCCAAAACAGCAAAGAGTCAGAGCTTTGGCATCACTTCTCACTGGAAGACAAGAGCTACAGTGGCAGGACCGACCCCAGCCAGCCCATGTTGGTCTCACACTGTTTGCTCGCAGCACACGTCACACTGAACAAACACACAGCTCACCTGGAGCACTGGGAAAAGTACTGACACATCCACACAGCAGGAAATGAAAGCTGCCGAGTTTTACTAGCTGGGAATGCCAGAGTTAATTCCCAGGAACAAAAATCAGTTGCCCATCACTGAAAGCCACCCATTCACACCAGGGTGAAACCAGGCTAAATGGATCGGTCATCTGACTTCCTGCATCTCATGAGCCTTTAGGCCAAGGATGAAAGTTTTGCTAAAGCATCTTTGCCAGTAAAGAACACTGGTGTGACAGCTGGACGTGGCTTTGCCTGGACTGACTGTCGTTACGAGCAGATCCGAAGTTTCCCAGGCAAAGCCGGCTCCCGGCGGCAGGAGCTCTGTCCCCACTAGAGGGCTGTGCAGCCGAGCCCGCCGAGCAGAGACGAAATCTGTTCCTAACTCGGTGTCTCCCTGTGCCTACGGCCGGTGGTTCCTTCTGTGCCTAAGGGTGCGTTTAAGGAACTTTTCTAGTGCTCAAAAATGACTTAAAAATTAGCAGCAGAAAACAAAGATCTACTCAAACCATGACAAAACTTCTTGAATGAGAACTATCTAGAGCTCGAGTCAAGTTGATCTAGAGGAATTTATTCCCCGGAGATGTTTAACACTCTCTTTAATGGACTGGGAAGTACCTTATCATCCTCATGTGATGCAAACGCATCATCCCACTTCCTGTCAAGTACTGCCTGCTTCTGCCTTCCTCACCTCTGTGAACACACACAGCGTTTCTTCAGGATGCCTTCATGAAACATTCAGCTAAATCCAGGTCCCAGGGCTCGTCCAGCAGCTGCCAGCTCTGCCAAATTTGCTCCTGGTCTCTGGACTATGTGGAATGAGATGTCTGCAATTCTCACTACTGAACTTCCAGGCTGAAAATAAAAACCCAGTGTACCTTCCTCTGCGGCTGCAGGTTCCCTCCCTGCCTTCTGCACCCTCAGGACTGGCTGGAGATGGCTCCAAAGCAGCAGGAAGCGAGTGAGCTGCCAGGGGAAGATACACCTTAGCTGCTCTCAGAGCCTCTGAGACACTAAAGTGAGCAAGCACAGTAATGGGTAAGCCGGGAAAAAGGAGGAGGAATTCACATTGCCAACCAGCCCCTGGCCATGAGGCTCTGTGAGCTCTCAAATCCTGCAGAGGCTTGATCCTCACCAGCACCAGACAAGACCAACACCATGCACATCGGTGGGATTTAAGCCCCTGCACCCCCTTCCAGGATTATCCAGCTGTCTGAGCTAAAACATTGCTTGAAATAGTGCTCTGAAAACCACCTCACATCCATGCACCATCACACACTCCAGGCTTACAGGGAAATTACTGGATGGATGGGATGTGTGATGGTGCAGGACAAGGCTCTGTCCCTCTCAAACACTTACAAGTCAGTGCAGCAAAGCCATAGCAACAAGGAAAACACTCTTCTCATTTCCCATCCAAGAGCAGCTCCTGCCATTCACAGATTGTGTGACCTTCTGCCAGCAGCTACAGAAGCAATCTTTGAAAACGTTTCTGTATCATTTAAACCTGGTTACTTGGCCCTGGACTGTTCCTGCCAAGGTAGCAGCAACAACTCTGGAGCAGAGAGAGAGAGCCTGGCATTTCAGTGCTGAGATTTGTCCTCTTAAAATCTTTCTATTCCTCCTGTCACCAGTGGAAACCCTGCCCAACAGCAGCATAAAAAAGAAATCCAAGGCTGAGGTTGAGTAACACAGAAAAGATTGTCTGAAAAATGACTGCAATGGAATAAGCAATCATTTAAAAATGCTAATATTTAGCATTTGAAAATGAGGTGGAAGGATCATTATAGATAAATATCAAATATCTTCTATTCATTCCTTTTTGCTGCTAGATTGGGAAGGTCAGTAGTTCAGAGATGCTTTAATGCCTTGGTAGATACCATGAAATGGGGCTAATTCAGCACTTTGGAAAGGGTAAGGGGCCTGATTTTTCACACATGTGAGAACTGGTAAAAAAATGGGGATGAAGGAAGATTCCCACCCCAGAAGAACCTGCATGTCCTACTGAATCCAGTATAAGGAACACGGGTCTCTGCTGTTTTCCACTGTCCCAGAACAGATGTTCTGACTCCAAAAAATATTTAGAAATATATTCTGTGGCAACTCTTCATTTTGTGAGCAGCCACGTAAAGAGCCTCTCTTCTGACAGTTTTTTGTCCCTAAGCAGAGATAAAATGCTTTCTTTAAGGTTCTTCTGGCTGTGCTTCCTTCTGGAGACACTGGTGCCCTAATACTGACGTGCTTAGCAGCACTAATAGATTACACTTACACGCACTTTTTTTTTTCCCCCTGAATAATGAAGTTAAAAGGCCACTTTGGCATAAATTCACTCATTGTTACCCCAAGTGAAGTGAGTTTCTCCTGGTGCTGCTGCATACAAATAATTGCTTTTGGCCAAAACCAAGGGAAACACGAGTGCATTGCCTAATTTATTTCTATTAACACCATCAAATGTTAGTGAGAGGAAGGCAGCAAAGTGTCACAATGGCAGTGCTCAGTGAGAGCAGCCTGGATATGCTGCTAGATAAAACCCTTGCAGGGGATATCTGCGAAGTGCAAATTTTAAAAGCAGGTTGTATTTTCTGCCTGTTCTGCATTTGCATAGAAGTCAGAATTATTTCTACTGTCTTTAGAGGGCTCTTTCAGTTGGCAAACACCTGGAATTCCAAAAGCTGCAGCACCTGAACTGTGCAACCCTAACCCTTACCCTGGGGAAGGGACAGCAGCAGCCTGTGTCACACAGCCCCTATTCCACAGACCACAATCCACACAAACTGCCAGATTCCTCCAGGAAAAAAGGATGGCTCTGTTTTCTTTCCAGTGCAATGTATGAAGAATAAAATCAGCAGGGGAATGATTGTGGAGGGATCTGATCCCTGTTATTTGCATTATTACATACATTATTTTCAGGTAGCCTCAGCATTAGCAGCTCCAGGTCCAGCCACAGCTGCCTCAGGAGTGTGGCACTTGTTTTCATTGAAGTTACACCAGGGGAGGTTTAGGTTGAATGAGGAAAAATTTCTTCACCAAAGGGGTTGTCCAGTCCTGGAACAGGCTGTCCACCATCCCTGGAGGGATTTAAGCCTCCAGGGAATGGAGCAATGGAGCAATGGAGCTCCATGTCAATGTGGCACTTGGGGACATGGTTTAGTGGTGGGCTTGGCAGTGCTGGGGGAATGGTTGGACTCAATGATCCTGAAGATCTTTTCAACCTAAATAATTCTATTGATTCCTCAGGGGAAGCTGGGGAATGTCCCATGTCAGAAGGGACTGCACTCAAATCCTGCTGGATTTTCCCCAGCAGGTCCAACCATCTGAATCCTCTCCAGACTTTTGTCATGATGGAAAATTTCAACGCTTCAGAAGTCTGAGCAATAGGACTGATCCTTTTTTTACTTTGCTCTCAGGAATCAGTTTCAGTAACACAGTGAACAGCAATTTTTACTTCTTCCAAACAGGTTTTTCCCTTGGCTGCTACGGCTTGAAAAGCTTCGAAAGCCGCGCTGCAGTGTAAAGACAGGAGCACAGGAGAAGGAAAACTTTAGAGGCAGGGAATAACATCAAACCATTTGATTTATGATCTAAACCAACAACTGCTGGTTGCCTCAGCTGGTCCCTTTTTGTTCCCGCATGACATACGCTTCTATTCCAATCTCTGCAAGCTTCAGGAGTATTCATGTTAGCAGCACGTTATATCGATCTAGTGACAGTTCCAGTGCAAACTGCTGCACCAAAATTCAGAGTATGAACTCTAAATTACCAACCAAAGTTCTCAAAACAAGCATCCCTAAGCAGGCAGCTCAAAAACTCAAGATCTATTACTGAAGCCTCCCAGCTTCTGGGTGGTTTTCTATCCTGGGAGTAAGATCAAATTGCAAGGCCAGTTTGCTACCTGTATACACTGGATACATGAGTTTAATGAAGCTTTGTAGCACACTTCCCTTAAGCAGCTTCAGAGCCAAGAGGAACTGGTTGAAAAGAAAATGCTGAAAAGCACAGCCAGCTTTCATGGCCCTGAATCCCTGACCTTGGTGCAGAACAGGATTGCAGGGTCTGCCACACCAATGCCACTCTGCCAGGAGCTGCACCAAGACCCAGCAAACAGTGCACAACCCAAAGGTGGTTGGAACATGTTGGCCTATTTAGCCAGAAGTGGTCCCAAAGTAGCAATCAGATGGCACAAAGGGGCAATCCACTCCATGTGCACAGCCCAGTTCAGCCCAGTTCAGCCCAGTCCAGTTCAGCCCAGCTGCCCCCCAAATTGTCCTCAGTTCTACTGCCTGACCCATCATGAGCACAAAACCTTGCAAATCAGCCTTTCACCTTTCAAAACCTGAAACACATCCTGAAACTCACTGAAGTGTCAAACAAGTGCAAAGGAAAAAGCTCTGAGACACAGAATTGCTTCCCACCAGATGCCATTTTGTCCTCCAGCAAGAAAGCTTCACAACAGAAGTGATAGAGGAGCTCAGTATCCCTCCAGCAAACCCACACTTGGCACTTTACACCCTGGCAGTGATGCTCTAACCCACATCCCTTTAGGAAGCTGCTGGATAAAAGCCCCCATCGGGTGCTCAGGCTCCAGCAATGTTTTCCACCACAGCACCATGCAAACGCTGTCACATCTTGCCACTGGCAGCAATGTGTGAAATCAGGTTCAGGTTTCAGTGTGCTGGAAAGAAAATCCAGCACTGGCTTCCAGTGCACATTGTGGGGAGCAAGTAAAACATACTTTTCTTTTTATAGACTGTTTCCATGGTGCACAGAGGTTCCCATAGCTAATTCTGCAGCTGCAGAACTTCAGAAAATTGCACAGCCTGGGTATAATCCTGTGGCAGGGTGCCCCATACATCCCCAAAGCAAAATCCAGTGGCTTAACACTGTCACCAAACAACAGAGCCATGTCCCACTTTGACGTGGGAGCAGAGCGGCTGCAGCTGAACCCCCTCAAGTTGCTGAGCAATTTAAGAGAGCCCCAGAGCAAACAAAGCCAGGTCTGGGCTTCAGACCCCATCTGCTAAAGCTCCCAGACATCAGTGGGAGATAAACAAATTACTACTTGCCATATATATTTTTAAAACAATTTCTTAGAAGAACCGCACATTTAAAGAACAAGCAGACTGTTACAAGCAATAGCTTCATCAACCCCATCTCTGCCTCTCTCCACTGGCACAACTCTGAAGCAGCTCAGCTTCCAGGAGATCCAGGATACACTGCCTCCCAACTTGCTGTGCGTGATCAGAGCCTGACCAGCTCAGACAAACCAGCCATTCCCAAAAACATCCTCCTGGAATCAAAGCTCCCCTCCCCACTGCTCCGTTCGGCCCCTTGGCACAGGCAGATCCCGGCGCATCCCTCACCTGCTCCTGGGAATTCATCACCCGCAGCTTCATCTGCTTCAGGTAGGTCGAGGTGAGGGGCATGTTGTAGTCAATGATCCCAGAAACCAAGGAGGAAGGTGGCTCACTCTCTGAAGAACAGAGGAAAAGCTTTATTTAGATGAGGGTCCTGCAGGTATGTTCTCATAACTGTTACTCTGGGGTGTTCAGGAGAACTTCAAATCCCTGGCAAGAGCCACCCGCCGAGAGAAGGTTCCTCTAAGAAATTGACCCCACTAGGAACATAATTACAGAACAGATGTTGTCTTGGGAGAAAAAAATAAAGAAAGAAAAAAAAGCAATGCTGTAACCTGTGAAAAAAACTACACATAATGTATAACTTTTCAGTGTCCCCCAAACTTGAGGAAGAAATCAAGAACTGCTGAAGCCTCAGAAGTTCTTCCATGCACATGGGATTTATGCAGGGGGTGATGAACAAGGATCTATTTGCAGCTTACTTCAGCATTGCAAAGTCTTGCCAATTTTGCTGGGATTCCCTCAGGTAGGAGTTAACATTAAGGCAACGTATTAAGTATCTCTATCTGGTGATGAAGATTATTTTTAACATCCTCATTAAAACACAAACTTAATTTTAGAGATCTTTAATTTAAATTGTTCCTGTTGATTCCTCTGGCTGCATCACACTGAGCTCTAGAGATGGCTCCAGGTTTGGATCTCCTGCAAATCACTCTGTCTGGCCAGGCCGAGTCCACAAAGCAAATTCTCAGTGATTTCTCTGAATTCTCAAAGATTTTTCTGCTCTGCCACCACCACTGCAGATCCTGCAGGACACAGAACATGAAGGCTGCTGGAATGATCTGTTCTAACACTGAATTTGCAGGCTCACACAGTGGGTTTGTCCAGGAGGAAATCTGCCATTGTCCACAGGGATGGCTGATGGCTACAATCAAGATCTCTTTCCCCTCAGCACAGGCAGATGCAAGTCTGGAGAATCAATCCAGCTTCAAGCACATGCTGAAGGGATGTGTGGTACCCACTGGACAGGGAGCTTAAGCAGCAATGGGACAAGAAGGATTCCCAGGAGCTGAAGGTGAACTTATGGTGGGAAGTTTCCATTCCTGGTTCTGAATCTTCCTGGCTGGCTTGCATTTTCTGGGGTCACTGGTTTCACAGGCATGTGTGACAGAGCCCCTTGAAAAAGAGCCTTCAAAAAATGTTTTACAGCACCTCAGAAAAGCCATCAACCCAATCTTAATGGGCCTGCTTCTCAGAAATGCTGAGTGTAAAAAAATCCTGTTGGAACTCAGCAGACCTGAAGATGCTCCACACCTCTGGAAACACATCTATCATGCCTGATTAAGAAATTACCTGACCCCAAAACTGCCTGTAATTGACTTAAACATCACAAAGGTCTTTGCAAATCTTCTCTATCAAGACATTGACTGGGTCCATGGAAATACAATGCTTTTTTCTCAGGTTCATCTAGTCCATTCCTGGACAGATAGAGAATTCCTGCCTGTGGGTGCAGGGAAGGGTGGCTAGTGCCACTCAAGCCATCAACTTGCCCAAATATGAAGGTCCAAAGCTTTTAGGGACCTTGTAAACTGATTCCTCCATCTTTTCTCATGGCTGTATGTCAGCAGTCTCTGTCACGCTTTGACCTACAGATTATGAGCGCTTATATGTCTCTGCAGCACCCAAAATAAACCTTTATTGTGCTGTGCACGGACGCTGTGCTGTGATAAAAAGATGCTAAAATCCCAGTGCAAGGGGAGCTTTTCACAGGAACAAAACCTGCCACCTTCCCCAGCTGGCTGAGTCCCTAAGAGTTTGGGAAAGCATTTGCTAAGAGTAACGCAGACAGAGCTGCTCTCTGCTGAAGCACAGGCACGGATGAGGTGAGTGTTTGGGATCGCTGAGGATGATAAGTTGCTCTCCTGCCATTCCCCACTCCACTGCTCAGCGCTGCTGAGATGAATGAAGCTGAGCAGGAGCAGCTCAGCAACTTCAGATGGGGAGGAAGAGGGAGGTAAGTGATCTTTTAGTGCTTAGATTCTGCCTGGAACCATTCTGATGTAAATTTGGAACAATCCCATTAGAGGCCACAAATTTAATGTGAATTTTTGCAACTGCACCACATAAGGGCTTGAGCCCAAGCAACCAAACCTTTTTTTTTTTTTTTTTTTCCTTTTTCCTAAGTTATCTGGGAAAGAAAGAAAACCTTTGTTTTAAAAGGCCTGGGGGGCTCCACGGGGAACAATCCTCACATCCTATGTCACAAGAGGAAGCTCCTGAAATCCTTTAGCTCATTTTGCAGTTATCTCTATCACATGCCCCACATGTTGGACACACAGATGGAACAGGGAGAAATGGTTTTGATCCTAGCTCCACATTTTTATCACTCCACCAGAATTACTCCTAATTTAATAACACTGTAAAGAGATCCCAGTGAAGTCCAGTGACATTCAAACTTTCCCACAAGCAAGACAATTTGCTTTTATGAATGATGTGGGTGCCCTGCAGGGTTTGATGTCAGATATGTTTAATTAGGGATTTTTGTGATCACAAATTAAATGTGTTCAGATTTCTTTCATAGACAAGAGAAGTAGAAAGAGATGGGAATTACTTAAATTTTGTCATCTTACTGTGTTAAACTTTACCTGTATGTGCCTCTATGTGTGTATGCACAAGCATACACCTCAGTAATTCTTCTATGACCCCAGTGGTTTTTTTAGGTGATTTGCTCCAGATAAATTTCTGAATACTGTTAGTGAAATCAGACACCCTTCCCCAGGAAAAGCAGCCTTATCTAATCTACTCAATGCATTTTCACATGTACTTAGTCACTATTTAGGTGCTATTCAGGCAGAGAAGCACTTCTGTCCTTTCATTCATGGTGGGTAAGACTTTTTATCTGTGGGATCCTTTGTATTCCTGATTGATTTATTTTTAAGAGAACTGCTAGGGGGAGAAACATTATGAAAATAATCAGTAACTGATATTAATTTATAAATTTGTTCAGGACAGATGGATGTCAGCCTTGATCATGGTTCCCACAGCAAGGACCACACTGGGGGAATATCCAGAACCAGGGGTTCCTCTGAACTGGGATGGCTGTGTGTTTCTGGGAGAGGCACAGGAGAAGTAGGATGGTGAGTGGGTGGGTGGAAGCCCCTGAAGGAAGACCAGGTTGAACAGGGCTTTGAGCAACCTGATCTAATGGAAGGTGTCCCTGCCCTTGGCAAGGGGTTGGATGAGATGGGCTTTAAGGTTCCTTCCAAACCCAACTAGTCTGTGAATCTGTGAAGGAACAACAACCCTTTTCATCAGCTGCCTCCTGAAATGGGATCCCAAGCTCTGGAACCAGCAGCTCAGCTACTGCCAGGCATTTAGGAAAGTGTCCTGATGTGGGTGAAGCCAACAAGTGACATCCATGTTGGCCTGACTCATGCCATCACCCTTCCTCTCCATGAGCTGGCTGCTGCTCGGAACATCACCTGTGAGGGATGCAGTGCAATCCAGGTGAAGGTCAGGTTTGCTCCCAGCAAGGCCAAATGCCAAAATTTTTCTTAATGTACTTGGAAAGAGGGATCAGGCCCTTAGCTGGCAGAGTGGGAAGTGCTGTGGTAATGGAGCTTCAACTAACAGGGAGAGTTGATGAGAGTTTTTTTTAAATGAGTACAAAGCATTTCAGTCACTACCTTTGGATAGATGGCACATAATCCACTTACACAAAACCTCTGGGATGTCCATAGCTCTGCTCCCAGCAGTAAACAGTTGGCAATCAGTATTTAATATTAGAAATTCTCTATTGTTGCACCTTTTGTTCCTTAAATTCTGCTTCCCTTCCTGATAAGAGCTGCCAAATGAGCCACTTTGCCTTGCCACTTTTGAAACAGACCAACTCCCTGCTTAGGTTTCTTTTAAAAGAAGCAATTTTAATGGCTGAAATCAACATCACTTTGCACTTGCTTTGCACTTGATCATGAAAACAAGTTTGTAATTCAGAAAAAAAACCACACAAACATTTAACCAGCTACTCTGGAGGAGAGAGAACGTGGTCCCATCTTCTTCCCACTCCTACTCTCTCTTAGATCTAAGAAGCTGCAGATTGGATCTGTCCACAAAGAAATACAATGAGTCAACCACCTCAGTGGCCACATTAACTGTGTGTGTACACAGGCACAGGATAAATGTGATTGCCAAAACACTTGCCATTATCTAACTCGGGATCACGTGCTTATCTATTAATTAAGTGTAAATTGCTTCTTTATCATAAACTTCAGCTATTCAGACATATTCTGTGTCTTTCAATACAAAATTACCAGTTCCAGGGAAAAACTTTAGGTTATTTTTTTTAGACATCGAGGTTTCCACCCTCACATGATCATGGGCTGATTGCAGCCATATCTGTGGTATTTCTGACCCATGTTTTGGGCAGCACTTGGGAAGCTTCGATAGAAAGCCAGGCTGCTTCTGCTCCTTACGCTGTAAGAAGCAGGTTTAAGCAATTCCTTCAGCTTGGCTATATGATGAAAAATAGCCCAGGTTAGGAAAAGCCTTAGGTTAAGATGTATCTCCGGGGCAGGACAGTATCTGGCAGCTGTCGGTGGCACTGTGCTGATGCAAAACGCAGAGTCAGCCCTGCTGGCAGAAGCCACTCGCCTTTACCTTTGGGCTCCAGGCCGTTGGAGTTGAAATGCATCCTCTTCTGGCACTCAGTGCAACTCATCAGGAACCTGGTCACAGCTTCTCTCGGGAGGAAAGCATAGGTCTCTGCAATCTGGGGAGACAACAGAGAGCTGTATGTCCTGGGAAAGGGAGAACGGGGTGGAGAGTGCAGGGACCATGGGCACAGCTCGTAGCTACACGCTGTCCCCTCCAACCCTAAATCCCTCCCTCCAGGGCAGCTGTTGGTGGGGGAACACTTTGGGAGGGTAACTGGTGTGCCAGTGAGGCACCAAGACACAAATGAACAGACCTTTGGTGTCCCTGCATACCCATACCTTCCCAGAAACTCCTTCCCGTTCCCCCTTGGAGTCTGGGAAGAGCAAAGCTATGAACATGTAAGAATCAAATGTGAAAGTAAGGCCTCGTCAGCTCTGTTTGCATTGTTAATTACCATCACACCAGTAACCTGAAGAATCCATTAATCTTTTGTAAGGGCAGGTCACTTTTTCCCACAATGACAATCAATTACTGTTAATAATACTTTGCACTTCTGTGACATATTTTATCTAGGGAATTGAAAACATTTTTCCAAACAGTAATGAATTAAGTCTCCTGAACCTTTGTGGGATATGTATTTTACAGATGAGGAAAAGCTAAGGATAAATATTTAAAACTTGAATGCTTGAAGTTAAACACTAGATCCAGACCTAAGCACCCACAGAAGGTGTCTGGCAATCCCTGTTATTGCAATTAATTCCTGCCAGCAGTAATTTTACCGTATTTCTAAAGATCAAGACTAGGTTATTTGGAGAAGGAATGAGTCAATTTTAATGTAGACTTCTTTAAGGCCATAAAAGACCATCAAATCTTGGAGTCTGACCTGTGTAGCACAAGTCACGAAACTTCACCCAGGTTCTCCTGCAGCCCAGTGGCCTGTGGTTTGCCTAAAACATCATCCAGGAAGACATCTGGTCTTAATTGGAAGGCATTAAAAGGTGGAGAGCCCACCTCTCACTTTGGGCTGGCTCCTATGGTTAATCACCCATCCTGTTTGGTCTAAGTGAATTGTCCGAGCACGGCGGTTCCCAAACCAGGGGCCGTGACCCCCACAGGGGTCACAGCACTTACAAGTGGGGTCATAAAGCAGACAGAAATTCAATTGTTTGTGCCAGTCCTCGGGGCTGCGAGCCCAGCAGAAGTGGGGCTCGGCACGGGAAGTGGGGCTGCAATCAGACACCTCGTGGGTGACAGGGCTGAGCTGGGAGGACGGCCCAGGATGTCCTGATCCCACTCCTCTGGCCGGTGGGCATAGTCCTCCTACCTGACATAGCTGACAATTCCTAAATTCTAAAAGTCCACATTAAATGCAAAACCACCTAAATTCCAGGCATTTTTCTACCCTGAGGGGGTGCTGTTCTAGGAGCGAAGCAGCGGGGCAGAGGCTTTGCTGGATCATGGCTCAGGCAGCGCCGTGCCCGGCTCTGCGGTGGGAGGGAGCCGCATCCCTCTCCACTGCGCGGCAGCAGAGCCCGGGCTTTCACACGCACAGAATGCCAGATGGGTGGAAAGTTCAGGCGGGGACCTTGTCCCAGCGCTCAAATGGAGGCTGCAGTGCCTGGTCCTCATGGGATTCTCTCCTATTTAGCTGCAGCCCCAGCGAGCTCTGTTGTGGCCGAGCGGATGCCAGCTCGGTCTTTGCCTCCGTGTGATATTTATCGATGCACAAGCACAAGGGATTCCCGCAGAAACGCTGAAATGAGGGGCCTGGAAATTGCTGGTGGCAGCCGTGGTGTGGTGTCACAGGCAGGGAACTGTCCCCTTGTGCTGCCTGCCGGGCTCAGCCGTCTCCCTGCCTCTTTTGCTCCAGCAAGCCCACAGTCTCTGCTGCAAATGCTCAGCTAATTTTAGTGATACAGTTGTTATTTCTCAGCTGATTTGATGCTCTGCAGAGCAGACAGCTTCCTTGATGAGTTATCTCCCATCCAAACTCCCTTTCTGATTGCCTCCCTCCAGAGGTCATGGACAAGGGCAAACTCTCCAGTGTCTCTAATCAGAAGTGGTGGGGAAAGGGAGCAGGGAGAAGGAGGCAGGGGACCCTGGAGCCTCCCAGCTGGCCACCCAGCAGCGTCCCTTTGTGCACCCGTGCCAGGTGTGGCGTGTGCTCTGCACCATTTCACCTTCCAGCTCAGGCTACAAAGGCGCTCCGGGGAGCAAGGGCAGGAGTGAGGGCAGGAGCGAGGCTGGGCAGCCCAGCCAGCAGCGTCCTGCCAGGTCAGGAGGGGATACACGCTGCTAATGTGATGATCTCAGCTCAAGAGGGAGATGAGGGGTGGAGCGTGAAGCTCTCTGACTGCTGTGAGCAGGCCTGGGAAAACAGACGGATCCAGCCTGCTCCCCTGGGGCTGTGCAGGGCACAGATTAGTCCTCCAGAGAGATGAATTGAAGGAATTAGGGAAGGGTCGGAGTGGTCTGCTGGGGAAATGAGCAGAAAGTTTTTGAATTGCGGTCATGCTGCTGGGGCTGCCCCCCCTAGACCACAGAAAGGTCACTTGCCCCCAGCCAGGGAGGGTCAGTGCACGCCCCAGCCCCCGGCCCCACGCTCTGCCGCAGGGGCAGGACCCGAGTGTTCAGGGCAGGGAGCGATGCCATGAGCTCTGTGTGCAGAGCCCTGCTCCCTGGGGACTCCCACCACATGTGGGAGGCTGCAGGGCACTGGGCTGCCTCACCAGCACTGCCAGCACCACAGCGTGGATGGAGCATGGACACAGGCAGGCAGGACAGACTCCAACCCTGTGCTGACTCTGGCAGCACACTGAGCTGTGCAGAACCTCAGGCATCATCACGGAGACAAGGGCAGCCTGCAAAGACCTCTCTGAGACATTGTATACACCAGAGAGATGAGCTGCCAGCAAACCACTCCTGTCTCTAAGCGACCTGGTCCTTAGGGCTGTGGGATTCAAGGGAGTAGCTTGGTCTTGGACAGTAAATTCAGCTCTTCTTGTAAAAGGAGAGCCCAAATGTTTGCATCGAAGGGCTGTGCAGAGTCAGGAGAAACAGCAAGCTCCCTGGAGAAGCACACTTCAAGCTAAATTATTCCTGACCTAACTAGAGTGGTGTTTCAGGGTGGATAGAGCTGGTTCTTGGCATCCATAGACCCAAGGAACCAAGTGACAAGACTTAGCGTGGTGCCTGCCTCCATTTTGTAACTGAAGAAACCCAGGATGGGCTGGAGAGGAGAGAAAGGCCACGGCCATGCCCCAGTCCCCCTGCTGCAGACTGGCTGCTCCTGACCTTCAAGGCCCACACAAGACCTTTCCCTCTGGCTGAGGGAGACAGGGAGGCAGATGACCCAGAGCAAGCAAGGGATCGGACAAACATTCTCTCATCCATCACTAACACTGAGGATTTCTCTTCCTTTTCCCTTCAGTCATGCACAGTGTCTTTGTATGATTCCCCTGCTCTCTCCTCTCCCAGCAGCCGCGCTGTGCTGCCGCTGCAGCCCGGATTCCCGTCCCTGAGCACAGCTGCTCTGCCTTTAAACCCCTCCTTCCTCACGCCTCCCCGCACAGGCACACTGAGCTCTGCCTCTCCTCTGCCTCCCGCCAGTGGCTCTGCTTCTACCTGCCCTGTCATCCCCGTTCCCGAGGGACTGTCCCTCCCGCAGCCCCTCCGCTCCAGTGCCCGCCCTGCCCGGGGCACGGGGGGACTCTCACCGCTCGGTAGGTTTTCTTCTGCCCGGCATGTTTGGGTGCTTTGCCCGGCTCCGACGAGCTTTCCACATGCATCGAGTAGATGATGTCAAAGAAATCTTCCACCACAGCCACGCGTTTCAGAGAGATGCCCTCGGGCTCCGACAGTCCATCTGCCCCCTACAACAGTGCAGGCAAGTTGAGTTAGTGTCAGCGATGGGTGACAGGGGTGACGAGATCGGCCCGGGGCTAATGTGGTTGGAGGGGGCAGAGTGGCTGTGCTCCCGCCTCGGGCTGCCTTGGGCACGGGGGATGTGGGGGATAAATTAAACATCGCTTCAGGGAGGATCCTGCTGTAGCCAGGGCAGTGGCGGCTGCTGCTGTCGTGCTGCTAAAGCTGGCAATGAAATTGGGCCAGGAATAAAAACAAGGGAAGAGTCCAGAGTGGAGTCACAACTGATCAAGAAATTCAATTTCCGTAATGTGGGATGGTTTTGCTAGGCGGGGAACAGGCGGGGGAAGCTCTTTGGACCTGCACATGGTGCTAAACCATCCTGGGAAGCCCTGAGATGTGAGGTACTCTTGCTGGCTGCAGTCCCTGTGGACATGGATCAGCCAGCAGGACAAGGTTTCACTGTGATGCCAGGATACAGCCCCTAAAGGAAGGAGCCAGCATCCCCTCCTTCCCTGCACTGACCTTTCCAAGGCTCCCTCCCTCTCACAGACGCAGAGCAGCTGAGCGCTGGCAGCAGCAGCACAGCTCTTTGTGTGTTCGGATGTGCTGGAGAGCAGGAGGCAGTAATTCTGCCACACGACAGTGGTGACAGACTGATGGGAGTGGGAAGTGTGGGGAGCAGTGCTCCTCCGAGCTGACTGGCACCAACGGTGTCAGCTCACACTGGCAGGGTATGCCGTGGGAAGGGGAGGCAGCCTCTGGGACCCGGCAGCTGCTATCGGCACTTGGCACAAAGCACCAGGGCAGGAAGGGCTAGTGGGAGGTGGTCAGTGGCTACTGTAATGGCAGGGGGGACTGAGAAAAGGCCAGGCTTTGGGAGGTCACTTAGCTTGCTCCTTGAAAAAATGCCATTTTTGCATAGACAAAGAAAAAATTAAATATTATATCTCTATATATATATATACACATATGCATGTATATGTATATATACTACATCCCTTTAAGGGCTGCTTTCCAAAAGGAATGCATGGATGTTGTCCAGTGGGTACCCACCAGGCTGCTAAGCAGCAACCTGCACATCTAAATTACCTGCAAACTACCTTTTTCATGTTCATTCACACATCCCTGAGGGCAGGCAGAAGCTGGCAGGGAGCTGTGGGCAGGGTCTGTGGGCAGGGTCTGGCAGGGGTCTGCATGCAAAGGGAACAGCCAGTCTCCTAACCTGCGTTTGTGTTGTCCTTGGTTGGGCTCTGTGTATCTTACACAGTCTATAGATTGAATAAATGCTGTTCTTTAAGCCACCAGTGAAGGGCCTCTCAAAAATCAATCACTTAGTGGGCCCACCTTCTGCTAAAGCTACCCAACATCTCAGAGGAGCAGTCATTTAATGTACAGCGCTGCCTGTTAGAGTTGGCTCCTCACCCCAATTTCGGAACAGACACTGCCTGTCCTGGGCACAGGCTGCAGCGGGACGGTCACTGAGCTCACCCGGGACACGGGCACGAGGATTTTCCAACACAAACCACCTCTCCCCTCCCCGGGGAGCCCCAAGCCGGGTCTGAAGGTGGCTGTAACAAAGAGAATATTGAGAGCGAACACAAGGGGCAGGGTGGCAGGGCTGCGTGGTGGGGGTCGGGAAACTTCGCCCCAGGGAGTGTCTTTGAGGAATATAGATCTAATTTCTTCTGTCACCGTTCAGAGAGTTTCAGTTTAATCGAGGGCATGGGTATTCCCCTGCCAAGGAGGAGCGGGCATTAGGAGGCTTCCTACTGACCAATAATCCTCAGAGCAGGGTTGAAATGAGGATAATTACAGAAACAGGACAAAGGAAAATGCAGCAGGGGAAAAGCACAGTCAGATCTAACAAGCAGAGCCCTCAAAATTAAGGCTGTAACCAACCCTGTATGCAAATCATTGTTTCCAACCAGCTAATATCCTCCTCCCTGCATGGCCAGCAGGTCCCTGTTTCCTCCCCGGTTTCAAGAAGGAATGCAGTGAAGGTAACCCCAGGGTCTGGGCATTGCTACAGCTTCCCTGCACACCCAGCAGCGCTCTCCTCTGCACCCCGGCTGGATGCCGGATGCCGGAGCTGCCTCCTCAGCATCCCACTCCCTGCAGCGATCCTCCCCTGACTCCTTGCAGCGATCCTCCATCCCCTCCTCAGCCTTGTGACTGCTCTCCCCGTGATGATTATTTAGCTTTGGGAAGCAGGTGAGATGCAAGCAGTATCAAAGCCACTGGGTATAAGAAGCCGTATCTAGTCAGTGCCTCCAGGATTAGGGAGGTTTATATCTGGCAATATATCCAAATGTTGACCTAGGATTTAAGAGGACACGTGTGCTGTGAAGTACCTCTCCGAGGGGCCCACGCCCCTCGGGTTCCTCCTTCCACACCCAGCATTGCTCACCAGTATTCAAGGCATGAGTCAGAGCCCATAATATCTCAGAAAGGCTTAAAACCCCTCAGGTTTAAATAGCAATACAAATTCAGTTGGGAAGCAGAATGGGAAGAAGGGATGCTTTTAACCTGTCCTGGTGTTGGGGCTTTAATAGAAGTCACCTGCCCCCGCAAGGAGTAAAAGATTTCAGGAGCAAAGCTCAGCCCTGACAGAGGTGCTTGGAAGCAGGTGGCATTTCAGGTGCTGAGGAGTCCCTCTACCACCTTCCAGCCATCCTCCCTTCCCCTATATTTGCCCAGCACCACTCTGTCTCTCCCCATTCCCAGTCTCTCCTCTCTCTCTGTGTACTGTGCCCCACAGTTCTCTCCCCCCCCACCTTTCCTCTCATCCTCCTCACCTTCCCAGAGCTGTGAGCACTCTCTCCTCTCAGCTCCTCTCCTCCATCAAGTCTTTTTCCTCCCCAGTGTCCTTTGTCTTCCCCACCTCCTCTAGTTCCACATCTCTGAGCACCCTTATCCCGGGACCCTCTGCCCTAGGACCACTCTCCTGGGCATCGCTGCCCCTGCCCCTCCTCTGTCCGTGCTCCATCCCGCCGACCCCGGCCACCTCCAGCCCCCGCGGATCAGTGCCGGGAGGCGCCTCTGCGGGCCGAGGTCGCTTCTCATGCCCGGCCCCGGGCGGCGACAGCCATTTCAGGCAGCGCTGTCCCGGGTGCGGCACGGGCCGGGCAGCGCTTCCCAGGGACCGGCCATGGCGCTGCCAGCGCCGAGCCCCGGCACCTTTGTTCTCGGCAGCCGCCCCGGGCACGCTCGGCCCCCGCCCGGCCCGGGACGGGGGCGATGCGGCGGGAGG
>VZRH01005228.1:224445-237173 GCA_013397555.1 Urocynchramus pylzowi
CTCGCCGGGCCTGGGACGGGCAGGGGCGGGTTCCTACCGCCCCCAGACACCGCCATCCCACCGGAGCTCTGCTCCGTTCTCGAGCCCCACTGCAGCCCTGCCGAGCTCCCACAGCTCCGCCACACCCCCACACGGACCTGCCCTGGCTCCCGCAGCCCTGCCAGGCTCCCACACGAACCTGCCCTGGCTCCCGCAGCCCTATCAGGCCCCCACAAGGACCTGCCACAGCCCCCCCATTCCCCTGNGGCTCCCGCAGCCCTGCCAGGCTCCCACACGAACCTGCCCTGGCTCCCGCAGCCCTGCCAGGCTCCCACACGAACCTGCCCTGGCTCCCGCAGCCCTATCAGGCTCCCACAAGGACCTGCCACAGCTCCCCCATGGACCTGGCATCTTCCCACATGGAGCTGCCGTGGCTCCCTATAGGACCTACCCCGGCTCCCAAAGTCCTCCCATGCTCCTAGGGTGCTGCCATGCTCCCACACGGACCTGCCTTGTTCCCACACGGACCTGCTGTGGCTCCCACACAGACCTGCCACGGTTCCCACAGTCCTGCCATGGCTCCATAGCTCTGCCATGCTCCCACACAGCCCTGCCATTGCTCCTACACAGCCCGGTCTTGCCTTGGAGCTTGGCAGCAGCACCCACACATCTCCGTGACCGGCCTCCTCCACCCACCCAGCTCCCTCTGCTCCCAGCAACCCGCTGTGTCTCCACCAACCCCTGTGGCCATTCCTCAGCAGCCTGGCCTGGGTGTGAAAACTGCCATAATGGGAGATTTTCACAGCCAAACTGCAGCACTGACGAGGTAGCCCTGTTTTCTGTGGGGCAGCAGATCCACAGCCAGCAGCTGCCACCTGATCCAGTCCGTGCTGCTCGCGGTGACCTCCACCCCAAGCCCCGGCGAGCTGCCACCACCCCAGCGAAACCAGACTCCCAGCCCAGGCAGCTCCAGGGAGGCCAAGGGATGACAGCAGGCTTCATGCTCAGGACTTCTCAACCCTGCAAGCCCTTCCCCAACTTGGACTTGGGTTTGGGAGAAACTGGGAGCATTTAACCTGAGTTCTCCAAAGCCTGCATGCTTCAGCTCCTCTTCAGACTGACTGGGGCAGGAAATGCCAGAAGAACTGGAAACTGCCCATTCTGGGCTCAGCAGCGTGGAGGGTCTTGGCTCTGCCCTTGCACTGGCTGGCAGGGTAATATTTGCCTTCTCCAGTGGGACTGGCAGTTCTCCTGGGGCCCAGGAAGCCACCCCACTTCACAGCTCTGCAGGGAAGCATCCCTTCTCCAAGGGGGTGATGCTGGAGGGCCATCAGACTGGGACTGCTGGAGCAGGAGTGGGATGGGAGGGAGTGCTGACTGCTTCCCCATCTGCTGTGCTCAACGGCAGATAAAACACTGCCCCGGCCCTCGCACGAGGGGCCGATACCAGCCGAATTCAGCTTCCTGTGAGTCAAAAGCGGCTTCCTGCCAGCAGAGCCCTGCCTGATAATGGCTGTGTTCTGCTCTCTGCCCGGGAGCAGACCCTCTGCCCTCGCCTCTCCTTGCACTTCCCACATGAAAGCGTTCCCTTCTGTATCTCCCAACCACAGCATCTCCCCGCCCCAGTACAGAGGCGCACGTTAAACTAATTTCCTGCTGCTGGCTGGAAGGGCCACTGTCACCCTCATGCCTGGGACAGCCGAGCTGGATGTTTGGGGCCAGCCGTATCGAGCTGTCCCTCAAGGTCACCTCCCTTGTACACAGAGACAGGCCACGTCGCTCGCTCTGCCTCTGCTCCAGCTGCTGCTGCCTGTGGGACACAGCCACTGTCCCCAGCCAGGTCAGGAGCAAAGTTCTCCTGTCCCCCACTGGAGTCACCCCATGGCATGACTGTGGGTTCCCCAGCTGACACCAGCAGCAGTGTCATTCCTGTGGCACTCACCCATCCCTTGTCCTTTCTTTCAGCCCTGGGTGGTTCCTTCTCCTGCACAAAGGAGGATACCTTTTATGAGACAAGCAAAAGGAGGGTTTGGGTTTTATCTAAGCACTCTGCTGCTCTTTCCTCTTTGAGGTGCCTTTCTAATTTTCTACAAGTTGAATTTTGTTCTAATTCTAAGGGAATTTTTGGTCTTCTGACAAAAATGCTCAGCTGGATCAGGGAGTGGATGTGCACAGGACAAAGCAATTGGGCCAACTGGGATCAGAAACTGTGACATACAGGATGGGATGTAATCCTGCCATGATGCCAGAGACTTCCTATCAAGTGCTCCAGAGATCATAGAAACATGGAGGTTTGGATTAGAAGGAACCTTAAAAACCATCTAGTTCCAATCCCTCTGTCATGGGCGGGGACACCTTCCACTAGACCAGATTTCTCCAAGGCCCATCCAACCTGGCCTTGAACACTTCCAGGGATGGGGCAGCTACAGCTTCTCTAAGCAGCCTGTGCCAGTATCTCACCACCCTTACAGGGAAGAATTTCTTCTGAACACCATGATTCCCCAAGTCCACCTCCCTGGGCAGCCCATGGTCCCCCAGTGTCCACCCGTGCCAGCGCTGTGGCCACCANAAAACCATCTAGTTCCAATCCCTCTGTCATGGGCGGGGACACCTTCCACTAGACCAGATTTCTCCAAGGCCCATCCAACCTGGCCTTGAACACTTCCAGGGATGGGGCAGCTACAGCTTCTCTAAGCAGCCTGTGCCAGTATCTCACCACCCTTACAGGGAAGAATTTCCTCTGAACACCATGATTCCCCAAGTCCACCTCCCTGGGCAGCCCATGGTCCCCCAGTGTCCACCCGTGCCAGCGCTGTGGCCACCACCAGCACACAGCCCACAGCCCACCTCTGCAACTACTCCTCCTGCACAGGTTTCAGCACCAAAACAGACGTTTTATTTCAATATGGACTCTTACAACTTTTGATCAAGAAACTGTTCTTGGTACTTCTCATCTCTGGGAAGTCAGCCCTTGATTGGCTTCTATATTTAGACTTCTCCAGGGCTTTAGGAAGTTCACTCCTCATGGTATTTAGGTGTAGGATGAAAGCAGCTTTTGCGGGGGATATGTTAAACCACAGCAGGCTCCCTCTGCTAATGCTGCGAGGAGAAAGAGGAGCTAGATTCCTCGAACTTCCCTCTTCCTCTTGCCCCTCATGCCAGGGGCACAGAGCGTGCCTTAGAAATAGGCACCAGGAAGACACTGGGCTGAAAACAGTATCAGCTGTATTGCTCATAATAAAAGAATCCACAAGAAGACGATGGGAAATGCTATGACTGACAGATTTTGCTCTTTTTTTTCCTGGAAATATTTTGCTAGGAAATTTTTCTGATCATTTCTGGTTTAAAAATGGGAGAAAAGCAGTTGCTAAAATGCTGATGGTGCTTCCCTGTGCTGAGCATTTTCTGTTGTGTCTTGTTGCACCAAGCAAACACGAAGCCCCATCCTGCACTTAGAGCTCCAGCTCCACTCACTGCAGTGAAAACAGCCCCAGCCCTCCTGAGCAGCTGAGCCTCCCTCTGGCCCAAGAGGGCTCATTTCTCCTGGGGAAACTGAGGCACAGGAAAAATAATTTTCTCAATACTCTGTGCTGACTCAGGCCGAGACTGGGGGCATTCACATTGTTTCTCTAGCCAGAGCTGTACACAATACTTTTTTTTCCCCCAAAGTAAATACTTCCTCATGAGGGGAGCCGGGTGCTTTATTTTTAGCTGGCAAACACAGCTGAGGTGTGTGTCTTTCACGGGGCACAGGCACCTCCTCAGAGCCAGCCGCTCTTTCAGCCGCCGCAGCTGAGCCATGGGGATGGGTCCAGGCCTTTGCTCTGACCTCGGCTTATTCCTCTCCTGGCTCCCAGGCCTGGGAATGAAAACAGAGCAGCCTGGAAGGGACGAGCCTGGAAATGGCAGCCCTGCCTCCAGCTGTGGAGAGGGTCCAGGTACAGGGTGCCAAAGGGAGGTTGGTGTGCTCAAGGTCTGGTGGGCGGCTGGGGATGGGGCTGCCACCCATCCCAGGGCTGCCACTCATCCCAGGGCTGCCTGAAGGACAGAGAAGCCCAGCAGGAAGAGATTCTTGTTCAGATGCCTGCTTAGACTCCTTGGATGCCTGCTCTGCCCGGGAGGCAGAGGACATTTTGCACGGCGCAAGAGAGCAGAGCTGCCTCCCTGCCAGCACCAGGCTGTGCGCCGGCGGGGAAGCTGCAGGAGCAGCTGGATCTGGCAGGCAGAGGCAAGCACAGGTCTCCCCAATAAATGTGACCCTGCACCTGCTGGCCAGGAGCGAGGGGGAGCTGGCTCTTTCAGGGATAACAAAATACTGGGTGCTGTGAGGCAGCCTGAGCATTGTTTCACTTGGGTTTGGTGAGAAAGGTTCCTGCAGCCTCGTGAGTGGAGCACCCGACTGACCTTCCTGGGAAATTGTCCCTGGGGCTGTGGACTTCCTACTCCCTGTCAGCTGGTGAGCATCACCCTCCTCTCCGAGGTGTGAGGGACCTGAGTGGGAGAAGTGCCATGCTGTGGGTGCCAACAGGGAAGAGATCACGAGTGTTATTATCTGGGGATTATTATAATGTTGCAGTGTTTCTTACTATTTTGAAATAGGCAGGGTTTGCCCAGAGGAACTGTGGATGCTGTGTCCCTGCAAGTGCTCAAGGTCAGGTTGGACAGGGCTTGGAGCAACCTGGTCTAGTGGAAGGTGTCCCTTCCCATGGCAGGAGGTTGGAATGAGATGATCCGTAAGGTCCATTCCCACCCCAACCCTTCTAGGATTCTATGATTCTAAAACGTGAGTTTGGTAGTTTTTTTAAAAATATATCTGCAAAGGTGAGCAGTGATTTCTTAGTGTTATTTGGATCTTGGTTTAGGTGATTTGGGGGGAAATGTAGTAAACTGTATTTACAATCAGAAGAGTTTTTATATTCCATAGCATCCTGAAAAAATTATAAAGCTAGGAATCTAAAGAATATTGGCAATATGTAGCTGTAGCACAGACTCAGAACATGTCTAGAGGTGGCTCTTCCTTGAAGTAACTTATCACTGTGAGCGATCTGCCCAGCACCAAGCACTAATCTAATAAAAATCACAACCAAAGCAAAATCCTTTGAGTCAGAGGGGGGCCAAGGCACTGTAACAAGTGACAAGATGACCTGTCACAGCAAGGTGACCCCTCTATGCCTAGGAATAGACCCAGCAGTGTCAGGGAAGCCAGGTGACATCATCACACCTACAGTGAGAACGTGGTGATGTCAAAATGAAACTGAGGAGGAGGAGATACGGAGCAGTAGCAGTTCAGCTCGTCAATGGTAAGAAAAATTATGTAAAATCAGTTACAAATGATGCTACAGTGAATCAAGGTCAGGCAGGGCTGAGAGGCTGAGCCCTGGATGTGTGGCATCCCGGTGCCAGCTCCCTGTGCCCTGGCAGCTCCCAGTATGTGGGCCACTGTCGGAGACTCCCACAGGAACAATGTGATGTGCCTCTAGGGAAATGCTGACAGCTCAGCGGATGTTGGATGTTGGAGGGGGGGTAAAAGGCCTGCACGCCCTCCCCTTCCAAACCAGCCTCCTCTCCAGGTCAGGGCACAGCAGGGACTGAGCTGCACCACACCACAGTGGCTTCAGCACAGCCTGGCCCCGACGCCAGAGCCTGGAAACACCGGCTGGCAGAGCCAAGCACCACCACGTCTGTGCTCCCCGTGTGCTTATGCTGGGTTCAAGAAATGGGGACATTGTGGAACCATAAGGGTCATGCTGGACTCCATCATGCCCTTTCTCAACATGGGAAGCCAGGAAAACAGATGTCCACTGCCCTCAGTGAGAGCAGGCACGTGTATTTATCCTGGGCTCTGGCTCTGCAAGGCTGGAGGATCCGATACAGGCAGTCAGGGCAGGGGCCACAGGGGACAGACATAGATAGAACTCTCTTCTCCCCTTGCATTTAGGTAAATCCCCTCTGTATTCTGATTTCTGTCTATCATAACCACTCCAGGTGAACTCCAATCCTTCCAAAAGACAAACTCGGACTTGTAGATAAGCCCAGGAATCCCCACTAACCTGGGATGACCAAGTGGAATTTTTTTGAGCTCTTAACTGAGACTACATGTGGGGGGAGCAGAAGTCAAGCCTGGTCTTAAACACTCTGTCGTGGTAATCCATCCACAGAGATCCCTCTCCCAGGTGTGACACTTCATCCCATCACATCTGGTCTCAGTGCCAGAGCACTGCAGGCTGGACACATGGGGCATATGGAGTGGCCTCACATCTGGCTCTCTCTGGTCTTTTGTGAGTCTGTGTCTCCAAACAGGGATGCTTTTGGGAGCGGAGGAAAGGAGGGGCCAAGCAAGCGGGGCAGGGAAGGCAGACAATTAATACAACCTGCCCTCTGTGTGAGGAATAAATTGGCAGCTGACAGGTTATAATCTGTGCAAGCAGGATCTTCACAGGAGAGGTGAAGGCTCCATTGGGGGCCAATTGGATGGTTAATTAGGAGGACAAAGCAGAGGATTCGTGAAAATGTTTATGAAACAGTGCTTGGCAAGGGAGCCCCTGAAACGCACAGCAGAGAGGAGCTGCTTTGGGCTGGGAGAGGAAACACGAGGGTGCAACAGCAGAACGAGCACTGAGAGGGAAAACAGCCATGCAAATGTCTGTGAGAGGACGGGGATTCCCAGGTGCCCTGTGGAGGAGTTCAGGGGAGGACTCGAGGACACCTAATTTTTCTAGAAATACACGGGCTGTGTCCTCCCTCTCCCTCCTCCCTTTGCCGTCCCCACCCTGGTGCGGTGGGGAGCAGCTCTGGGTGCCGGCAGGCACCGCTGCCGCAGCCAATCGGCGCCCGCTGGCCGGGCAGAGAAGGGCACGAGGAAAGCAATTAAACCGGAGCTTTGATTGGGCTCACAGATGACTGCTTGTGCTGGAAATGCCTGAGCTTCTTTAAGCGCCTCGGCGGTGGCTGGAGCCGGCCTGATCCCCCATCCCTTCCTCGGCGCGTCGCTGCTGCGGCAGCGGGAGCGTGACTGATGCTCTCTGTCCCACACACGGCTCCGAGAGCTCAGAGGTAGGAACCAGTTGCTAAGAGACAGGACTGTACTTTCCAGCCCACATCCAGACCTTTGTCACCAGCTCAAGGGCTTTCTGCTGGATCCAAACGCCGGGCTCAGGTGAGCGGGAGCAGGCAGGCCTCCTCCCAGCCTCCTCCCAGCTCTGGGAGCCACACAACCAGCGTTCAAACTGAGGATAGAAATGACAAACCCAAAAGCATCCCCAAGGGAGCAGCTTCCCTGGACTGGCTGCTTGTCCCAGTGCTGTGAGACTGCAAACTGGAACACCCTGCAGCACCTGGGAAGCAGTGTGGGTGGTGCCTGCAACACCGACACCCGGCAGGTTTAGGATGTCACCACAGCGTGGATGAGTGGATGACTCGGTGTTTGCTTTGAGATCCCTCCTTCAAATGCAAACCAGGAGAGGAGTCCCAAACTTCAGTCTCCTTTTTCTGGTGGGGTTCCTGGTGAGTTTGTATTCTTAGCCCAAAGACTCCCATAAAAGCAGCCCACTACCAACTGGAAAGCCTGAACTTGAGCCACAGAGACTGAATGACCCCATCTTTTCCAGAGCACTCCCTCCCTCCTGGTGAGGAGCAAATCTATCAGAGCCTTTGCCCGTCTGTTGGAAGGGAAATACATCCTCTGGGGCTGCCAAGCCAAAGCAGAGCAAGGACAGAGAGAAACCACTCACACAGCATTGTCTTCCTGGCTGTCACTCCGTGAAGGGCCCTGCACCATGCCAGGAAGACACAACCAGCCTCCACTCCACTTCCAGAGGATGCTGCCTTAACCTCAGACATGGACACTGTTACCCAAACCTCTGCTCTCACACACAGCACAGACTCTCTGCAGTTATTTCTCCTCAAATAAATTGCTATTCTTTGGCACCAGCCATAAAAGTGGAAGTCGGTAGCTTTCCAACTAAGACAATGATTTTGGCCAACAGGTACCTGCCCTTGCTACAATCAGCTAATTAAACCAGACACTGAAGCTCAGGGGTGGCTCTGGCCCATTCTCAATGTGATTCTTTAGAGGTGGGCACAGCTGATATGAGATCAGGGAAAGATAATTAATGATTTGCACTAAAGAAAGAGACATTAATATGCATCCCTCTGTCATGGCAATGCCAGAGCATCCATGCTGGCCAGGCTGGGTGGGTGGACACTCCACCAATGCTCCTCCACACCCCTGGGCTTTCCCTGCCATTTGCTTGTCCACAGTGTAAGTTCACAGACTGCTCATATCAAGCCTAACATAATGATAAAACTAAAACTGAACAAGTTGTATCAGAAGGAGATTCTTGCTGAGAATGGTCCTGAGAAAGTTCCCACTGAAAGGACTGTGGCTGCCTCTCTGGGCTCTGCTGCAGACTTTAGTCACTGACTGAATTCCCCCTTCTGCCTGTGGTCAGAGCAAGCCCCTCTGAGCAATGGCCCACGAGGAGAGCTGAGAAGAGCCAAGTACTGTCCTCACACCAGTCCTCTCTGCTCCTCATTAACTAGGCCCTGAGTGCTTGGACCCTCTTCCTATGCAAAGGTGGAACATATCCTGGAGTGTGGGAACAACAGCCCCTTGTCAGACCTGGGGTTCTTTCCATTTCAGCCTCATTGACCAAGGCCTGGCAGAGCTGTGCTTTGATTGTTTGCTTTTGGACCTTCGAGTGACACCCTTTGAGAATTACAAATATGAAAACAATTGTAGGTGAAAGAGATAACTTTCAGATAAATGTTATCCAAAAACACTTCTCCTCTGGGATCAGCAATGCCATGCCTGTTTCTGGAATCATGTAGGATGTGCAGTGTAAATGGCAGACCGTTATTTTTTTTCAGAAACTATTTGGTCAGACATGTATTGGGAACTGGAACCTTTGCTGATGGAGCTCTAGGTCTCACAAGTGCTGGTGACCAAAGCCAGCACCCAAGGATGAGGGTGGCTGGGATGGTGGGATCTCTGGGGCTGGGACATGGTACTACTGACCACAGTGGGACTGCCTCTAATCAGGCTTGTAGGCTTGGCAGAAATAAAGCAAGGACTGAATGAGATGCTGGTTTCCCCCTTATCATTAGAAGTGGCTTCAGCAGGCTGTCCTGAAAGGATGGGAGTGAGCAGGCAGTGGGCTGCCAGATCTGCTCCCAGCAGTGAGGAACTTCATTCTGCCAGTCTGTGTAACTGCAGACCATCAGAGCTCTTGAAATTCACCTTGCTAAGGCTTTAGCTACTGCATGGTGAGGCTAAGCCAGCTCTTGGGCCCAGGGGATTGGGTGTCACTGCTCTCTCTGACTCTTAGCACGAGCAGCTTCACATGTGAAATCTGTGACTGATGCTGTGCAAATTTGGAGCCAATCTGAATGGGATGCTAATGTGGGAGATTTTCTTTAGAAATGGGACCATGCACCCAGGCCAGAATTGTTCCAGTCTCCTAAGGGCACATTTAAATGTGAACCTGCCATTGGTTCTACTCCTTGGAAAAGCTGGTGCTGCCCTGTGTGCTCAGGGTGGGATCTCTCCACAGGTGAAAGCTCTGCATGCTCTAAGTAAGGCTGGTGCAATGGGAGTAATAGACAATTTCTCAGATAATACCCTCAGGCCCATCTGCCTTGTCTAAGGCTCTTCTGAATGGTCTTGATTTATTTTTTTTATCACTTGAAGTCCCCAGAAAGTCTGAGTGGTTATTCACGCCGTGAAAACCTTCTGTTGACTGATGTTCTTAGAGGTTATAGATGTGCAGCTTTTTGGGGCACTGAATATGGGCATTGAAGGGTACTTGTATCAGGAAAAATGTAGCCTCTATTAGCTGTTGGAGCAGCATCTTTCTGACATGCCTGGCTCCTCAGCTCCGGCATTCTGCCACTGTGCTGTGCTGTCCCACGGCCTGGCACCGCAGCTTTCACAGCACAACACTCCCTGTCTCTGGAGCTAAAACGAATTTAAGGATAGGCTGTGCTGTGAGATTTATCTGCTGTCCCGTGGGACAGTTTTCCTGCTGTCCACTAAAGCCTCCATCCATTTTGCATTTTGGACTCGCCAATTATATTTCCAGTGCTCCCCCCACCCCAGCATCGTTCCTCGGGTGAGTTTCACCAGGCACGATCGTGAAATAATTTTGAACATCTGGCTCCAGGGGAGCTGGCACAGGTGAGCTGTACCTGTACAACAGCAGCAACCCACTCGAGCAATGCCCTCATCCTGTTAGCAATGCCTACAGAGCCCCAGAGCCTCATGTCAGCGCTGCGGGGGACGGGGAGAGAGCAGCAAAGCAGAATCAAACGTGGGCAGTGCTGCAGAGCCTGCCTGGTCCCCACGGCTCCGCACAGCCCCCAAGGGCCGGGCTGACGCCAGGCTTCCCCTGCTCATCCCGCAGCCCCCCAGCCTGCACCACGGCCTGCCAGCACCAATCTGTCCTGGCTGCCACGCCGGAGTTGTGACAAGCTCCCACCACACACGGCCAAGTACAGCATCGATTTAGAGAGCAGCTAACGCCCGAGCCGAAGTCTGAGGAGAACCCTCCCCTGCACACCCGCTGCTCCGGCCACAGCCATCTGCTCCGCCGGTTGTCACCGAGCGCTGTCCATTTCCCTGCACCGGGGCTCCATCTCGCTCCACGTTTGTCTGGGAAAGACTGTCTAAATGATGCTAAATGCTTAGGACAAGAGGGACATGAGATTATAATGAACTGCATCTTAGCACCTTGTCATGGACAAATTCTCCCACAGTTCTTAGCAAAGATGGGGAGAAGGATGAGTGCTGCCCATCCAGTGCCAGGATTCGGTCCAGCCCATGGATAATGATGGGGTTCACACCTTAGAGTGCGTCAGCCATAGGAAAGAAGGGCAGATCTGAGCACTTTGGGCTGTATCCATTGTCTGTGCTGCAGCAGCACACAAAGATACCCTCCTCCTCCTCTTCGGTACAGCCTAAATGTATTTTTTTCCAATACCCTGACCTAAAGGATGCAGAGTCCAGCCCACGTGTGAATAGGGCTGTCAAGCAACAATGTCCTACACCACTAAACTGCCTGTGTTTATCTGCGTAGGGCTTTTTTAATTGTATGTGTTAAACGTCCAGCATCTTTGGGACGTTCATCTGGGAAAAAGAAATGTGAACAGTCTCTGTGCCAGACATCCGTCCGCACTGCTGTTCCTATTCCCAGTGCATTCTTTGAGAAGACCACCATCTGCTCTGACCACCACCTAAGGCAGATGCCCCCTTCTCAGTGCACAGTCCCTGCTCTCAAGCCACCCAAATCTGATTAGGCCTGTTCTGATGAGAGGCCTGGAGGAGGGCAAGGGAAAGTTACTCAGGAGAGAAAATAATAACCACATGTTAATTAATTTTTCACTACGGATGCGCAGAAAATACACAAACCAGCTCAGGGTGCACAAGCCAAAAGGAACAGCTCTACTGGCTTGCCGGGGGGGGGGTGGGGGGGGATTATTTTGGGGGGTTGGGATTATCATTATTATTATTTTCCAGAGGAGGAGTGGCCCCAGCCCTGTCAGAGAAAGGAAATCTTATCCCCACTGCCGCCCTCTACGTGCTCTTTACCACCTCTTTTCCAGCTTTCCCTCCTGGTCCCTTGGATTTCCTGTGGCGTCCTGCAGTGAGAGCAGAGCGAGATGCACCCCCTGCCACCCCCTCACTGCACCCGGGGTGGGGGCTCTGCCTGTCCCTGCAGCAGGGGACATCCCCAGAACGGTGCTCGCCCGGCAGATGAGCTTGGGGAAGGGCGAGCGGACAGGACGAGCGGGATCAGATTGCTGAGGAGCACAGCCAGGGGAAAGCAACCAAAACACCGCTCCAGAAGTATTTGGGAAAAGCAGCTGAACAGACATTGAACCAGAATCCAGGCGTTACTGTCTAGCAAAAGCCTCATATCAGGTTCATGAATTATTTGACTGTGTGCCTGAGAGCAAGGAAATACACCCCAAACCCAGCCCAAACCACCAAGGATGCGGAGAGCACTGAATTACAAGGAGCTGAAGAAAATCCCTGACAAGTTATCTCTAAATTTGAGAGCCACTTCAGGCAAAACCAAACTCTCAACTGCACTCATCTGAAATGGTCTATGGGATTCCTGGCCGAGGGGGGGCAGGGAGGCCAGGACCAAAAGAGCAGGAGGCAACAACTTCTGCAGACCCCACTCTGGAAGGTTTTGGGGACTGTGATGACTGCTGTCCCTTTGCAGTGGCTCTGCAAAGTGCTCCCAGTCCTAACATCTGGCTGGCATCTAGGCACTGAGAAATAAGCTGCATTGCCCCTTGGAAAATTCGGTTGTCCCCTAGGGTATATCTGCTTGTGTTTGCTGGTTTAGGGGAGTCTGGGTGTAACGCCTGTCTGTAGCCTGCAGGGACTCTGCCAGGGAAGATGCGGGGGCCTAGGCATGCTCCTCGCTGAAACTTCATCTGTGCAGAGGCCCTTTGGGAATATGCGGGCTTGTGCCGGCCTGGTTGAGCCGCTGACCCTCGGGACTCCCTCCCGGACAAAGGGGAGGGGGCGTCTAGCGAGCAGCGGGGTCGAGGGAGTCTGGCTCGGCCTCTCTGGGGTACCATGACTCTGCAGCATTTGGAAGATCTGGGATAGAGTCGCTGACTGCATGGAGAGGACCCGGGAGGGAGTGCTGGGTCTTTGGAAGGGGGTACAGCTCCTAATCCGCCCTCCTCAGGGGCTCCTGGCACAGGGGGAGTGATAGAGGAGGGCTGCTAAGAGGTCT
>VZRH01005236.1:8045-23058 GCA_013397555.1 Urocynchramus pylzowi
ATATTTTCAAGCAACTGGTCAATTGCAGCAGAGTTAAAATCCTCTTGAAAACCACTTCTACAATTTCAAAGAGGTGGCTATTTAGACATGGGTGATACAACTTTTTTTTTTTAGCATAGGAAGGGGCAACTGAATAGTCTCTGTTTACTGAGCAGCTCTGACTCATCTTGTCCAAGCTGTCAGTGCTCTCAGTGAGGTGGAGGGAGGGAGAAGAAAAACAAAAATAAAACAGAGTGTGCAAGAGAGCAAGAGAACACGAATGTGATCGTGTCATTAGAGACCGCATTCGAAATGATGCACAACGGGCAGCTGAATTAAGATGGTGAATCCCCTGTGCCAAGTGTTACATTTGCCTTGTTCAGAGAGCAAACCCATGTGCTGACATTCCAACTGTGCTTTCTGAGGGGAGCATGCAGGGGAAAGCAGCATCACTGCCACAGGAAGCAAAACACTCCTCCTGCATCTCCTCCAGGCCTGTCTCCAAGCAGCACATTCATGCTTCAGAACGTGGCACCCAGAAATCCCAGCTCCCTCTACCACACTCACTTTTGTTTTGCTTGAAATTTCAATAGAATTTATCTACATCTAGCAGGTAAAAAATGTGTGTGCTCCATTCTCTTGCCCCAAATACCCTTAAATCCAAATCCATGATTTCCTCTTCACCCACATCCCTCACAGCAGTCAGTACCTCTGCACAAGAACAGCCACAAATTCTGGCTAATGAATTAATATTAGCAACTCAATTAAATAGGGCTCTAATCATTAACTGCTGTGACAGGGATTGCTGGAAAAGCCAAGAGGGGTTTGTGTTGTTCTCTTTCAGAAGTGTGGCTGCTCCCCTGCAAAACCCCACAGGGGTTTGTCTCCTGAGGTTGAACTGACACGAGGAATTCTGCAAAACTCCTGCAAACTCCCCAGCCCTGCAGGCAGTGTTGGCTCAGGCTTCAGGAGGAATTTTTCACTGTCAATCACATGGCCTGTCAGATGGAAGTGAGAAGAGAATTTCTACCCCATCTCATCCAGTTCATTGCTAAAGGCTGCCATTTAGCTTTCCTTTCAGTGCTGGGGATGATGGATGGATGGATGGATGATGGATGGATGGATGGATGGATGGATGGATGGATGGATGGATGGACGGATGGATGGATGGATGGACGGATGGATGGATGGGGGCTGGATGGATGGATGGATGATGGATGGATGGATGGATGGATGGATGGATGGATGGATGGTGGGATAGATGGGGGATGGATGGATGGATGGATGGATGGATGGATGGATGGATGGATGGTGGGATGGATGGATGGATGGAAGATTATTTGGATCACAGAGCAGTTGAGTGCTGAATATACACTAGGAAGAAAAACTTCTAGATTACATTTCCGAGCAATCATTAACCCATGGAGCCAGGTGAGCAGCCCAGGTTCCAAGTAAAAATCTTCCCAGTTTCCAAAACATGAACCCATTAAATGGGATTTCAATTTAAAAATCCCATCTAATGTTTTTACAGCAGGATGCTGACTTTGAGCCACAAACAAATTCCGGCTAATGAATTAATATTAGCAACTCAATTAAATAATGCTCTAATCATTAACTGCTGTGATAGGAATTGCTGGAAGAGGCCATTCAGGCTGCATTTATCCAGTACTTTTCAAAAACACTCCATAGGACTACTTTTCACTCTTACAGATCTAAGAAATGCTGTAGTTTAACACAACACTGTTATCCCTGTGCTAGTCCTACCCCTGGGAATCCTGAAGTAGCAGAGCCTGTGTTTCTGACCCCAGTCTAACCTTCTGCCTTGATATCATTGTATTATGGCTAAATGGTGATCTCTGCCTGCACCCAAGCTGGTGCAAGCTCTGAATTTGCAGCTTTTCTAGTCCAAGACCAAAGGATTCTGTGAAAACAAATTCTCCAAAAGTGGGTCTTGTCTTCTGCCAGTGCAGGGGGAGCAGCCCAGGGGAATGACTCTGGGGCTTTCTGTGGGAAATACCAGTGCCAGTCAGCCCAAACAACGTATTTTATTTATAGCCTCTACTTACATTTTGGCCAGGCAGCAACGTCCTGCAGGCTTGGTAAGAGACACCCAGTCCCTCCAGGGGACAACCAGCCTGCTCTGAAGGGAGCCCCTCTCAAAAGGCAGGTTTGTTCTCATCCTTCTAGCAGGGGGAAAGGAAACCACTTTGTGGGTTAAGGTGTTGGCAAAACTGCCAAGGAATTCATCCTGAAGTGGTTTTCTTTGTTCACCACCTAAGGTGCCCATAGTTTTGTTAAAAGGAGTATATCAGCCCTGACTCCCCATGGTGTAGAACCTCCCCAGTGCCTGCCCAAGGGCCTAGCAGGGTGTATGTGAGAATATTCTTATATATCACTTATAGAAAGATAGAAACACCAGGAGTAACTGGCAAATGTAAGAACTGAGGCCAAAAGAACCAGGTTCCAGCTTGCTTGGAACCATTGTTTAACACTTCTCTCAGTTTTCATGCTGCTGTTCACTCTCCCACTGCCTGAGGTGAGAGACAGCCCCAGAGAGGATCCCAAACCCTGCAAGGATGTAGGAATTTCAGGGACAGCCCCAGAGAGGATCCCAAACCCTGCAAGGATGTAGGAATTTCAGAGACAGCCCCAGAGAGGATCCCAAACCCTGCAAGGATGTAGGAATTTCAGGGACAGCCCCAGAGAGGATCCCAAACCCTGCAAGGATGTAGGAATTTCAGAGAAGAGAGTGAGGGAATGCTGCCTTGGCCCTGCACCCTCCTCTGCCAGAACCATCCTTACCTTCAGTGAGCTGACAAGAGCTCCATTTCCTCTCCAAGGATCTGCAAATGTTCCCCAAAACATTTCAATGAGAGCCAAGCAATAAATAAGTACATAAGTGATCAATGGATGTAGGAAGATCATTTCATCTGCCTGACGTGTCTGCTACATCACCTCAGCAAGTGGAAACATAATGAAATTGCCAAACTGATTTGTTACAAATCCTGCTTTATGAGCTGCACTGGCTCCTTTATTCCTTCCCCTTATGCACAGATCCTCTCCTCCCCAGAGTGATTTAGTTGTAGGAGCAGAAAATAAGCACTGTGGGACTGCTGGGAAAACCCCTGATGTTCAGCTATCAAATCCCAAACAGAAGGTTTCCAGATATTTTTATAATTTTTACACATTATAAATTATTCCCACATCTAATGTCAGAATGAAGCAGTAGGTTCTGAAAGAGTCCTGCAAAGGAGACTAATTCTGAAATTAAAGATCCAACATCTTGTTAGACCCACTTAGATTTCCACAGGGCGCCTTAAAAACGTGAAGTTCTGTATTTCCCTCCTCCTTTTGATGAGTCACTGCTTGTGACAGGGAGACACTGTGCAGACTTGGTGTCTTTATGAAGATTAAGTAGTCTTATGAAATGCAATTAGAATGAATATGTACCTGTCAGTTTGTAATTACATTCAGAACAAACCCCACGTTAAGAGCAGAATGAGGAGCCAGCAGCAGAGGAATACAGTCTGCATGGGTCAGGAATCCAGCCTGTTTCCCTGGAGCAGCAGGCAGAGATTCACAGCCAGCCTTCCTTTCTGACTTCAGCAGTAATCAGTTTATGCCCCAGAGCACAAAATGGGAGCCATCAGGGCTGGCTCTAAAAATACAGGGGTATCTGCTTCACGTGGCTGCTGGACCAGAGGCCCCTCAGAGCCTCCATGGGAGGGGTTTTGGATAATCCACTAAGGGGGAGGACAAAGAGCAGAACAGAAAGAGCTCTGGGAGCAGCCAAAGAACTCCTGTTTGCTGTCCCTCAGTGAGGAAAGGAACTTGTGTGAGTAGAAAAGCTGGGGTTTGGGTACTGCCCTACAGAATGCACTGCCCAGGCAATGCCACCCACACCTCCACCCCGAGATTTCTCAGAAACTGATCTTAAAAATCCCAACTAAGGCTTATTTTTGCCGTTTGCTACCTCTTGTACCTCAGTCAACCAACTCCTAGCTTTCCTCTCTCCTAATTTTCCTCAGAAGGCATAGCTAAAAAGCATAACTATTTAGAGACAAAATGAGGTACCACTACTTTTACTGCCACTTCTACTTTCTGATGTGATGATGGCTGTCACTTGGGAAAAAACAAACCAGGGAAGTGCTGCAGGATTGCAAATGCTGCCAAGCTTGCCCCTAGCACAGATTTGACATCCAAGCAAAAGACAATACTTCAGTTCTCTGAATCAATCCCAAGAAGCAATCAAAACCCAGGTTCACTGGATATTTTTAACCATACAGAAATAATGACTGCTAATTACCATGCCCAGCACTCTGTGTGTTTATTTACAGAACTTCCTTAGGAGCTCTGCACTTCACCTTGATTAAACAGTGAAATAACAGTTTCAGTTCTTTCACACAGAGAGAAAAATATTCAGTGTCTCCACATGGCTGTATTCACTGTTGCTGCAAATAATACGTACAGGGTGCCTGTGAAATGAGGAACCTGTGCTGGGGAGGGCAGGAGGGGAGCAGGGGCAGGCAAACAACTCCCTCAGGGAGGGCAGAAGCCTGAGCAGCCTGCTGGAGGAGGAAATTCAGCCCCCACTCCTGCAGGTCAGTGGCCCAGCAGATGCTGCATGCAAGGCCTGGAAGAAGAAGAGCACAGTCAGTCACTCGGAGGTGCAGGGAGGAAACATCTCACCCCGTTTAATTTGTGTTGGCCATCACACCCACTGCTCAGGGAAAGTTTTAATTAGAGTGTGGGGAGTTTGCCAAAAGAAACTCATTAGTCTGTTGATGTGACAATTGGCTGCAGAGTGAAAAGCATCACTTTGAGTCCTTGTTCTGTCCTTCTCCCCTGCTCCCAGCTAACTCCCCAACCAGCAGTTTCTCTGGCCAGCTCTTTCTTAATGCACATATTTCATCTTCTGTAAATATTCACAATTCAGAGAGAGGTTTTCCAAGCATGGATTTCAGGTACTTAAAATCTTGGCAATATAAATAGTTACACACAGTTACACAGCTACAAAAGGGGCAATGGGGAAAATTGGACAAAATGTCAGCCCTAAAGGCACTAAGTGTAATGGGAAATCACTGTTTCTGGAGAGAGGAAATGTGTCAATATTTCAGGTTATTTATTCATCTCTTCTTACTGTTCTCAGAAGTGGTTTTGAAAATCTTGGTATCATTCCAATGAAGAACAGGGATATATATTTTCCTACGATTTTGGAGAATGAAAGAATGTTTCTGTGAGCAACTTTTAATATATTTTCCGTTTGTGGTTCTGCACTTGCAAGACTCTTTTGTGGGCTCACCACTGATATGTGGTAATCAGAATATTACAAGTGCTAAAGGCTACAGACAGTGTTAAATGAAATGAAAGATACTCCTGAACTTAGCTAAACAAAACTCATTGTATTATATGAACTAATTCTCTTCAACTGCAATGCCTCAAAACCTTTGGGTAGAATCCAAGTTCTTTCCCACACAGAAATCTCAGCCATGTTGGGTGCACTTAGAGCTGACAGAGTTATCAAACTCTTGCTTCACTCAGAAAAAGCAAAGGCAAACAGGATTTCATTTTGCTCATTGCCTTGTTTCACTCAGAAAAAGCAAAGGCAAACAGGATTTCATTTTGCTCATTGCCTTGTTTCACTCAGAAAAAGCAAAGGCAAACAGGATTTCATTTTGCTCATTGTCTTGCAGGAGTTTGTTTCTATTCCTGTGTTCCCCAAAGAATCTCCAGTACTTACCCAGAGCTTGCAGCAAGTATGCAAAAATAAATTGGCTGTTTAACAGGGCAGTGCAGGGTGCTCCTCTTCAAACACAGTTTGACATCCATAACCACCAGTTTAAGTGTCTCTAACTGTGTTCCACATTTACCAGGTGCAGCTTCATGGTTTTCTTCCTTGGGTTTTCTAGAGGCCCCAGAGCTCTGATTGAATCTCCACAGCATTGGCTTTTGTTTCCCTCTATTTAGCAGTTGAATATCACCTGCAGACCAAAATGTTTACTCTTGCCTACAGGTGTGTGTAGTCTGACATACAGGTGTGCAACCTGTTTTATCCTCATTTGCAAACCTGTACAGGCATGCACAAAATAAAATTCCTACAGAAAACAGAAGTTCAAGTGACTTGAAACATTTCAAAAGAACATTCTTTTTTCTCTTTTGCCTTACTGTCCTCTCCTGCCACTGAATACTTGGAAAAATAATGAAAGCATTGCACGATGGAAAATACATTTACTCGAGCATGCGAGACATTTTTAGTGTTTCTGCTGTCTGACATATCAAATGAGACAAATTAAATACACAAAAAGCAGCAGCAGACAAAAAGCACGAGTGACAAACACAGAAAAAGGAGGATGGAGCAAGTGCTGGGGCTTCAAGGGTGTGGTTGGGGGTTTTCAGACAAAATACCTCGATGAATTTATCAGGTCAACAACTCTATTCAAGCTAAGAAGTTCTTAAGTGTCAATCCCCTTGTTGAACCCTGTACAAGGACACGAGGGTTTGGCCAAACCTTTCAGTGCCATGTGGAAAATAAAGCACTTGCTTACTGCTGGTTCTCTGCACCAGCAGAGGGAAGAGAACGCAGCCTCTCTCTAAGGAGAGGACATTTTATTGCAGGGCAGTTTGGGGTTGATGCCACCTCTAAAGGGAGCAGTGACTCCCACTGCCCTTCAAACCTGGGACTGAAAGTCCCTGTGCTATGGGCAAGGCTCAGCACTCATTGGCATCCACGTCAAAGTCACCCAAGTCCAGCTGCCCAAGTTGGTGCCATCAAAATCATCAATCATCAATCAGAGCCATCCAAGGTGAAGGGACATCGTGATTGTCCCAGTCACCATCGCTATCTGAGCTGTCATCATCATCATCATCATCATCATTCCAAGAGAGGTAACCCTTATCTGAGCTGTTCTCATCCAAGTCAGCCTCTGAGTCCCCACTGGCCATGTCCAACTCATCATTTGTGCCATGGTCATCCCAGTGATTGCTGTCCTCTCAGTCATCCCCATCCTTGCAGTCATCGTGGACCCCTGAGTCATTCTCTAATTTACTGTAACACTTGGCCTGTTTGGAGGAATTTCTCTGCTAGCAATTTAAATTAATAGTAGAGATTAATTATATTTCATCAATTCAAAATTTCCTAACCCAAGTTCTTTTCTGACTTAGCCCTGTAATGGATATGTGTTTCTAGCAGTTAGAAAAAAAGGTGGGCTTTAAAGTTTGGTTTTGTGTTTAGGCTTTTCTTTCCTGGAAAGTTCTAGTGGGGACAGAGAACATTTTATATCTATATAAACTGCATATAATACCAGGATAAATAATCAGAAGTGCTCTAAATGTATTTTTAAAAATGAATTATTGAGTCTGTTAATAATATAGCAAGATTAAAGGACAAAGGAGAGAATGAAAAACAGATTTTTATTAGAAAATCTGTCTTTATTGTCACATTCAGAGGAGAAAAAAAACAGAAAACCAGAACTTCTGGATTAACCAGCAAGGGACAGAAATTTTCATTCTAACTTGGATACACAATGTTAAAGTTGCACTGCATTTCTTAAATGTTAGCATGCATGCTTAAACTAATTATTTTAAGACAGGCAACACTAATTTTATTCTCTAAGGACTAAATTAGCTCAATCACAAATTTCATTAAAATACAGATCATTGTCCAGTTAGGGAAAGGTAATGGAAGTAAAAAGGAGACAGAATAAAAAAACTTCATTGTAACAAATAGCAACAGATTTCATACTTATAAATTTCATCCTTATAGATTCTATACTTCCATTCTCCAAAGCTTTTTACCCTCGTCACTCATAAATGGTAAGAAAGCTCAAAATAAAGTCTATTTTAACAATAACATATGTTATTCATCTACTGTGGGCAGTCATAAATTATGGCCCTTAAAAATGCTATACACAAACAAATAATTTAGCTTTCAGGACCACAGTAAAAGCAATTAAGTACACATTTCAAAAAATGAGAAGTTTTCTGAGTAACTCTTAAAAAGCTGTGCAAGAACTCAGAAAAAAAAACCCCAGTGGATTTATATTGAGCTGTGCAGACTTATAAATTTCTTTTTAAAAACAAACAAGAAATTATACGTACATTTATCAGCAAACATTGGAGTCTTTACAAGGTCAAGACTGTTACACACATAAAAGAAACTCCAGATGAATTCAGATTTCTCTTCTGGATTAAGCAAGAAATCCTGGTTGCTGATGTGAAAGGGGACCATTTTGTTATTGCCTCCCATCTCCCCACCTTCAGGGATGGCCTGCTGAGGCTGCCTGGTGTTTGCTGCTGCTGGAAGCAGTCCCAGCCCAAGTCAGAGCAGAGCTTGCAGGTCCTGGAGCCTAAACCTGCAGACAACCCCAGCACCTGGGCAGGATCACGGTGAGGAACAAATGAGGATGAAGAAATCACAAGATTTTTTCCTTCAATAAGCAGTCCAGTGCATCTCCATCACTAAATTACAGCCCTCTTTAGTATTAAACTTCAGTTTTCCACCCCCCTCCCGAAATTTGGATCCTATTGTATATAATTTAATCATGTGTGTATCAAACTGCAGGTTTTCAACTGCTAGAAACCTTGTCTTTTCTCAGTTTCATACCTTTTTTTCCTAATCTTAGACATACTGTACTGATGAAATTGTTAATACAGACTTTCAACACAAACTATAACTTGGCAGCTGTGAATTGCACTGCAGCATTTATATTTAACTTTAGAAATGTTATTAAGAACAAAACATCGTTATTCATTTATCAGATATTCATTGTGTTTCCATTTCTTTCTATTTGCAGTTCTGACTTTGATCCTCTCCAAGTGAGAGCCCTTCCAATGCTTTTGGCTTTAGCAGGTTCATTCTCCACTGATGTTGTTCTACAGTGATGCCTGTGAGAAAAAACAGATTTTCCTTGGGTGTTTTGTTGTACAGGACTGGCAGACAAAGCACTGTTCACCAGGACAGCTGACCTCTCACAAGAACTTTGATTTGTCTTTCAACGAGGAGGAATTTCTTCTCCCAGCTATAAAATTGTAAGGAGAAACGAAGAGACCACCTTGGAATTCAAGGATTCAACAAACAAATAAACACAACGGTAAGTATGACTTGTCAAGGAAAAAAAAAACCCAGGCAAGCAATAATTTCCTAATTCTGCACAAGGAGCCTCTTGCCAGCACCTGAGTGTTTAAACACATGGCTCATGCTGTAACCTCCCCGAGCCAGGCACGCTGCCACTGCCACCATCAGCTGCTTGGCAAAGCCAGCAGTGAGGTCAGGCAAGAGCTGCAGTTCCTGGAACTCCTGCCAGAACCAGGCAAATGCACCTTAAAAAAGGGCATTCCAATACCTAACACCAGTTATGTCCTCCATAGCTCATCACACATGGGCTGGCTCAGAATCCATACTTCTTGTTTTCATCTTGTGGGGTTTTCTGAGGCTCCAAGATCATCTCTACGCTGTGGAAGCTGCTCCAGACTCTCTGTGTTGCTATAGGAACAGAGTATTTCACTTATGCTGCTCTTTTAAATGGTCAAATTGGGTAAATGCAGAAATCATCAGCTGCAAAACTGAACTGATTACTCTTTTCAAGTTCCTTCTGAGTGTACCAAATTTTAAGAGAAGTGAATCAGCAAGACATTTGACAACTGAAAGCAAAACCAGAGCTGAAGACAACTTGAATGGGTATCTTAAAAAGTATCTTTAAATAAACTAGATAACATATTCTCTTAAATAAAAATTAAATTCTTTTTAATTTCTCTTGAAGTATGTTTGCTACTCACTATGTCATCATTTCTGGACTGTTTGTACAAATCTAGACTGAAAGACACACATTTCCCACCCCTTCTTACTGCTCAATGTATTTGATCCCCCCCCAATTTCCTGTTAAAATTCAGCAAGGAAAGGAAACTTTAGGAGGAGAAGCATTTTAATTATTAAATCATGCTGTAATAAGGATTGCATGGACTGACCACAAGGGAAAAGGCCTAAATGATATTTCTGTTGTAGTGAACAAAACAACTTCATATAGTCATCATTTGTGATATTGTTCATATATGGTAAACAGAGTATGGACACAGAGAGGGAGAATTATGGTCATTAGCCATAAAAGTTAAAACAACCTGGAATTCCACAGAAAACTTCATTTGCAAGCAAATCAACATTTGGGGTTTTGTGATGGTAAAGGTTATAGACTTTTTTTTTAAATGGATAGGATCCATAAAATTGGAATTAACAAAAAAAACCAGTAAGAAAATTATGTGTTTCTACAACACACAGACATTAATCACCTTGACTGTCCTCATGCATTGGAATTACTTCATGTCATCAGTAGCATATCTGGATAATAGTGTGGTACATTTTTTTTCCCTAAAAGAACTTTGGGCCTCTGAGTGTTTTTTCATATTGCAAGGGTTATTCATATATTAAATGGCTTTCTGCTCTCATTTAAGAGCCAGATTGCTGAAACCATCCTGAGAGAAGGAATGAGAAACCTCAGGAATATTCTATTTGGGCTTCGTATCTCACCTTTCCTGTTGGGAAGAAGAATGCAATAATTGTTTCAGAGCCCAGAGCAGGTGGAGAGCACCAAATTGTTTCCATGCACAGAACAGCCCTGACCACTTCTTCTGCCTCAGCCTGTGAGGCACTCAGCAAAGTGTCCAGAGGGGATGGGGCCAGCAGATGGTGATGCTGCATCCCAGGGAATGCCAGACTCACCACCCTGCAGGAGCCCCTGGGTCAATGCCTTAGCATTTTAGCTTGTCCATTTTCCATCTATTTGCCCTCCTGCAGCTCTTTAGGGCAGAACTCCAAGCCCCACACACAGTGTCAGCTGCAGCTTTCCCACTTTGGGCAGACACAACAATTCCTCTCCAGGCCTGGCAGCCAAGGACACCTCACTGCCTCAGGGCCAGAGATGGGAACTAAAGGGACTTGGGGGAGCAAACTGGGGGTGAATGACTTCATTACCTGCAGCTGGAACTGGCAGATTCACCCCCAATATGCAAATGGACCAAACTTATAAAAGTATAAAAACCTGTGACCCGTGGTCCATATTGGGTGTAGGCCCTGGGGGGCTTTGTCTGTTCTAAATGTACCTGAAGGCCCTTTAATAAACAGAACTGCTTTTTATTCCCTTAATTCTGTCTGGCATCTGATTTTAGGTAGCCCCAAAAAGGCATCAGGGTGTCCTTGGGCAGGGCAGGAGGCCCTCCAGGCACACGGAGCAGCTGCAGGTGAACATTGACAAAAGGTGCAGGGTAAGATGTGAGAGAGGGAGCCAAGGCTGGGCTTCTCAGAGCTTGGAGAAAAGGCAAAAATATCGAGTTTAACATTGTGAAGGGGAAAGGGAAGCTGGTGATAAACTCTGGAGATGAAGGGTGGGTGATGAGGGAAGAGGGGGGAAAAAATTAAAGGAAAGTCCTGAAATCAAACATTGGGAACCTGATGTAATGACAAATGCCCCAGGAAAAATCTGTACATGAACAATCCTGGACATTTGATTGAATTAAAGATGGACATTCTTCTATGAGTAAATTTGACAGGAATATCCTTTATGTCTGTCTGAATCCCTGATCAGTATTTGCTACCTGCAGAATACACTAGACTTGCATTGACTTGATGCTCACTAGACCTGAATTTTTAATGCTCAACTAAAAACTAAATCTGTGCCTGCATTTAAAATTTGGTTGTGCTGCAGATACTCAAGTTCTTCTGCAACACTTTGACTAATTCACCTTCCCTTCAGAATAACACAAGTCCTTTCTTACACATTACTTTATTATTCTTCATCCTACAGCTGTATTAAGGATATGACTCACTCGATAATGAGCGGTTTCTCACGTTTTAGTAATTTTCTAGCAGGTTAGATTTTAACTGTGTGACCACAGGCGATGTCACAGGCAGGAAAGGTTTGCTGTGCACATCCAGGGGCAGTGCAGACACTTGAATTCTCTCTCTCTGCTCCCCAGCAGGTCCCATTATTGCAGGCAGGACGAGTTCTTGGCCCCCTGGAACTGATGGGCTGCATCTGCCCACATCAGAGCTCCAGAAAAGCCACTCTCTGAGCCAACAGAAATTTCTACAATCCATTAAGAGTCTTCTCCTGAACAAGACCCTAATATACTTCCCTCTGTTTGTCCTGTGGGAAAAATCTTTTGGTATTTTGCAGTTCTATTTTTCTCCAGTGCTCTCTGTAAGAGGAAAAAAAAAATCATTTGCTCATGATTCATTTTTGTCTGAGAAGCTCTGCACATGTCACCATGTAAAAGAAAGCACTCAGTGCCAAGCTGTGAAGTATCCTGCATTGCCAATGTGCTTTTATTATTTGGTTACTTGAGATATATAGGGGTTTTAAAATAAAAAATGAAATCCCTGCTTTGAAATCCAACCCTAAGATTGTCAGAAGGATCAGTCTGTTGTTATTAGGGAAGGAAGCAGGGCTGGGTTTTTTTAATAATGCCCAGAATGTCAACAGAAACACTTGACATTGATTCTTGCTCCGGAATGGAGGAGCCTTAAAGAACTGAGATCTGAGCCAGCTTAATTGGCTTGGATTCTTTACAAATCTGGCTTAAAGTGGGTGAACTATTCAGTCAATAGAGTATTTTAGGAGGCTGTGCATTTTAGTCTGAAAACATGAGCGCTGACATTTCAATTCTCTTGGAAGACAGCAGAAAAATAGATCTGAGAATTCAACCTCCTACATGGCCAGAGACCAGCAACAGAAAGCACCAAGTGGCTGCTCCAGCTTCTCCTGTGCTTCTGCCAAAGAGCTGCAGAGCTCACCTTCAGAAATGCCCCCTGTGCAGCCGTGTAATTATTCAGAATTATGGCAATAACCTACACGTTTTATAGGGATATTCTTCCTTTGGGTGTACACAAACAGCAGGGACTAGTCAGGAAATGGGCAGGTTCCACCTGGCCAAAGTTGGCCACCTGCCATGTGAAATGTGTTCCAGTCACTGCTCAAACAGGAGCACTGGCAGCTCCCTTTAATGACCCAGTTTATGTTCTGCTCCTTAAACTCAGGGTACCTGTAAAGGTGAGCGTATCTTTTATTTAACTAACACAGAAATCTTTTTCTCCTCGGTAATATGTAATTAAATCTGCCAAACAGAGCTATAAAATTGTTAGCTGCCTACTGAAATAAAAACCTTAAAGCACTTCCCCTTGGACAATTTAAAACAAGTGTGGAAAATCTAGCACTGACCAAATCTCTAAAACCTACTGTGTAAAATTCAAGAATATCAGAATTTAAATTTGGGTGTATATTAGCTATATGATCACTTATACTGAAAGAGGAGTTAACAGTAACATCCCATAGTCTGGGCTCGAAATGTATCCAAGGTTTCCAGCCCAGGCATGCATAGAATAATTAGGTCACTGGTGTTAATGAAGGCAGATACCCCTGAATTCTGTGGTGAAGGGCTAGCAGGGCTGTACATCCTTTCCCAAAGGCTACAGGAGCACCTCAAACACACACCTAAGCCCTGACATCACCAGAGCAGAGAGTGACCCTTCCAAGAACTGCTGTTAAAAACCCATTTATCTTTACAGAAGCTGACCTGCATCATTAGCCCAGACTGTTTCTAACAGGGCACTCAAATACAGCATTTTTACTTGGAAACAGTTGTTGTTCTCATTTACTACAAGGATAAACAGCCAGTCCAGAATTCATCTGAATTTCCACTGTCTTTTAAGACGCTGCTGATTAGAACCTAAGGAAAGGACTAAAAATACCCAGAGATGCAGCTGACATCTCCCTGATTCAACGTGAGAACCTTCTGTGCTAGCTGAGAGCAGTGACTAACACAACTGCTTCAGTGTGTGCTCTGCCATCAACACTGGCACTTACTTTTGCCTAAATAAGATGGATAACTTAGGTGAGAAGAGTTTTTTCCCCTGCTGTAATTATTAAGCTATTCAGGGATTCAGTCAACAGAGCAAACAGCCAAAATTTAATATATTCTGAATGAAGTAGATTCAAGTTGCTGGGAAAAACAGCTCCTGATCTGTATTCTAAGCCCATCGAATGTAAATGATATTTTAAGCAAAAGCTTTTTAGTATTTCCCAGACTTCTGGTAAAAGTCTGTGGTTTTGCTCTGACAAAATAGCAAATGAAAGGAGCAATAGCCAAGGTGCAAACAAACAAACAAACCCCAAATAATGTCATTAACACTACCAGGTCAGAAACTGTGCAACTTTTTGTCCTGTGTATCATAAAACCCTTCAATATCATTGTGGTTTCAGATTATACTGAAATATTATCTCAAGACTTCTAAGGTTTTAAATTTATTAGAATGGGATGACACCACTTTCCCAATTTCTATTGACACACCAAAGAAGGGAATCAGAAGAACATCCCAAATTACTGATCAAAATTCAGGCACTCAAATATATAGTCCAAATAAAGAGATACGTTAGAAAAATAATTAATTACAAGTTACTGGGCAAGATTAATTAAAGCAAGGTCCCACTCCAGCAGAAGAAAAGTGCCTAATATTCTTGTCAAAAATTCGCTTTTAAATCTATCATTAAATATATTTATTTATTAAATCTAATTTATTAAATAGAATAATCAAATTTATTAAATCCTATTTATTAAATCTAATAAGAATAGTTCTAAAAGCAGAAAAAAAAAGAATAGGCAATGTAAACTCTTTGTAGGACATGAGTCTAAATAATACAGTCTATATTCCTCTATTTAGCAACCTTGTTTGTAAGTAAATAAGATTTATGTTACAGAAAATGTCAGAAAGAGCATTTTATGTGCATCTGAACAGACCAAGGTGATTTGCATCTTCATCTTTCATCGCTGTCAAAATTCCAGATTCTCTGGTGACAAGTGGAGTTCCCTACTAACCCTAAACATGAGGCCAATACAGCATCACACAAGTGGCAGTCAAATTCAAGTTATCCAATTCAAAAGTTGGCTTGGAGTGCAGAAAAATAATTTAAAACCACTTCAAGCTCCTTTAATAATCTTTTGTTTAGATTTGAAATTAATTGCTTATTTGCAGTTTGCTTTTTTTTTTTTT
>VZRH01005236.1:32614-57805 GCA_013397555.1 Urocynchramus pylzowi
CCCGGCGCGGCCTGTCCTCCCGCCGGCGGTGGGCGGGAGCGCCGGGCTGGGCCGGGCGGGCCCGGGCCATGGCGCTGCCCGTGCTCTCCAGCTCGGCCGTGAAGTTCCGCCGCGTCCTGGCGCACTTCCCGCAGGAGCTCAGCCTGGCCTTCGCCTACGGCTCCGGGGTGTTCCGGCAGGCGGGGGCCTCGGCCGAGCACGGCGAGGGGAGCGCTCGGGCCCCGCTCGGCCCTGCGGCGTGTGGACGGCGAGAGGCGGAGATCCCAAATCCCCGAGGCCATAGCGGCGGGGGGGGGGGCGGGCCCGCCCCCCCCGGCAGTGGGGCTGTCATTGTGGGGGGCTCGGGGTCCCTTTCTGCCCAGTGTGTATCGACCGTGTGTCAGGCTGTTTACCGCTGCCTTTGGAGAGTTACTGCAGCTTGTCCAGCTGCTGTGCGCTGTGTGAGGGGAATTTCAAATATATTCCCGCAGTGAAATGGCAGTCTGGGGCTTCCTCGTCTTCTGAGGGCCAACAGCTTGGAAATAATGTTTATTTTTATTTTGGGGGTTGTTGACAAAAGCGAAGGAATTCACTACAAAGGAATATCGTGGAAATGCAGTTCCTTGCTGCCAGCTCTCGGGTGGTGCATTTATCTGCCCGCATTCCCCCATTCGTGGCCAAAAAGTGTTGTTGATTAGCACCGTGTTGTTCATCTCACACCTGCTCCCTTGTTCTGGAGGGTTGAAGTTTGGTCTTGACCAGGACAGGAAAATTTTAGACTGTCTGATATACTTGACAGTCTAAACTTGTGAACATACAACTTCACTAGAACCTTTGAACTGTATCTGACATTAATACTTGTGGTTTGGATTTTATTTGTACTTTTTTACTCATGAGAAATATTTAGTTGGAAGTTTGATACTGTGTATATCTTAAATTATTATGATAACATCGGTTCTTCTTGACATTTAAACCCCACCACTCCTCTTGTTCTCCTCAGACAAATATGCTGGACTTCGTGTTTGCTGTTGATGATGTTGTGACCTGGCATATGATGAACTTGTTAAAGAACAAGAGTCATTATTCCTTCCTTAAATTTTTTGGGCCCAAAAAGATAAGTACCATACAGAAATATGGAGCAGGAATTTACTACAACACCTTAGTGCCAATCAATGGCAGGGTAAGTGCAAGTAGTCTGAGTGAATTAAGTAAAATATCTGTGTCTGTGAAGTATTAAAATGATTAGCTTAAAGCAGATTTCAGGAAGCAAATATTGCAGATTGTAATTGTAGATTAACTCATGGTATCTTCAATATTTATGTCTCAAACTGTTTCACTAACAGCATTTTAATTAAAAAGCAAGCAGAGCAGCCTGTCTTGCACCTTAGAAATGTGAGCAATGTTTGGAACTTATAGCTAAAGCATTTCAGGAACTGGATTTATATTCCTTATTGCTTTCTGTCTGCCAGTTTTGGTGGTGGTGAAGTTTTTGGTGGTGCTTCATTTCAGCAGCTGACCATGTAGTAACAGCAAAGTGGGCTGTTTGATATGAAATGCAAGTTACAACAGCAAGTTGGCATTGTCATTTGTGTTGTTTAGTGTCTCATATCCTGACCTGTGAGGCTTGGGTGTAATCAATAATTTTGGTGAGTGCTTCTTGTCCAGCAGTCCTGTTCCTGCACCTCTGTGTTTGGTAGGGAGGAGTGAGGGAAACACTGTCAGTCTTGCTGTTCTTGTCCCTGTACCAGATTTTGGGGTTTAAACCTTATTTGTTTGATGTAAAAAGGGATTTGGGATTTCATTTGAAGGACCAGTGGGGTTTGACGTTGTGTTCTTGGCTCTTTATGCCCTGGCCTTTAATGACTCAGTCATATCACAGGCTGTGGTCCTCTGGTATCCAGAAATTCTGGAGCTGCCTGCCCTGCTGTGGTGATAATCTTTGGAAATTCAGGTACTGCAGATTGGTAACAAACTGTGGAAAGTCCCATGTTTTTTCCAGTTACGTAAAATAAGCTGCAAAATCGCTTTTTTTTTTTCTTAACATCAAAGAGCAAAAGAAAAAACTCCCTGATACACACCCCACCTCCCAGTAACAGGGTACATAAATGTCTGGAGGTTTTCATGTAGGTCTCTGACAAACTATTGCTTGAGTAAAAAAACTATTGAGTTTTTTTAATATCATAAAGGCTAATGTGGATTATTCCAGCTACTGTAATATTTGGCTGCTGACTTCATTGCAGCTTTGATTCTAGAAAAGATCTTAGTTTCATGCATTCCATTTTCTCCCTGCAGAAGCTGGGATGTAAATAGGAGATTTTTCTTTTACCTCGTGTGTTAATTAAAACATAAAAATGTTTTCCAGAGGTAAGTGAGCCTTAGGATTAAGGACAGCTATAGCAAGTAGTAAGTTCCATGCAGGGGAAATGGTGCAGGTCTAGGTTTTTTCAAAAGCCTCTATTTTGCTTTGTTTTTTTCCAGATGATAAAATATGGAGTAATTAGCACTGATGCCCTGATTGAGGATTTGTTTCACTGGAAAACTCTCTATGTGGCTGGGCGCCTCCAAAAGCCGGTAACTGCTGGGTTTTCTCTCTGGAAAATTACTGGGCTGGAAAAGAATCAGTTGGAGTTTGATCTTTATCTGTTAGGGATCTGTGCAGCAGTGCTGCTCAAATAATCTGCCCTGATTTAGGGGTGTAGCCCCAGAGGGATAATCTCTCTGAGAGGAGGTGAAATGTAGTTCCTAATGATGTTCTGTGGAAAAAGAACCCCCAAAGGTGAGTATATTAATAACAGTTTTCTGCCTGTAGTAAATCTCAAATACCTCTATTAATGCCATGTCCCTTTAATGTTACACATATTATTTGCCTTTTATAACGGATTATAGGGGTGGCCAAAATTTAACACAGCTAAAGAATGGAAATCTTGAAAGATGAAAGCAGCTTTGCTGTGCACTTACTGTCTGGTTCATAATTGAATGAACCATGGCTTCTGCATGTTGGTTTTTCTCCTCCATATTTGCACCATAAAAAATAATCTTTGCTCTCCCCCTTGTGCCTGCCTCGATGTGCTTTCAGCAGATGGCAGCAGTGCAAAGGGAAATTTGGCTACGAGGGGAGGGGGAGAATTACAGGAGAAATCTCTTCAGGTCTGGAGCAGAAGTTAATTATTATTTTAGCTAAAAAACTTGGAGTGAAAGTTGGAATAGATTGTCTCAGACTACTGGCTTTATCTCCAGAGATGTATTACAGCGTGATCCAGGTTACAGCAGCTGTTATCTTTGTAAAGGATGAAACTTAATCCATTGAGAAAGATAACTGAAGGGAGAATTCTGGATGTCACATCAACAGTGAATAGTGAATAGCTGTTTTCAGTGGAACTGCATTTGCTGCTGCTTTGATTTGTGACATGGTACAGTGAATATAAATTCTCTGTACTGTGAAAACAGCCTTCCTTAACTGTGTGGTGCTCTGTCAGATTTAGCCCAAGAATCAACATTCATGTTTTACTAGGGTGATACCCATTGCACTCTGACTTCCTGGGAGATTTGCAGCTCTCTAAACCATTGAAAATTTGTTTATAAATGCTATCAGGGTTTCAGCCATTCAGATTTTGAAGCCTGCTGCATTATTTTCTTTCGAAAAAATCCTGCTTTGTATTAGGGGGGATTTTTAGAAAAGGAGGAGGTTATTCCTTTTGCTTCTCTAAGGCAAGGCTGGTGTCTTCCATGAGGAGGAATAGCATCTCTGCTGAGTTTCATGCTTTGAAAGGCTCTAGCTGTGGTGTCCTTAACATGTCCACAACTTGCTGATGTTTCCATGGCAATCCTAAGGTATTGCAGTCACCTGTGTGATTGCTTGGGGTCCACAGATTTTTCTGTTCTGACTTCCCTTAGATTTCCCTGTAGCAACAAGTTAGGAATGTGCATCTAAGTGAATTGCTTGATGAGATTTGAGGAAAATCAAGGGGGTACCTTTGTTCACAAAGGTTCTGTAGAGCAGACAAATAGTGAAATGCTGCCTTTTATAAGCAAGACGGGATTGCTTAACCAGAACACTTGAAAAAGACAAAATCCCACCAAGCAGGGACTCCTAGGGGAGTTGTTTCTGGAAGTGCACAGTAATCCATCTCCCAAAACAGCTTCCCTTCATCTGCCAGTGTGTTTCTGTCTTCAGTTCTCACCAAAGATCTGCTTTTTATTCCAGTATATTTCCACATCCTAGGCGATTGGATTCTCTAGTCGGTCTTGAACAGTTTCAGTGTTTCCTAAAAATAAACCCTTCTTGTGGCAGGTAGAGACATTCCAGTGATCTGTTCCTCATGGGTAAGTGGAGATCCCCTCGAGTTCACATTCTGCTCATGCAGAGTGCAAAAATAAAGGCCTGCTTCTTCTTGGACAACCCCTGTCTGAGAAACTATTTGAAGCATTTGATAGGGGAGTCCTCTATTAAAAAAAAAAAAAAGGAATGAAGATGAATAAGAAAACTTAACTCTGTCTGGTGTTCTGTTCTCTATTAGTATGTTCTTTTTTCTTATTGCACAATCACAGGTGAGGTATTTCTGTTGATGCATTCATATTTCCTGTTCTGATTAATCTTAAATTTACAAGTATGAAAAGGTGACTAGCTCTTCAGAGATTAGCTCATGTCTGGTGCATATAGCACTTCCAAACCTGTGTGTGAAAACAGCTTTTTCTAGCAGACTGTTAATTCTTAAAAACATGTTCCTTTCTCTCACGTGGTGGGGAATACTCTAGTACTTGTTGTACCATGCTAGTAAGATCTGCTCTTAAATTAACTTCTTACTCAATCCAGCATGAAAAATAAGTAACGTTTCTAGCTCCAGCTTCAGTAACACTTTGCTGAAGTCTTGCTTCCAAATGGCTCTGCTTTTCCAGGTGAAAATCCTGGCCCAGAATGAGAACAGCAGGCTGCAAGCTGCTCTTGTCAGCAACCTGAAGAGTGCAGTGACAGCAGCCTTCCTCATGTTGCCAGAGAGCTTCTCTGAAGAGGACCTTTACCTGCAGATTGCTGGACTCTCCTACTCTGGTGAGTGTGGGGGGTCTGAGGTGGCTGAGAGGAGCTGGAGCACAGCTGGAGTCTCATGTGTGATCAGTCATCTCCCTTCTTGCTTTGGGCCTGCACTGCTGCGTGCTCCAAGAGTTCTCTCTGCACGGTGGTTACGTAACAGCTCCAGTAATTGGGTTTATGCACAGGAAATAGGTGTAGCTGCAACGCTGCCTGTACCTGCTTGGTTTATGAGCAGCTGAGTGTGAGTGATTGGATATGATGAAATAATGGGGGTTCTCTCCTGTTTGCATGGCTTGTGTTTTGGTGGAATGTTTCAAAACCTTGGGAAAAAAATTTTTTCTTTCCACTCAGTTGAGTCATCTGATAGTCTGACTCATACCTTGTCATCTCTTTTTGAGTGTGCTGTGTTTAAGGTTCTTATTTAGTTAACTTAAAGATCCAGATTAGGATTCTTTGATTTATGTTTGACACTCCTGGTTGGTATTTGTTGAGTTTATTTTTTGTAAGAAATTGGTAAGGAAAAATATTGAAGAAACTACTGCAAATGTTTTTTTTCAATATAAGATGTAATTGTTACAATTTAACTCAGCATTGCTTTTTAAATGTTGACATCCTTACTGGAATTATATAGGAGTTTGGTTGGAGTTGTACTTTACACAGCACTTCCTTGGCTCATGCAGAAATGGCAGTTTTGGGTTTTAAGGGAAGCACAGGGGGGTCTGAGCTGCAGCTTGGCTGTACTGAGGAGTGTCACTGTTTTATGTAACACTTCTCAGGGCAGTTCAGATTGCAGCTCGCTCTTCCAGAGCAGTTCTCTCCTGAATTGTTGCCTGTTTTAAAGCACCAGGAAGAGCCTGCTGACAGTGGGATTGCCAGCCAGGGATGTTCCCTGCTTATCTGCCCACCTGAAACCTGCCCAGCACTGGCTGGATTCTTGCTGGGCACTAGTGACCAAGATGCTTTTTTATGTACTCTTTGAAAGAGTGCAATTAAACAAAAATCAGTGAAATGCTGACGCTGGCGGTGCTGTGTGAGCAAAGCTGAAGCAACACAGCTCCCAGCTGGGAATGTACAAGGAAAAGGCTGCTTGTGGATATTTATTTTGCTGCCATTCCGTTCAGTCTTTCAGAGGCTGTCCTAGTAGACAAAATTGATTTTATGTGTTACTCTAATCAGTCTCCTTGGAGACTGCTGAGAAGAGTTGTTCATGCTTTAATTTAGAAAATGTTTATCCTTTATTTTTTCCTGCATTTTTTGAGAGCACTGAGTCAGTACCATTTATATGCGAAGTGTTTGTTTTGTGGCTTGGCATAAACTGAAATAAACTAAGGAAGGCTAGCAAGTTGGCACCTTTCAACAACATTTATCTCCTGAATGTGGGAAGTGGGAAAAGGAATTGATTCAGAATTTTGGTTGTTGATACAAGCTATACTGAGCATCCAGCTCCTGGCTGGAAACCCAGCAAGCAGCCAGGCTGGTACCTAGCAGGTAGTGGAATGCTTTCATACAGACTGACTGGCTTTTCATTTATTCTCTTTGAAACTTCTCAGTCAGGTATCTGAAAAGGAAGTGTAAAGGCCAGTAGTGTACCAGTGGTGTTAAAAGGAATTGCTTTTTGAAACTACTGCCACGGTACATGGCTAAGAGGAAAAGTGATGCAGTGATCTTACCATTAGCTGAACTGCAGGTACTGCCCTTGGAGTGTGGAAACAATGCAAATTATTACCTCTTAAATTGGAAAATTTGAGCTCTTTTGCTTGTAGATACAAAGGATGAGCACTGGGCAATTTGTTCAGTAGTTGTTGAGACTGAGGTATGGTGCAAAGACTGTAACTGTTACTTGACAGCTGGAATTATTTTGTTTCCAAGTGAAGATAGGCTGATGACATTGTATCAGAGGCCACATTACAATGTGTGCCTTCGTGGTCATTTTTTCTCTGCTTGGAGGTGTTTGAATAGTTTTTTTGACTCTTAAAAGATTATTATTGTGGATTATATTGGCATATATAATATTGGAGAATAGAGTTTTAGATGGCAGCTCTGGACTATGTTGATTTCTATTATATTCTCCTTCATGTTTTTGGGGTTTCCCTAATGGCCTAACTCTCTCTTTTCCTGCCTAGGTGATTTCAGAATGATAATAGGAGAAGACAGATTCAAAGTGCAGAACATAGTGAAACCCAACATTGCCCATTTCCAGAAGCTGTACAGTACCATACTCCAGGACTGCCCTCAGGTGGTGTACAAGCACCATCTGGGAAGGCTCGAGGCAAGTGTTCTCCTAAACTGCTTTAAAGCAAGCAAGTGCAAGTGCTTCATCCCTGACAGGAGGCAGGAATTATGCCATGCACTAGGAGAGCAGTTGTAGTCTCTGTGCTTGCTGTTTGTTGTGTTTCTGTTGTTTAGTTAATTCTGCAACCAGCAGACTTGCCTTAAATACCAGTTTTTTCTTATGGAGGGACTGCTGCTCATTTTCTCTGAGTGTGGGCACAGAATAGACCCCAGCAAGGGAACCAGAGCAGATCACTGTGAAACGTGGTTCTAATGGCTTCCACGTGGAAATAGCAGGAGAGGAAATGAGGAACAAACAGATGGTTTGTGTTAGAGAGATGAGGCTGTAACTCAGAGGTGCAACTTTCTGCAATCGAAACTGCACCTCACAAAAAACCTCCTCAAGCTCTAGCTATGAAGATCACCTGACTAAACCCAAGTGAAATTCTGGCATTAATACCCATACAGAACCATTTTTCCTTAGCTTTTTGGGAAATCCAGAGTGGCCAATATCTTGAATTCCATCTCTCTGGTGTAACATTGCAGTCAGGGGAGAGATGCCACAGTCAGTAGCAATTTTTCCTTTTGTAATCTGTAATCTTTGTCCCTGTGTGAACATTCAAGTATGATAGAAACTTCATGCAGAAGTCACAAATAGCACCACTTGTCTCATGGATGTGGGCATCTCTTTATCCTCAAGCCTTGGTAATTTGCTCCCAAATGCCACCTTTTAGGATGTGTCTTTGTTAGCAATTCATTTAACTGCAGGCTTGAGTACAGTAAACAGTTCCACTGCAATGCTTTGGGGTAAAACACAGGCAAACCTGTATTATCCTACAGCTGTCTCCATGTTTTCTTATTGCCTGTGAACAGTTTGGTGGAAGCAATGTTTAAATGAATTTGGGAAAGAATTAGTAATGCTTCCTTCAAGAAAAAATTCCTTTAAACAAATCCTGGTAGCATACTGCAAACTGATTGCTGGATAATAAATCTCTCCACAATCCCTTAACAGTCATCAAGACTGCTTCAAATCAACAGCAAAATGAGAGCATTTAATCAACAAAGTGTTTAATACTTTATTGCTACACCTTCCTGTGGTTATTGGCAGTTACTGCCCAGCCTGAGGTGGCTGAGTGCTGTTGGGGGTGCAGTCAACAGAGCAGAACCCCCTTCTCCAGGGTATGCAGAGCTACAGAGCAAATCCCTTCTTCAGAGGTGCCTCAGAAGCAAGGGAGGCAGAGCCCAGCTCTGAGCTCTGGTCGAGGCACGGGTTCCTCCCACACAGTGCTCAGAGCTGCTCTGCTCTCGCTGCCTCTGCACTTGGGGCTGACTCATCTGGAGATCATTTTCTCCACGCTGACAAAAGGGAGTGGAGAGGGCAACCAGACTCCTGTCTGATGTCTCCATGAAGTGGCTAAAACCTTGTGTGGGAGGAATGGAGCTCTTCAGATTTTCCTCCTCTTTTGGAGAGCTCTGCCCCATCGTGCATTGCATTTTGGAGAAATCTGTCCAGGCCTGCACGTTGGTATCATTGTATTCAAAAAAGGCTCGTTGGATTTCTGATTTAGATTGCAAAATGTGGGATGAATGTTTTCTTCAAATTATACAAACCAGATGTGGTTTGGAGCTTAAAGCAGAGAAAATGGTTTTCAAACTAAACTTGAAGTGTGTGTGTGTCTGCAGTTTGATTATATTCAGGCAGAAGAAACTCAGCTGAGGGGTCTTTGGGGAGCTTTTTTTTTTAATTGTCCTATACTTATGTTTCCAAAGGAAATTGGATACAATAGAAATGATACAATTTCAGTGAAAATTTACTTGCAGACACAGCAAGATCATGTGGGTCTTCCTTTGAATAAAAACCCTTGCACTGAGTCATTCTTCAAGTTGAAAACTGAGATGCTGCATTTCCGTATGCTTGGGAAGTTTTTATTACCATTGTCAAGGACCTTTTCTAGTGAAATGGATCAGGCTCATATTAATCAGAGGTCAACTTTCTGACTTCTTAAAAAAAAAAAAAAAGAGAACTGAATGTCTTTTATGTCTTACTTTTATAACATTCAGGTTGATAAAAGTCCAGAAGGTCAATTTGCACAACTGATGGCTTTGCCAAAGACTCTGCAACAGAAGATAACTGCTCTAGTAAACCCTCCTGGAAAGAACAGAGACGTGGAAGAAATTTTACTGCAAGTTGCCCATGACCCTGACTGTGGATTTCTGGTGCATCAAGGTAGGTCTGGACCCGTATCTGTAATCTCCTTTAAGACATGATAGATACACAAATCTATTGTATATGTTCTCCTATTTCAGGTGGGTTAAAGAGAAGGGTGGGTTAAAGAGAAGGGTGAAAAAATCCAGGAGGTTAATCGTGAAATACATTCCTGAAAGCCTGGGTTTGGATTTGATGCAGACAGGTTATCTGAAATATTGTCAATAGCATTCCTGGTGATACAGAAAGATGTGTTTTGGTTTGGGTCCTGAAAGAGGCAGAATTTAAGGAATAACAGTGTGGCCTGCTTAGATCACCTAACTCTGGTGCTTCCGTCTTCAGGCAAAACTTCATCAAAATACTGAGCTTTGTATGCTCCCAGTTGGAGACTGCAAGGCTGAGGTAATTTTCTGACTTGCTGACATTTCCCTTGGCAGTCATCATGGTTAGCCCAGACATGTGAGCCCTGGCAGAGAGCTCCAGCTCGGAGGGAAAAGGCTGAGGTGCTTCTCATCAGCACAACTGCTCTGAGGCAACATTATGTCATATGAGCAAGTTAAAGCTGATGCTGCAGACACCAGTGTTCTGCTACACTGCAGGAAAATCAAAAAGTTTAGTACTTGAGGGGGGTCCTTTATGCATTTTAAGAACCTGGCACGTTTTCTGTTCCAGGTAGTCAATTTTGCAAGCTTCCTGAGCACAGCAAAAATTCCCAAGAAAGCTGGGAGCCACTAGACACTGACCAGAGAGCTCTCAGCCTGATTTCTGGGGGGGAAACAAAGCTCCTGGGTGCTGCAGCTCTCCATGGACAGCATGGGAGGAGCTGCACCTGGACATGGAGGTGTTCAGCTTCTTCCTTGGGCTGGGCTGAAGCAGTAAAGGGCTAAAAGCTGGGTCTGGGAGCAGAGAGCAGTGTTTGAGCTGCACATAGAGCTCTGCTGGTGCTGTGGCTGTATTTCTGTAGCTCTGGCTGCACAGGGAGCAGCAGTGCAGCAGCAAACTGGACACATCTTCTCAGGCCCTGCACTCTCAACTCTTAGGAGAACACATCAAGATATTCTTTGACTTTTGTGGCCAAAGCATTTTCCTAATTCATCAGTCTGGATAAAAGCCAGGCCGAGCCTTTTGGGAGTCCTATAAGACAGAGCTGATTACTCAAGTTCAATCACATTGTCCCAAGATATTTTGCTACATCAACACAATTTGTTCCTTTCCCTCCCCTATTCCTACCCCTCAAATGATTGTCCAGTGGAATATTGTATCCTTACTTACACATGGATTATGCTAAGCTTTGTTCTTCAATATGGAAGCAGGATTTAAAAATATTTGAAATTATATCCTATGGGTCAATGCAGAATGTGTCAGTTTGGAAGATTAGCTCTGAGACTGCTGGAGTTCTACATTTCTTTCAAGTATTTAGTGATGTGAGCAGTTTTGTACATGTTAGTGTGCTTTTATATGTGTTAGAACAAATATAACTTCATAGTTCTGAAAAAAAATTAAGATTTTTTAAACTGTTCTGTTAAGAACCCCTGGACAATGACAATTGAATGTGCCACAGTGCAAAGTGGTAAACAAGCCTGATCTCCAAAAGCTGTAATTTAGGAAAGCCAGGGAAGTGCTGCACAGTAGAGGTATCTCTGCTTGATCAGAGAAGTGCCAAATCCCAATTTCATGTTGAAGGAAACAGGGAGTATCATTTGTTCTGCTCTAGAATGTTAATTTACCAGCACTTAGATGAAACAACTCTGAATCCTTCGTGATTAATCATCTTAGTAGAGAGCTAATGGGAGCACTAAATAAATGGATTTGATCAATTCCTACTGCTTGTTGTCTGTTTTAATATTGATAAGGGTTTTTCTCTGTATGTTACATATAAAAGAAATTAAAATAGTTTAGAGAATACTTTTAATTAGTATGAAAAAGCAGAGCAAACTCAAATTTTCTCAGTGTATGTTTTACTTTCAGGTTAGCTTGATTGTATAACTGGAACAATATTTAACTTGTGCATGGTGGAGGGGAAAAGAATCCCCACACAAGTGCTGAGATGGGTAACATCTGTGTGCTTTTCCCTCTGCAGGCATTTCAGGAATTGTGAGATCCTCCAGTATAGTGCAGAGTGCTAAAACCATCCTGACAGCTGGTAAGAATGTGTGGGATTTCTATCAATGAGAGCCTTCTGATTTCACACAGGAAAAATGACAGGGCCCCAAGACTGCCTTCTTAGAGCAGTTTAAAGAATAAACTTTTTGTATGTTTCACTAAAAGTCCCTGGAAAATGAAAGCAACATTTAAAGCAGAGGCTTTCTTGCAAAATTACAAAATGCTGAAAGGGACTGGAGTCTGTGTGACTGTCAAATAAACAAACCAAACAACAACATCAGCTTTTATTTTCTCTGTTTCTGGAGCTGTGCAGAGGAGATTTTGTGGAGCAAAATAATTGGAAGGGAGGGGTTATAAACAGTGTTATTCCTGTTGAATTCAAGTTATTCCCTTGAATTCAAGGTGTCCCAGGGGGCAGGGCTGGGTAAGTGCAGGAGGAGAACAGAAATGGCTAAGCTATGGGGATTATTTGTGCTTGTTCCTCCTGTTCTGATGGGCAGCAGATCACCTCTGGGGCTCCTGAGGCTCTTGTGTGTCCCTGCCAGCCTCTCCTGGCACTGGCACTTGTGGGGATCCTCGTGGATCTCTGAGTAACACTTGGCATTTTTCCCATGGTTTCTGCTTCATGCACCTGAAATCAGTTATTTGGGAAATGTGTCTATTTCCCTTGGTCTTAACTGCTTTTTTTCCTTTATATATAGTGGCTTTTTTCTCTTTCAAACAAACTGGAGTTTCCTTCTAATCAGTTTTATAGAGTTGTACTTAAAAACTATTTTCTACTGGTGGTTTTCGTGGTGGAAACATCTTTTTGTGATTTGATTTAGGTAGAGCAAAGCAATTTTGGGCCTTTGCCTCCAGCACAAGCCACATTTGAGCAAGAAGGCTTGGGGGAGTGGATCTTTCTTACTTTTTGCCTTATTTAGTTTTTTGGGTTTTTTGGGTTTTTTTAATGTATTTACGCTCATGTGCCTGAATCTGGTGGAAAACATTAGTGACAGAATTCAGGAGTGAAGTTTAACTGCTCAGGGATGTCACCTCAGTGTTTTTGAGGTGTGATGTTTGTGTGATCTGCCCTGGAATTGAGGAGGGATGGGTGTCCATGGCTTTAGAGTTATTTAGCAAAAACCTTTTGCTTTTTTTTTTTTTTTTTTTAATATTTGTCTCTAAACATTTATGAGTTTATGTTAAATCTGTCAGTATCTTCTAATGAAGATTTTCTCCCAGTCATGGTTTCTTAATTTAAACTGCATCACTGGGGCAGCATTCCTGGCTGTGCCAGCTCTTGGGGCTCTCCATGTTCATAGGATACAGAATTTACACAGAGAAAACAGGAATGTGGCTCCTGCATGGGAATATTTGCTTGACTCAGGCAAGGAATGTGTTTTACAGGAAAGTGTGGAGCTTTAAATTCAGTCCCTAAGGATGCTGCATTTCTTTCTTCATTCTTTTTCCAAATCTTGTCTAATATTCTGTTCCCCTAAGACCTGTTTTCACACTTTCTAGTAGAGACTTTAGGAAAAATGTAAGGCTCTGACTTTCTGCAGTGCTTATGTCAGGAATAGTAGCTTAAAATAAAATTATTATGAAAGACAATCATGAAATCTGTGGCTCCATTAAGCTTTGACTTTTTATTGCTGTTCCTAATAACTGTACAAATGCTTTGCTTGCAAAAGAACATTTTCATTAGCTGGCCAGCACTCCTTTTGAAGTGTTCTAGGGCACACAATCTGCTTTCTTTAGCTGATTATTTTATCTTAAGAACACCAGCAAAGGTGAGATGCCTGCTCAGGTCCACAGCATGGCAGTGCAATGTCCAGCATTTCTAAATTCAGTGGTAAATCAGCAATAGCTGTGCTCAGATGCCATGCTGGCTATGAACATTACTGGCAAGGAGCACAAGAAGGAATTTCAACCCTTTTAAGAGAACTTTTCTCATCTTTCTCTGCCAGTGTGGTTTTCAAGTGGAGCCCCAGCTCTGTGTTTTTGTTTGTTGTTAAATGCCCTATTTAGTTTTTGAAAATGTGCCTGTGTATTTCTTTGAGGCTGTGGTGAGGTTGCCTCTCTGTTTCCCATTAGAGATGGCACCAGGGTTTGATTTGTTTTCCCACATAGCCAGAGCCTGCCTGGGCTTTGGGAACTCACTCTGCAACTCTTACATTTAGCTTCTCTGGAGATGTTGATACTTCTTTAGCTTCTTTCTTCTTTATATTTTACTCAAGGAATGATGCAAGCTTTGAAATTTTTTCTATAAATACAGTCTCACAGATTAAATTATCAATTGAAGCATTTGTCCAAGATACTTTAAAGGTAGCACAAATGTTCTAAATATCATTTGTTTTCAAGGATTTAAGCATTTCTTTTTTAAGGAGCAGGTTTCATTTGCTCAAGATACTTTTAAGTTAGCACAAATGTTCTGAATGGCATTTGTTTTCAAGGATTGTTTTTTAAGGAGGAGGTTTACATATCAAATATTCTGGTTTTGTGATAACTACTCTCTTCATCAGCTGATAACTGCTGAGCTTCACTGTAAATATCTGTAAATGTGCCTGTGTCAGTGCATGCCACTCTACAAATATATAATTATTTGCTCCACATGACAGCTGTCCAGCAGTACATCCACCCAAAGGAAATCCAGGACACTGCAGCCAGGCAAACCTAGCAGGACACTCTGGGGACTTCCAGGCAAACCCTGTCCTACAGCAGCAGCACTTGCAGAGAAACTCAGCTTGGATGGTTAAGTGAAACCAGACACGGGCTGTGTTTACACAAACGCTGTGGGCTCGGTCCCATGTGCATCAGGGCTTTGTTCTGTGTCCTCGAGTGGAAAAATCTGAAGGGGAGGTGGAACCACCGAGTCACAGATTCAGAGCTGAAGTAAAAGACATTTTCATGTGGTCCAAGTGCTTCAGATTCTGAGAGAGAGCCGTAATTACAGCCATTAACTTTTCCTGCAGCTGTGATTCATCAGCCCGAGGGCTGCTTTGGGGAGCAGCTGAGCTGGATGGACCAACCTGTGCTGGGCAGCGGGGCAGCAGCTCCTGCCGAGCCCGGAGGGGGACAGGGCGACAGAAGGACCTGCTGAGGGCAGGGCTGTCCCTGCAGATGTCCCTGCAGGCCGAGGGCAGGGCTGTCCCTGCAGGCCGAGGGCAGGGCTGTCCCTGCAGGCCGAGGGCAGGGCTGTCCCTGCAGGCCGAGGGCAGGGCTGTCCCTGCAGGCCGAGGGCAGGGCTGTCCCTGCAGGCCGAGGGCAGGGCTGTCCCTGCAGGCCGAGGGCAGGGCTGTCCCTGCAGGCCGAGGGCAGGGCTGTCCCTGCAGGCCGAGGGCAGGGCTGTCCCTGCAGGCCGAGGGCAGGGCTGTCCCTGCAGGCCGAGGGCAGGGCTGTCCCTGCAGGCCGAGGGCAGGGCTGTCCCTGCAGGCCGAGGGCAGGGCTGTCCCTGCAGGCCGAGGGCAGGGCTGTCCCTGCAGGCCGAGGGCAGGGCTGTCCCTGCAGGCCGAGGGCAGGGCTGTCCCTGCAGGCCGAGGGCAGGGCTGTCCCTGCAGGCCGAGGGCAGGGCTGTCCCTGCAGGCCGAGGGCAGGGCTGTCCCTGCAGGCCGAGGGCAGGGCTGTCCCTGCAGGCCGAGGGCAGGGCTGTCCCTGCAGGCCGAGGGCAGGGCTGTCCCTGCAGGCCGAGGGCAGGGCTGTCCCTGCAGGCCGAGGGCAGGGCTGTCCCTGCAGATGTCCCTGCAGGCTGAGGGCAGGGCTGTCCCTGCAGGCTGAGAGCAGCAGTGTCCCTGCAGGCTGAGGGCAGGGCTGTCCCTGCAGATGTCCCTGCAGGCTGAGAGCAGGGCTGTCCCTGCAGGCTGCAGTGCCTGCACCAGTCCCTGCAGCAGCTGTGCTGCAGTGGATCTGCCACATGCTGCACTGCACTTCCAGAAGCACCTGGAATTCACAGGAGTGGCAGAGCAGCAGTTCCTCTCTCAGAGGGGCTGCATCCTGCAGCTTGGGCATTTTCAGAGCCACACTTACACAATTTTAACTTTTTTAACGTTTGTGCTGTGCCAGAGCTGAGCCTGGCCTTGTGCTGCTGCAGGAGTTGTTGCTCTGTGTGCAGTCTCCATGCAGATTTGTCAGGCACTTCAGGATTTACGTGGTTATTTACTTGTTATTTGAGATGCTGCAAAGAAAAGCCTGTCATGACTTCATTAGTGTGCTTGCTTTTGCAAAAACCTAGTAAATATGGAAAGGTTGGAGCCTACATATGGGATGCACATGGGTTTGTCAGTTCAAAATACATGTATGGATGTTTTCCTACCAAAGGTGGAGCTGAGTTTATTTCAATTGCAGTTGGAGACATGAGAAGAGCAGAACTGATTCTCTGCAGTCTATTTGTTATCAGGGGCTTCTTACTCTGCCACATTCCTTCAGAAATGAGTGTGCACTTTTCCTTATTGCTGACAACTTGTCTTCTTGCAACTTGAATTTGAATGCATCTATCACTTAAAATATTATATCTTTAATTGATTTCTTATTTTCACTTCCCTTTTTTTTTTTCTGAGGTCTTTCCAAATCAGATATGATTATGTCTCTCCCACTTGCCCCCCAAAAAATTAAAGAAATCCACATGGCTAAACTTGGGTTGAGGTTCCTTGTTTGTTGCAAGTCTTTCCTTGTGTTCTGGGCTGTCATATTGTGTGACTTTTGGCTAAATTCCTTGTGTGTTTTTAGTCAGTCTTGTCAGGTGTTCAGTTAAATAAACGTAGGAGAGATTGTAGTAAATATAATCTACTACACCTTTAATCTGTGCATGTGTCAAAAGTAGAGCCTTTTGTGCAGCACTAAAAAGTTGCCTTTTCAGTTCTGAATTTCTAAAGGTGTGATTAGACTGTGCTGTAATCTGAGCAGACACTCTGTGTGTTGTTTTGGGTTCATTTGTTTGGTTTGGGGTGATGTTTTTAAACAAAAAAGGAAAAGCAGGCAGCTGCACTGGCTGGGATCTCAGAACCCCCCTGAAATGCCAAGACTAACAGTGTTTTGTTTTTAAATTTACAAATACTCCCTGACTAAACCCGGCAAAAGGCTGTGGGATTTTTACTCCAGGTCTGTAAGGGAAGGCTCATCTCTGCTACAATTTCAGAAATTGTTTAACTCCAAGGATACATTTTACAAGTTTTGTGGGAGTCATCCTCAGTCCCATCATATCTAAAGCTCATAAATGCTGAGAGGCAACAACTGCTGCTGGACCTCTAAAAATTGAGATGTCTGCCTTTGTTGTATGCCATGGCATGGTATTTACCAGAATTCTGCTCTATTTGCTCTGCTTTGATAGCATTAAAAGTATTTTTGGTGGCATTATTTACTGTGCTCTGACTGTGACAGGAAGGTTATTTGCATGTCTGCCTGCTGGATTAGGCTGTCATTCCCCCAGGGAAATCCTTCATTTGGCTGAGTCAGCCTTGCTAAATGTTGATATTTTTTTCTCTTTTTTCTTCTTTTTTAGGGGCAAAGAAATCTGTGGCTTACAGTTTGAAGAAATTATATAAGATGACAAAGGGAGGGTTAAAGAAGCCATCCTGAGTCTGTACATACTATGTATGGGTAAATAAATGGTACTTTTTGTCTAAATGTTTTGCAGATGTGACTTTGCATACTTGAGAAGATTACAGTGTATTTAGGAAGTCTGTTCTGATGATTTACATGCCAAATTTTCTTAATGAAACAGGAACTTTTTTAATGGGAGGTTTGTTGGCAATAGGGCAAAGGAATTATGCTCTGTAAATACTGAAATGAATTTTCCTGTGTATTTTGAAGAACTCTGAGTAAAAAAGATTGATTGTACAGATGGATTAAAACCCAAAGTGAGTCATTTTCTATGTGTTGGCAGCTTTACTTCCCAAAATACCCTCAGAGTCTCAAAATGATCAACATCCCAAATTTAGTTCTTTCAGGGATTTCCATTGAGTTCTCAGTAGATGTGAAACTTCCCTCTGCCATTCCTGCCCTGCCAGGTTCATCCTCTGAGGATGCTCCCTGTGGCATCTTGCATCCCAAAAACTGCCACACTGACTTTCAGGGGGGGAGAGGGAAAAGAGCAGCTTGGCAGGTGTCACATCCTTTAATAAGGATATTTCATAATATTAATAAATGAGGATGTTTAATAATCATAAAGTTGTGTGTTCCTCTCATGAGGCTGAGATGAAAAGGGCCCAATTCATGGGCATTGTCACAAGGGCCAGAGTTGGAAGGAAAATCAGAATTTCATGGACCTGTTTGGGCAGACTTATGCAGTATTTGTTGTTTGGCAGAAGATTCCATCAAAACACTTGATAATTGGGAATTTTATGAACAAAAGCACAGATTGGTTGATTCTTTTATTATCTTTTTTGTTCCCCTAAAGTACTGCCCACAAAGATGAAACTTGAACTCCCTTCAAATGAACTAAACTAAAGAGAAATGGAGTTTTACATGACTTGTTACATTAATCATGCCATGAAAGAATGGGCATTGCTGGCAGTATCCATGTCTGGTGCAATAAATTTGGAGGATCTTTTGTAAACAGACTATTTTTCACACTGACTCAGGTGGGTTTGCTAATTTAGGATAATTTCCCTTAATAGAAATAAACTCAGGTAAGATTTCATTTTCCTTGTGAAACTGTCAATGATAAAAATAATTAAATGGTAAAAAAAGGAAATAAAATGTATCTTTCCTGATCAGCGTGTTTGGTTTTTTCCTTGTGTATTCTGTGATCATCAGGGCCATCTCTCAAGCTACATGTGATTTAGTGATCTCCCTTTAAAAAATACATTATTGCAGTGAAATTGTCTGCTAATTGTTTCCAGGGAGAAGTTCAGAGCATTAATTTAAGAAAGACAATAGAAAATGCATTGTTGTATGTAATACAGGCTTGCTTGGATCACGGGGAAACTTTTAAATATTGATTATTTTTAAATATCTTAGTTTGAAATTTTAATCCAGACTCAGGAAATATTTACTGTGAAATAGGAAATAAATAACTGGGAAACTTTCTAAGGTCAGAGGCAGGTTTCTAACAATTTGTATTATCTGTTGGTGATAGAATGTGTAAAACAAATCCCCTCAAATGTCCCTTTGCTGATGGTACAACCTTTTAATGGGGGCAAAGAATGTTTGTATGGCCCTGGCATTCTCTGGCCCTATTAGTAAGAGGCTAAAGTCCCCAGTTTGAAAAGTTTATATTATAAAAAGTGGAACTCGAGGATTTAAGCCACTTCCAGGTAAATCTGGAATTTTTTGATGATGAAATGCAGTTGCTAGCGTTTAAAAGCAGCTTTCTTGTAAAAGCCCTTATCAATAACCTTGAAGAGAATGTTCTGAATGTTAAAACCACACTTAGAAAGTGGGGTTTGGTGTTTCTGGAGGTGCTGCCTACTGAAATGGTGGTTCAGAGCAATAGAGGGCAGTGACAGATCAGTCTGGTGTGAGATGAGCTGGCCTCACTCCCACACTGAAACCCCAGGCTCCATCCTGCACCTTGCTGCCTGAGCATTTATCCCAGAAATAGTCTTGTGGGGAGGAAGAAGAAAAGTGAAGTACTGCTGGCTGCTTAGCAGCTAATTGACTCTTTTTGTGTGCAGCAGATGCCTGTGGCAGCAGGCCCTGGCCAGCTCTGAGCTGTTTGTCACTGTCCCTCTGCCAGAGGATCCCTCTGTCCCTGCACAGGTGGGACTTCACTGCACTTCCTGCAACCTGAGCCGGCTGTGTTTGTCTTGTGTTGCTGGATACCCACTGCGAGGCTTGGGTTGGCTTTGTGAGCTCTGTGTACAGCAATATAAGAAGTCATTTCTTGCTCTTTGGAGGGAGTTTTGCAAATCCCAGCTCGAGAGTTCCCGGTTCCCTCCGTCTCTTGATGCACTGCCAGTATCCAAGTCCGTGCACTAAATCTTTGGGAGATGTAAAAAAGTCCTTCCTCCTCATGCAGATGGGCTGAAAACTGGATTCTGCTCTGTAAATCATTCATCTTGTGCTTTTTAAGAGTGGCCTACCTTTCCCCTTGGGGCCACTGGTCTTGAATGTATTTATTTTTCTGGCAGAGAGCCACGAATGAATCATAGCCCTGAGCAGCTCGTTGTGAACTCCTCACCATTGTTAAGAGAGTACTTGGGGCAGTTGTTACAGAGCTTTGCTATGTAAAACTTTTAAGAGAAGAGAGATTGATTTCAGCCTTGTTAGCTGCTTTTGAAGTTCCCCACCAGTTGCGTGGAAATGATTTCTTCTGCTCTTACAGCTGTAATCCACTGAAATAACCGGGGATTGTTGCACGGGAAGTTGGGACATGGGAATATGTTACTGCCTCTTTGTCCTAATGAGGTGTGGTTGTCCTTTCACCAGAAAAAAGTCACTTCAGCCTTTCATTCCATTTGTAACTTTCCTGTTTATACCTTCCTGCTCCATTTCCATACTTTATTGTTTCTCTTCTTGACTTAATTCTCAAGTCTTTCATTCTGTTCTTCAGACATCCCTCTTTTCTGGCTTGGCTGTTCCACCATGGATATTGTTTCATGCTCCCTCCCCCTTTTTCCTGTGTAGCAGAGCTTTCATTAAAGGCAACCAGGCAGATGATTTATTTCTGATGTCTTAAAAGGCTTCTTTGTAACGAAGAGCCTGGACCCAATCAAGCTGCTGGGGGTTTGTGTAGGTGAGTCAGCAGCGTGGGCCTCACTGCCTCTGAGATCCACAGTGCCAGGGGAGTGTGGAGCAGCCTCCTGCTCCACAGGGAATGAACTGGATGACACAGGAAGAAGGGGAAATCAAAAAATCAAAAATGTGACTGCATCCATAATCATTTGGCTGCTCCTGAACTCGGTTTGGGAAGGGCACAAAGCTGAACCACACAGGCTGCTGACCTCCAGCAGCACGTGTGTGACGTGTTCCTCATTGCTTGCACATTTCCCCTTTTTCCAAGTGCTGCAACAGGGAGTTTCTCCAGGTGCCTGACTGGGGGACGCTGCAAATTCCAGCTGTACCTGTAAGTACAGAGCCTGGATTTCTCACCTGTGCTTCCCTGAGGCTTCTCTTTAGGTTTTGTTGACCTTTGCTGTCAGCAGGTGGGAGCCAACACTGCAGCCTGAGCACAAGGGAGGTGCCATGGGCAGCTGAGCTGGGATCCCTTCCTGGCAGAAACACTTTGCAGCATCCCAGAGCCTCCTGATGTGTGCAACAAACATCTGTGCCAAAACTGGGAAGATCAAGGTGGATACAGAGGCCAGGATTCCTGGGTGGCTGAGGGAGCTGAGCCTTGTTCTTCACACTGAGGTGCTAAAGCAGGAGCCTGCTCTGACTTGGGAAAGTTCAGAATTAGCACAGCCCTTGGTGAGTGTCCAGTGCAGGGGGATCCAAGCAGGGCTGTGACTCATGCCTTTTCCCAGCAATTAATTTAAAAATAGAATTGAAGCTGAAATATGCTCTGAAGGTCAGAATATCGGGTCGGTGTGGTTTTGATGGTTTTTTCTGGGTAAGGTGTTGAGAGGGGACAAAGTACTCTTCATTTTCAAAGTCACTCTGCTGGCCATATAGTCTGTGTAGAAAATGAATTTTCTTTGTATTCCCCACTGCAGGAAAAAGAGACATTACCTCCATATAGCTATTTTCTGCTCTGCTTTTTGTTTGACTCAACAGTTGCTCTGTCACGTTTGATACTGTGGTTTCACAAAGCTTTGCAGTGACTTTATTTACCTGTTTTTCTAGATAAAAATCTCCACCACAGTTGCTAACTGATCCTGAACTTAATGACTGCCTTAGGGAGAGGCAGTCATCACTTTACTCTTGCATGTTTTAACCTCTCACTCAGCCTGCTTCAATCAGAAATGTTTAGCAATAGATGAAGTTTTACTACATGAACAGGAAGCTTCAGACTATACATTCTGAAATCATTCATACAAACTCCAGATATTTTATTTACATCTTTAGTCTAAGATCTTCCATGCAATTTTTGCCTTCATAATCCAGCATTCTGCCAAGCCCTTTCCAGTTGTGGTGGGGACTGTTTGGATGGTTATACACATTGTTTTTTCTGAGAAATGGAAGGTCTTGCAGCTGTAAAGACAGACTGAAAATCTGTGCAAGTGTAGTGGGTATAGAGGGTTCTTCCCCCTTTTAAATTTGGCTAAATTTGATCTTGAGGAGTTTGCAGCAACTAGGAGCTGTCTTTAAAAGCAAAACAAAGCAAAAACCGACCAAGAACAAACACTCTGTGTTTTGGTTCCTTCACTTCCCTTCGTTGTACTGATTCCTTCTTTAAAAGCCTTGAACCTGATATTTAAGATACCTCCCCTAGTCAATTAAATAAGCCAAGTAAACAGTAAAACATCTCATTATTGAATTAATTTGTATTGCTTCTCTACATGGGATCTCTTTAGCTCCACGGTGCACTTGGTAAATTGGAAAGCCTGTGTTCCCACACAGTGATTATTTGCTTAATCTCTGCCTCCTGCCAAAGCTTCTCCAAACCTCCCATTTTAAAATTCATAGTGAAGCATGGGAGGGGAGCATTCAGTGGTTTTTTTTTTGGTTTTGTTTGTGGTTTTGGTTTTTTCTTTTAATATTGCCATCCTCAAGTTGCCTTGCTCTCAGCAGTGGTGAAGAGTCTGGCTCGCTCTCTGTACAGCAGTGAGGGCCAAGAAGTTTTTCCTTTCCTAGGATGCTTCCAGAAGGGCTGACACAGAGCAGCTCCCAGTGTCTGCCTCATGATGCTGTCACAGTGCTTTGGCTTTACAGCCTGGGGCAAAGCTTTTTAAAACCAAATTATTTGCACAAGAAATTCTAGACAATTTTATTTTTTTCTTCTCTGTTTCCTTCCCCTCGTTGCCTCCCAAGTCTGGGGTTGGGTGAGATTGTGCTCATCCTGCACAGCCCTGTTAACTCTGTCCCTGCAGCCCTGCCTTGGGTTCTTGCCAAGGAGGAGACTGGCAGGAGAACTTGGGCAGTTTGAAGGTGAGTTCCCTGCAGACAACACTAGATGAAATCCATCACTGCACCACCAATTCTTACAGCATTTTTTAAGTGGATGATATTTAAGGGTTGTATTGGTTTATTTTGCTTTATTGTTTTTGTTGTTTAAAGAATGTCTCCTCTGTTGTTTGTCTAGTTTATCTGTGGCTAATTTTAGCAGGATTCCCTTCCCAGTATAGATTTGAAAATTGGTGTTTTATTTTTATTAGAGAATCATAGGGTAATTCAGGTTGGAAAAGCCCTCCCAGACCACTGGGTCCAGGCTGTGCCCAATCCCCACCTTGTCCCCAGCCCAGAGCTCTGAGTGTCCAGGAATCCCTTGGGCACCTCCAGGGATGGGCACTCCAACCCTCCCTGGGCAGTTCCAATGCCTGAGCTCCCTTTCCATGGGGAAATTCCTGCTGCTGCCCACCTGGGCCAGCCTGAGGCCCTTCCCTCTCCTCCTGTCCCTGTTCCCTGGGAGCAGAGCCCAACCCCTCCCCCCCCCAAGAGCCATTTGGGAAAAAAGCCCTGGAAAGAGCACACCTGGAAAGCTGAGGAGAGAGTGCACTTGTCCTGAGGAGATGAGTGACCTTAGTCCAGGCAGCCCCAGTCAGGAAGAGTCCCAAGTGCTCAGGAATTGGCAGGATCAGGCTGTGAGGTCTGCAGAGCTGCCCACAGGAGCAGTGGGAAAGTCAGGCTGGGTGTTTGCATCCAGCAGCTGGGACTGAGCTTGGTTCTTGCAGAGTGGTTCCATGTGCATCCTGAGCTGATAGATGGATATTCCAAAGGGCTTTGGACACCATTTGGTGCCCAGTTCCTTCTGTCCAGTGACCTGCTGCTGGTGGCTTTGGTTCAGAAGAAATCCTGGTGACTGAAGAGCCTTTTCTTACAGCCTGCAAATGTATGGAAGTTGTGTAGCTTACCACGAATGAACGTGGAAACTCTGAAAATAACTTTGCATCTCATCTTGAGCTGCAACCTGTTTGTGATTTTAATGATCCCACTTGGACTGAAGTTCACCTGGTCCTGTGAGAGAGACAGGATGCAAATCAAATAGGGAGTGAACTCTATCATGTGGATGTTTACTGCTTAAGGAAAATGTGCATAATGAAGAGGTTACTCTGCATATTTACCTTCAGCTGTGGATCACTGACTGTACTGACCTTTCCTTTACACTAAATTTGCCATTTGGAGTTCTGCTGTGAACTATCTGTGGTCTTTTTATCAGTGTCTACCAAAACTTTAACAAATTAAAACCAGTGGGTTGTGGCCAGGGGTTGCTTTTAATTTGTTAATCTGACTCTCCTTTTCTATTTAATCTTTTTCAGCTATCTTGTCTGTCTTCATCTTATGGGAACCTCCATGGGGTGAAATCTTTTCTAGTACAAAGCAAGCAAAAAGTACCTGTGGTTAAATGTTCTGAAAGAGCAGAGTTAGTGGTGTTCATGTTCTCTTTGAGTTTGAAAGCATCTCCTTGTTTGCTTGAAGATGATGCTGCTGTTCTGACCCTGCTCCAACTGAAATTATTCTGTCTCTTTTCATCTTCCCTTGGATGATGGGGCAGACAATTATGAAGAAGGCAAGCTTTGTCTTGAAGCAGGTAATAAATAACCATCTCCATCAACTTACAGTTTGGATCAACTTGTCTGGCTGGAATTACTGCAATTTAACACACTGTGGTGTAATGAATAATAAACTATCTTCCAAAAAATTGAATCTTAACGTATTTTGAATTTTGGGGGTGTTTTTATATAAGGCAGCTTTGAGCTGCAGTGCAGCTGAATGTGGATTTTTGCAAGGAAGACTTTTAGATTCAGAGTTTAGGAGTTTTTCATTGCTGAAAAGATGTTTGTTTCTGAGGCCACACAATTTGTGTGCTAAAATGTGCTTGGAGATTGATTTTAAAAGCTGCTGTCACTTGGTGTAAAATTAACCTGTTTTATTAAGGAAGGTGTGGATAGATGGAAGCATGCACTGTAATTGGACTGACAGAGATGGCAAAGCACTGCCATGCCTCATTAAACCTGTGACAAATAATGGAGAAAATGTTTGCTTTTGGCACCAACTGCATCATCTCTGTGCACAGTTTGGTCCACACTGAGCTTCCCTGCAGGCTCCAGGGAACTTCAGGCATTCCTGGCTGATGGAAAAGAAGTGTCTGTATTGTTGCTGTTTGAAAACCAAAATGGGGTGGCAGTAAGAAACGGGAAGAATTTCCATAAATTCCTTTTTTCTTACATGTGGTGATGCCAGCTGGCAAATTCCTTCCTTAGATGGGCACCTAAGGAAAACAGAGCTTTTTACAGCTCTACCCTTGCACTGTTGATGGAAGCCTTAGCCCCTAGTGCTGCTCTTTGAAATGACTGAAATCACTCAGAAACAGTTCAGCAGGCCAGCTTTGGGTCCCTTTGGGTGCCAAACCCTTTGGGTGGTGGGGAACACTGCAGTCTGTCCCAAAAGGGAGGGATGCCACTGCTGGGCCATGTGGAGGGAGAAACTTGCCCAGTGCATTTTAATCCAACTCTTAGTAGAGTGGAAATGCTTTATTTTCTTGGTTGGTCATGGAACAGATGTCAGGCAATTCCAGTAAGAATTACAGGAGCAGTGCTTGAGTAGGGGCTGTAGGATTACAGAGTTCCCAGAATTCCCAGAATTC
>VZRH01005236.1:61981-76940 GCA_013397555.1 Urocynchramus pylzowi
ACCGCCCGGAGCGCCGGTGAGTGCGGGGACAGCGCGGGAACAGCGCGCACAGGTGGCCGCGGGGGCGGAGGGAACCGGGCGGGCGGGACTGGGACGGGGCTGGAACGGGGCTGGAACGGGACTGTCCCGGGGCTGTCCCGGGGCTGTCCCGGCTCGTCCCCCCCGCGGCGCCGGGGCTTTCCCGCGGGNGCTCTCCCCGTGGCCCGGGAGGGAGCCGCTCTCCCCGTGGCCCGGGAGGGAGCCGCTCTCCCCGTGGCCCGGGAGGGAGCCGCTCTCCCCGTGGCCCGGGAGGGAGCCGCTCTCCCCGTGGCCCGGGAGGGAGCCGCTCTCCCCGTGGCCCGGGAGGGAGCCGCTCTCCCCGTGGCCCGGGAAGGACCCGTTTTCCCGTGGCCGGGAGGATCCCGTCCCGGGTCGGGGCAGGTTCTGCGGGCGGCAGGCAGCCGGCGATGCCCCGCAGCAGCGTGCCCGCGGGTATCCATCCACAGCAGCGGGACGCTCCCGCTGGCCCGAGCTCGCAGCTTGGCTCCCGCCCTTCGTGTTCTTCCCGCAGGGAAAATCCCCGGCGCCGAATCGGCAGCGGAGGTGAAACCTTCCAGAAGGCGTCCCAAGGCGCTGCGAAGGCTTTTGGCGCGGCACCTTTTCTGTTCCCCGGCTGGGGTTTTCACGTAGCCCTTAGCGGCGCGGTGTCCCGCTGGCCGCGTGTTGCCCAGATGTGATCAGCAGTAATTAATTCCCTGAGCTGAGCTGTCCGCGCTGGTGCCAGTGCATCCCTTTTCTGAGAGCGGATGAATGGGAATTTAACACCCGTTTCCACTGGCGGTGGAGAACCCGTAAAGCCAGCTCACTTCCTTTCTGCTCTGTTGGTGCTTCGGGATTATCAGGAACAAGAAATAATGGCCATTTTTCTAATGACACCAAAGAGGACTTGGCTGATCAAGAGCTCCAGGATTTCTCCTGCAGGGTGATTTACCTGATTAGTTTTTCTCTGACTTTTTAGAGCAGAGAGTTGTTTAAGGAGCGTTCCCCCCAGAGAAGTTGGGAAACTCTTTGCAGGCAGTGCTACTGAGAACCCTTAGATCCAAGGCTCTATAAAATTGGGCAGCAATATCCCCCTCCTGCCTTAATAAGAAACTTTTTTAAGGCTCTTCTCCAGACTTGAAGGCCCTTTATTTGTATTTTCCTGTCTGCGAACTTGTGAGATTTCTAAAGTGGAATGTGTTTTGCTCAAGTTCTCTGCATCTCTTCTTCTGGACACGCAGCTATGATCTGGTTTTTGGGGACCAGGCCACGATGCTTTTGGGGCTCAGTTACACGAACTGCTTTGATTCACAAGTAAGGTACAGATCTGACCCGTTAGCTGGTGGTACAATTCGGGCCTGCCTGTTGTACATTTGCATTTTCCCCACGAGCTGCCTGGGCTGGAGCAGCTGCTGCTGAGCCCCAGCCCGCTGTGGGGAGCAGGGATGGATGTTTTGGGGCAGGATGCTCTTCCCTCCCTGCTCAGGAACCCCTCTGTGGGATGGGGTCAGCTTTTAGATCCACCCTAGAGCAGGAACTGGGCCAGAGCTGAACACCCAGGAGTGCTGCTGAGATCTGGCAGTCTGCTGTAAAATTAGCCTGGTAATTAAAATAGGATAGAAAATATCTGTACAGCCCTTTGGGGCGGGTTAATTAAGAACATTCACATCACAAACCATCTTATTTACATACAAGCAGCTTTGATAACCTTGTGAGCCATCTCCTTATTGCAGGGATTAATTGGTTTGTTTCCAGACACACCTGGAAGTTTTCTGTCAGAAATGGGAGCTTTGGTTCAGTTCTTTTTACTGTGGTTAAAGGTTTCATAATGTTTGAAAATTATGCATTAATAAAAATTAAATGCATAGTGTGTTTTGCAGCAGATTGTGTAACGTGTAGGATGCTCTGGGTGATCTTGTAGGTACAAGACAAGGTCAGCTTGGACTTTCCCACCTTAAATTTCTTAGCTTTCAAAAATTACTAATAGCTTGCTTCTTAAAATGTTGCCTTGTTAAGGGGGGGATTTATGTACCAAGACAACAAAAAGCACGAGGTAAAATACCAAAGCTCTGCTTTAAGCTTATAATTTTCTGTGTGATGAGTTAAATCGTTGTTTCTGGTTGAAGATTTGCCTGTTCAAACACATTTTCCACATGCATAGCAAGCATGGTTTAAAAAACCCCCAAAGCAGGGGATAAATGTTTTTTAAAAAGTGGTATTTAGGCAAATAGGCTGAATTTACTCCGGAGGTGTTGAGCTGTAAGTAGGGAATGATCAGTGCTGCCTGGTAATCATGATCTGAAGTGAGCACTTGCAAGTTTCACGTTTTAACGTTTCACGTTTTAACGTTTCACGTTTTAACGTTTCACGTTTTAACGTTTCACGTTTTAACGTTTCACGTTTTAACGTTTCACGTTTTAACGTTTCACATTTTAACGTTTCACATTTTAACGTTTCACATGGGTATCTCAACACAACTCTTTTTTTCACATGGGTATCTCAACACTTTCTGTCCACAAGTAGAAGCTCTGGTCCAAGCATAGCTGAAGAAACTTAAATATATTGCGCCTGTTTGAGAAAATTATTGATTACAGCCTGCTTATCATTGTTCTCATTCGTGGGCCAAATATGCTTTACTCTCTTCTCTCATAAAAAATAAACCATGTTTACCTGTTTTGCATCAAACTTGTGCTTTGTCTTCTTCCCCGTGTGGATTCACTGACCGTGCAGATCAGTTGTGTTTGGGTTTCCTCCTCAGTTTCACTCTCTCCCATTGCAATCAGCAGAGCCTGTTTCATCTTGGCATTCCTGGCTGTGAATTTGGGCAGCTTTGGGGCTGTCTCTCCCCAGCTGGGAGCTGCTTTTGACCTATTTGACCACTCACTCTTTTCAATTAATCTCGTTTTCCCTGTACTTGTGCTTACCTACACTTTGCTCTTGATGGTGTCTCAAGTGTCTGTTACTCAGGAATTGCTTTTTCATTGCTGTAATTAGCGGGCTTTGTTTATTAATCCCGCTCTTCTCCCTGCACCCTTACCTGTGTGATCTCTGCAGGTGGCAATCCAAGTACCAGGCTTTTCTGGGCACGGGGGAAGGTTTTTGCTCTGCCGGCAGGGTGTAGCTGTGTCTCAGCAGCTTTGAGAGTTTAGGCCTTGGTTTTGGAGCTCAGGTCTGTCCTGGACCCGTCCTAACTCTGTATGAGATCACTGCCCAAACACCTTTGCCTCTCTTTCCTTCCTCTCCCTTTTCCACTCCCCCTTTTTTATAACCAAATGTAGAGTTCTTCTCTTCATCTCTTCCCTGACATCCCCCACTGTGAACATGAACTTTGGTGGGATTCAATAATTGTCTGTGTTTGGGCTGAGTGAGTGCTGCTCTGCTGCCTGGGAGCTGAATTTCAAACAAGCAACCTCAGGGTTTATCCCTTCCTGGTGCTTGGAAGGTGCTGCATAAATCCCTGAAAACACTAAAATGTTCATTTTCTAAAGCTTTCACTTCCTTATAGCCTTAAAAAAAGGAGAAAAAAACCCCCAAAAAACCATTATCAAGCATTTGTAAAGCTGAGAGTACCCTGTGTGTTTCTGGGTCTTGCAAAAATGTCAGGAGAGGGGAAATAAGGTGGAGGAGAGGAGAAATAAAGTGAAGGAGTGCTAAAATGAAATGGAGTGCTAAAATGAAGTGCTGTTTCTTTACACTGATGGGTATTGTGTGCTTCTGGTGTTGCATGAAATAATGACAGGTGGGTCAGTGTTCAGATCAGTCTTTCAGACATCTCTGATTTCCCATTTTGTGTCTTTATTGTTTTGCAGAATGTTTCTTTGCTGCTGTGCAGGGGAGAGGACAGAATAGGGCTGATAAGAAGATAAATAACTGATAAATAAGAGCACTTTGGAACATATTAAACTAATATTTGAAATAGTAGTAGATAAAAATATCTTGAATGCTCCTGGAAGTGCTTTTGGCTCACGTCTCAGAATCCAACATTTAAGACTCTGTAAGCAGTGAGCTTGGTTACAAAGAGATTTGTGAGATTTGCTGGGGACACTGTTTCCAGGCTGGTTAAATCAGGTGTGGCCAGGGGAAATCCAGTTGTATCTTGTGTTTCACTCCTCGCTGCTTGCCCTCACCCAGCACTTGCTGGGAGCTGTGTTTTGGTGGGGACACAGAAAAGTTCAAAGTTGGGTTCTGCTGCATGGACAGGCTTGTGTCCCACTGAGAAATAGCTGGATTTGGTCAGGAGTCTCCTTATTAACAGGTGGATTTTGTTGTGGTGGGTTTTTCTGTTTTGTTTTGTGGTTTTATTTTTTTTATTATTATTGTTTTTGGGGTTTTTTTGGTGTTGTTTTTGGTTTTTTGTGGTGTGTGTGTGTGTTTTTTTTTCTCCCTGTGGTTTCTTTGTTCATGGTTTTAAAATTTTTTTAATTTTTTTTTTTAATTTCTTTTTATTTCTTGGAAGCTTAGGAAGTGTTTTTGGTCTTTCCTTTCTGAAACGTGGCTCACTCCAGGCAGCACTTTCTGACCTTGCCCTGACCAAGTCAGGGTTTTAAACTTGGAGCTGAGAGAGGATCCCTCCTCTCTCACTCTCCTCCCAACCTCCATTTCTTTCCTGAACTGTAATCACTGCTTTGTTAGTCTAATTTAGAGATAAAGAGATATTTAACACTATTTGAAAAAATCATCTGGCAGTGTGTGGCTCCTTGCAGGTCATTTTTGTTCTCTGTTCCAAAAAGGCAGAATATCTGGGATTCCAGGCTGGGAATTGCAGTTTTTGGAAGAAGACAGGGCCCTGGTGCCAGGGCAGCACCTCAGCAGCTCTCTGGTGATGTGAACTCCAGTAACACTCAAAGCTGCAGAGCTCTGTTGAGGCCACTTTTAGTCAGGTTGTTTTTCAAGTGTCTAATTTCCTGAACTGGACCAAGACTTGGTTCCTGTTTCCTTCTCCCAGTGTGGGTTTCTGTCACCAGTTAATTCTTACTGGGAGCACAGTCTGGGAAGGGATTGGGCATCTGCTTCTCCCATTATTTAAAAATTACTGGAAAGCTGAAAGAAAGAAAAAAAAAATTGAAACTACAATTAAAAATTGTACCAAAAAAACCTTCTTAACTGCATGAATGTAGTTAATTTGTTTTTAATAGACCTTTTGCTGTCCTTTATGATGTTGTTTATCAAGAGTTGATTTTTTTCCTAAAGACTTGACCAAAAATATCTGTATTACTGTCTTTGAAGTGTAGGATGAAGCCAGCACTGGATCCTGAGTTATCCCAGTCTGGTGTAGCTGCATCCCCTGATCAGACAAAGCTAAATCATTTCCCAACTGAATTTTAACCCTGTCAGAGGAGTTTGTGTGAGAGGCTCATAAAGTCCAAGGAAACAAGAAATAGGAAAGAAATGAAGCGTCAGGGTGGGAGGGATTCAGGGAATGTCCCCTTCCAAATCTTTGCTTTGGTTTGGAGGAGGATGTGCCAGCTGGGAAAGGAAGAAATGGTTAATGAAGACAAAATAATAAAATAAGCTAAGATCTTGCTTTCTAAAACCTCTTGCCCACAGGTGTTGTCTTTAAATTAAAGAGCTAATCGGTTTTAAAAGTTCAGTTAAAATATTCTTGAGCAAAAGATGATTCTGGCAGGGAGGAAGAAACATGTTTTAATCCTCAGTATACACTTGGTTATTTCAAATTTGTCTCTTCTTCTTACTTTGCTCTATGGAAATCCTACTGGATTTCATTATTTAAACTTAAAAATACAAGCTTTAAGCTTAAAAATACTTTTTTTTTTCAACTTATAAATGCTTTAAAATCCTTTCTCTTATGCTTTAAAGTCTTTGATTCGTTTAAAATCTGACTTATTTAGGAAGAGGGAGTGAGGATAGTGAGGTTTATTGTTTTAGTGCAAAGTCAAGGAAATTGCTTCCCAAACATGTGCTTGTTGTTAAGTCACTGTACATGCTGGACATGTGTTTGAGATTTCTGCAGTTGCCACTACCTTTCTTTTTTTTAAGATCATACTGTAAAGTAAAATACAGTAAACAGTTCTTATAAGAGAAGTTCTTGCTAAGTTTTTTTTGTGGAAAAACCTCAACAAAATTTGGTTGTTCTGGGTTTTTTCTCTTTCTCCTTTTTTTTTTTAACAGTTCTGCCTGTGTTGTTGCCTTTTTATTTGAAACACGTATAAGTTGTTGGCCTCGTAGTAAAAAACATCTTGACAACATGTTATTCTCTTCCTTCCTTTCCCTTCCATATTTTTGGAATTTCATACTGAAACTTTTTTTTTTTTTTAGTTTTGAAGCCATTCATGTGAAACTTGGAGAAGCTGCAGTGCAATTCTTGGTTTTATGGGAATCTCTTGCTTGGTGTAGTGCTGGAATAGGCACTTTTAATGTGGTGGGAGTTAATTTTTAAAATTAAAATTGTAAGGGGCAAAATCCAGGGAAAAGCAGCTACTGAGGTGTAATTATGACTGAAAAAAAAATACAGTTATACAGTTCTGTGTGTGATTTCTCACATCTCCACAGTTCAACCATGTGTTTCTTAGTTAAAAAAAATCTTAATAAAATGCTAAAATTTGGCCTGGGCATGGGAGAGGGTGTGGAGGTGGAAGTTTCTGGAATCCAGAGGCTCTAAAGCAGCCCATGCAGGGAGAATATCTTTTCTTTGATGAATATCTTTTCTTTCTCTGCAGAGCTGTTTGCTAGGCAAACCCTCTACAACAGGAGCAGGGAACCCTGCTGCACAGTGTGTGAGCAGTGTGACAGCTCCAGCACTTGGGAATTCGGTGTTCTGCTGTGCTTGGGGGGGGAAGGGCAGTGCCAGCATTTATTTCCCTGTCCTCAGCAGTTTTTATTTCCCAGTTCTCAGACACTTTGTGCTGGTGTGAGGAGAAGAGGGCAGCACAAACTTGGATTTCGTGGTTCTTTCTGCTGTCGTGCATTAGTCCCCCTGCAAGCCTGGGGAGCTCTGTGTGTGTGCTCTGGGTGTTCAGTTTGCTCTCTGAAACCTTGGTTCTGAATTTTGCAGGATCCAGAGAGGAATGGAGACTCCCTTGGATGTGCTGTCCAGAGCAGCATCCCTGGTCCATGCAGATGAGGAGAAACGTAAGTTCCCTGCCTCGCTGGACCCAGCTGCTTTGTCTTTGCACCGTGGGGCAGCCTAGAGGCTGCTTTCACCCCACCTGGAATTTTACTGGGCCCAAGATGGGTAGGAAACTGTCTTCAGGCTCGTGCAGGTGTGTAGGAAACCCTTCAGAGGTTGTTTTCCTCAGCTGCAAACCCAACACCTTGCGTTTAAATTCATCAGTGGGCAGGAGAGAAGGACTGGATTAAAAAAAAAATAGTTTAATTTATACATACAGATATAAAAATATGAATAATATAAACATTGATTTATTTAAAAACCTATTTAATTCATGTCAAGGTGCCTCTCTTTTCCTGGTTGCATTTGCACTGTTAGCAGACAAAAAGTTGTGGTGGAGCTGCTGTCAAACTCGGGCCAGGTTGAGAACTCAGACTGCCAGATAATTTAGGTTAGATCTCATTTAAGAGCACAGAGCTGGGTGGGCACCAGTGGGCTGTGAAGATTTCAGGTGATTAAAAACCCTCAGGTTGGCTTTTATCATTAGTCATGAGCTCTTCATTTGCCTTTCTCTGCCAGCAAATGGGAGTTAGAGGATTTTAAATAGTCAGAGGCTCACCTTGCCCATTATTTGGGTGATATTTTGGTATTATTTGGGTAATATTTTTGCTGTTACCATTCATGGTGGGAGTTTCAGATGGGTTAACTCTTGTTGGAATATTATTTTCAATTCTGCCAAGCTGCAGTGCCAGTTCACAGCTCAGATTGTTCCAGGCTCAGTAAGAAATGTCCTTGGTGCTTTCTGAGTAGGGTGTGCCCTTTGGGTATCACCCTCAGGAGAAAAATGGTATTTTGGGTTTCTGACTAGAAAAAACCGGTATCTTTGAATTTCAAATTGCTTTTGCAAGTCACTTCTGTGCATAAAATCATCTTTTAAGATGAATGCAGCTTTTCTTCTTTTGTTCTGTATATATTTTTGAAAATTTCTTGCCTTGAATATCGAATAAAATAATTGGTTTGCTGCTGCAAATCTGCTTTGTAAGGAGTGTTGGCTTTGCTGTTCTTGCATCTTGCTGCTGGATAAGCAGCAGGTTTTCAGTGGTGCCACTGTGGAGGGGTGTTTTGGTTGATTTGCCCCAGTTCTTGACCATTACAGGTAAAATGAACAGCAGTAGAACTCCTTGAGGAAATAATTTCAACCATGATTTTGGCCTGGGGTGGGGGGTGGATTTCTTTTGGCTACATTTAACAAAGTATATTTCGTATTTAGACTCAATTTTCTTGAGCTTAAACGCATTCTTTTTGGTTAACTATTGCCTAAGACTGTAGTTTGATTTTGAGCTCCACAGGGGAGGAATGTTGGATTTAGAGAATCCAGAGGAAGTCTGATTCAGTGCAACTTGCATGTCAGGGAGCTGATCTGTATCTGGTTCTAATTTACATTCCTTTAGTCTTACCACTTAGACTTAATTCGATTTATGCCACTCTGCAGCTTCTAACTTGTGCTGTCTCCAGCTGGCCCTGCTGATCCATCACACCCCAAAGTGCTGCAGTGGCAGGAAAGAGATGAGCACAGCTGTCCCTGAGCTTGTGCCTTCCTTTGCCAGCTCTTGGAGCTCCTGCTGGGCACAATGAACTTAGCTTGGAAGACAGTTTTAATCTTTAGCTGTTATCCTTGAGCTTGTTCTGGGTAAAAAGAAGTTCGTTTAAAATTCTGAATTTAGCTGTTATCCTTGAGCTTGTTCTGGGTAAAAAGAAGTTAGTTTAAAATTCTGAATTTAGCTGTTATCCTTGAGCTTGTTCTGGGTAAAAAGAAGTTCGTTTAAAATTCTGAATTTAGCTGTTATCCTTGAGCTTGTTCTGGGTAAAAAGAAGTTAGTTTAAAATTCTGAATTTAGCTGTTATCCTTGAGCTTGTTCTGGGTAAAAAGAAGTTCGTTTAAAATTCTGAATTTAGCTGTTATCCTTGAGCTTGTTCTGGGTAAAAAGAAGTTAGTTTAAAATTCTGAATTTAGCTGTTATCCTTGAGCTTGTTCTGGGTAAAAAGAAGTTCGTTTAAAATTCTGAATTTAGCTGTTATCCTTGAGCTTGTTCTGGGTAAAAAGAAGTTAGTTTAAAATTCTGAATTTAGCTGTTATCCTTGAGCTTGTTCTGGGTAAAAAGAAGTTCGTTTAAAATTCTGAATTTAGCTGTTATCCTTGAGCTTGTTCTGGGTAAAAAGAAGTTAGTTTAAAATTCTGAATTTAGCTGTTATCCTTGAGCTTGTTCTGGGTAAAAAGAAGTTAGTTGGAAGTGAGTTTTAATTTTTGAATTTAGCAGTTATCCTTGAAGTTTTTTCTGGGTAAAAAGAAGTTAGTTTTAAATTCTGAATTTAGCTGTTATCCTTGAGCTTGTTCTGGGTAAAAAGAAGTTAGTTGGAAGTGAGTTTTAATTTTTGAATTTAGCAGTTATCCTTGAAGTTTTTTCTGGGTAAAAAGAAGTTAGTTTTAAATTCTGAATTTAGCTGTTATCCTTGAGCTTGTTCTGGGTAAAAAGAAGTTAGTTTTAAATTCTGAATTTAGCTGTTATCCTTGAGCTTGTTCTGGGTAAAAAGAAGTTAGTTTTAAATTCTGAATTTAGCAGTTATCCTTGAGCTTTCAGTGAGGTTCTAGCAGTGGTGCTGGCTGTATTTTTCTATCCCCACTCACTTTGTCTAAAACAGAATTCTGCAGTGTTTCCAATGTTCCAGTAATGACCAGGAGTGCAGGATTATTACCAATATTTATGAATTTAATGCTTTGAGATGTGAAGGATCCTCTTATCTCCCTGGGCACTCTCTGCAGGGCCAAGTAATACTGAAGTGTCTCTGTGTATACAAGTCAGGAGCTGTTTAAAACAAACACTTTTCAACTCAGCAGCACTTGAAGAAATGAGTTTAACCACAGCCAGCAAGCAAGTGCCACACAGCTCCTCACTTGCCAGCCCTGCTGGGATGGGGAGAGGAGTCAGGAAAAAGTGTAAAGCCTGTGGGTTGAGATAAGAACAGTTTAATTGTCGAAATGAAATGTTACATTTATGATAATGCAAAGAGAAAAGGAAAAGAGGGAGGAATAAAACCCAGGACAGAAGCACTGGGTGATGGCCAGCACTGATGGGTGGCTCCCAGTTGATCCCAGTTTCCAAACTGGGCAGGATGTTCTTGGTCAGTGCTGAGTGAACCCTGGGTGCTGCTTTCAGTCTCATCTCTGGCTTAGCTCAGGAACTGTAAACTGTATTTCAGCAGCTCCCAGTTTAAATCATCCTGCACTTGTTAGCAATGAAAATTTATGAACCACATTTGTTTAACTGCTGTGTCACGGGAAGGATTAATTACAGAGCAGGAGTGGCTACTGCACTTTGGGGTTTTAACTCTTCCACGGAGAGGGGAGCAGTTATTTGGGTTTATTGTGCAGTGGAGGTGGACTTGGAAAAGCAAAAGGAGGCTGAACAAAGGAAGACAGGCAATGATGTCATTATTAGCCAGACATGTTAAAGGCTGGTCACTAATTTCTGACTTGTCAGCAGTTGTCGGAATCCAAGCCATTCCTCTCCGTGCCCCAAACCCCCACAGGGCTCTGGGCAGCCCTGGCAGAACCCAAAAACACTTGGGGCTTTGATCTCAGCCCATGGGACAAATTACCAACCTTATATGAGGAGTCACAAGTCACAAAAGTTTAGACAGCACAGTAGCAGTAGTTAGAGGGTGAGAGGAGAAAATTTGGGATTTGGTACAGGGGGGTTTAAAACCCTAAGATGTAGGGATTGGGGCGTGCCCTGTCCTTCTTCCTTCTTCTTCCTAACATCCATCTTTGAGGTGATGCTGGCATTTTTAGATTGGTTCAGAGTAGAAAGTCACTGTCTAACACAGGTGTTAGGGATTGGCACACAATTGTAAATATCTAATAGGTAGTTCATGGTATAAAAGACAGCACCAGCCCCGTGGGAGGTGTGAGCCTTGGACTGACCTGCTGGCCAGAGCTCGGGGGTCAGACAGAAAATATTTTAGATAAGAGACAATAAACATCACTGAGAACACGAGCAGGAGGCTCCTGACTCCTTCTTGGACAGCTGGGCTGGGAAAAGCAGCTTCCACCAACACCTGGGGCCATCTCAGAGAGCAGAAAACACCCCGACAAGCAGTGGAGGAAAGGCCATTAAAAAATCTGTTGTCCCCTGATGAGGAGCTGTAGGTGATGTGCAGCTGTTTCACCTGTTAATGGCCCCTGGGAGGTTTTGCTGGGATCTCTGCAGGGGTGGGGTTTAGGAGAAGTAACCATCTCTGTGATGTGCATCCGTGCTGGATTTTTATTGCCATCACACCTTAAGCCTTACAGAACGTGGGCAATTGTAAACTTGACTTTTGCAGTTTCCAGTGAGGTGCTTGGCATTGTGACTCTTCCCTCCCTGCACTGTTCCTCCTGGGTTGGTTCTGATTTCTCATCTGCTCAGGGTTCAGTCTGGCTGCTTTTGCAAGAGCACAGGATGAGCTGGTGGGGTTTAAGCAAGTATTCAAGCAGTGAGGAGGATTATAATTTCCTATTTATCTTGTGTAAGGGGTTTGGGAGCTGGTCTTTCAGTCATAAACAGAGTTTTAAAAGCATAATCTTGACATTGAGAGAAGAGTGAAGGAAAACAGTGATCAGGACTTGTGCCTGCAGATTTTATTGTCAGCACTTTGTACTCAGCGTGTGTGGATTTATAGGAACACTTTATTTACACTTCCCTCCAGTATGTAAGCCCAGTTTGCAAATGTGGTAAAGAATGAGGAAAAACCATGTATTTTCTCACCCTCTCAGGGTAATATAGTGAAAAGTCTGCTGTGGGCAAGCAGGAGAAAATATACTTCCAGAAGGAAATGAAAGGTTTGGGAACAGCTCACAAATGGCACCACCAATTCCTGGGGAAAACTTTGCATTTCAATGCTTTGGACCAAATCCATACCTGTTGAGCCTTGATTCGTGTTTTGCAAAACTGATAGAGAGCTACATTAAAAAAAAAAAAAAAAAAAAAAGATTATCTTTGATGAATCCATGCTCCTTGCACATGTGCCATCAGTCACATGTGTGCAGGGAAGCCTGGAACTGCAATTCCACACTCCTTGCCTGTGAACACTGTTATTGTTTGGCAACAGTTGCTTTTATGTGGTTTAGTTTAATCCACTTCAAATAATTAAGCCAGACCATACAGTTAATATTTCTAGTACAGAAGAATTATTGTGCTTTAAAATCCCTTCCCTAATCTGCTCTGTAATAAAATCCTGGTGTAGACAAGAGCCACCAGGCAGCTTTTACTGCTCCTCTCTGGTATCAGGAGTTCATTAGGAGCACGAATTTTGTGCTGGCTGCCACCCCCTCATGAATTAATATGCAATGATTATTTGTTTTTGGATAGCTGATGCCAATAAAAGATCCTGCTTCAAGGCTGGGTTGAGGAGAATTTGTTATTTCTCAGCACTATTGAAGGAGATGGTGGCTCTGTCAGCTTGTTGTTTTAAATAAAAAAAACAAAGCAAGCAGTATTTATAGCAGAATTAGACTTGAGTGTTGTTACTCGTGTTGAAGATATTAGTGATGAAATGCTTCCAGCATCACCAGGACTTTCCACCCACTGCTGCTACTGTTTGTTGTGTAAATTTATGGCAAATGATGGGCAGTGAGCCTGAGGCAGGACTTAAAATCAATGTTTGCAGGACTTTAAAGAGCTTCCATCCTTCTCTGGGAACTGTTACACCAGCACTGAAAATACCCCAGGTCCTCAAGGTGCTTGGAGTGACTGAAAGTGAGGAATTGGAAGGAATTGGATGGAATTTGATCTGTGAATGCAGTTGGAACGAAGGAAGCCTCAAGGATCATTTGCAGTTTGGTTTTAGAGGATTGTGAGGTTTTGCCAGCATTACTTTGCTTGTGTGTTTTGGGGTTTTTTTTGTTTGTTTGTTGTCCTTTTTTTCTGGAGATTCATCTGCTTCAGAAAAGTGGGCAAGGACAGCATTTTTGCACAGATGTGAAAGAGCAGTTTCATGTCACAATCCTTGAATTTTCTGTTCACAGCTTCACCCCATTCTGAGTAAAACTGGGAGGAATTGTAGTGTAAGGACAGGAAATATTCTAGGATATTCAAAGTATCACTCAAAACAACAAAAAAATTTCAGTAGAACACAGTCTTCTCGTGTGATGTGCCCTTTGTATCTTATTTGCACCTGTAGGTGAAAAGCAAATCTTGTGACAAAGAAATAAGTGGGAAAGGTCTTGGGTTCTGAACTGAGAGATTTCAGTATTGCTGCTCATCCATGAACTTTTGTTTCATGGGTGGAAGGGAATCCAGCAGGTTTAATAAGGGCATGCTGGAGCATGTTTAGGGATCTTCGGACATCTAGAATAAGTTTGTGTCCTTCAAAATTCCTTGCTTTGGGGTGTGTTGGGTTCTGTTCCTCTACCTGGGAGTCATTACAAGGACTGATGAAATCCCTGTCTTGGCTTTTCCCAGTGCAGCCTAAGTAAGAATTTGCCTTCTAATGAGAAGGTTGTGTAAGATCCTTCTACTAAAAATCTCCCTTCCTGTGACTTCCAGGGCTCCTCTAGTAATGAAGTTTTTTGTTTTGTAGGACAGCACTTGCTGCAATCCCTCTTAGTTGAGGGCAACACAACCACTTGAGTCCAGATTTTTATTTTGCATTTTGTAAATAAATTTAACAGTGCTTTGTATGTGTGGTTTTTCTGAGTGCTTTCAGAGCTTGGGAGTTTTTAATCAGGGTTTGTCAGCTCTTGGGTGTCTCTTATTAACCAACCCAGCACAAATTTTCATATGGAGCTTGGCAACTTCTTCAGGACTTCGAGGGGAGGGTGGGAAGCTCTCCAGGATAATTTCTGATATGAATATTCACCACATGGATGTTTGTTTCTTCTTTTATGGCTAATTAAAATATTGATTTGGTCGTCTTTTTGCCAGGTTGGCTCGGAGAAGAGGCAGATCTTTGATATACACAAAAAGTTGCCCTTGAAAATTAGGGGTGTGATTAGACTGGTGGTGTTCTGCAGCTCACTTTAGCACCCTGGATTCTTTAATTGTGGAAATTAATGTGTAGTTCAGCTATGGAATAGTTTTAATGATTTAGCAACAGTTCTTGGGGTCAGAGCTTATCTGTGCTGTCCAGCAAAGGAGAAACTGAAGTTTCCTGGAGGAAAAGCTCTGATTTCTAAGGAGCAGTGTCAGCAAAAATCTACATTTGTAATCTCTTAGCAGCCATGAGAGGTGTTAAAAGTACATTTATCAGTTTGTCACTTAAGTAATGTTTGATCAATGGTGGAGGGAGTCCAGTTAGTTTTGGAGTGGAATTTGTGACATAAATCATCCCCTTTTTTTTTTTTTTTTTTTTTTTTTTTTTTTTTTTTTTTTTTTATGGAAGGGGGGAAAGTCTGGAAATGTGATGTTTCAGCACAGTAATAATGTGATGAGAAAACAGAAGTGGCTCAATCCTTGAGATGCAGCCTGACTCATCTGATGTTGTATGAATACCAAAAGCTTGGAATTACAAAACTGAGTGATAACATGCAGAGTGTTCTGCTTTTAAATTGATGAGCCCCACAGAAAATACCAATATCTTCTGTGTCTTAAATATCAGTAAAGCTGTTTGTCAGTAAAATATCTGAATGGCTGAACTTCTGACCTTCTGCTTTTTGTCTTTCCCAAACCTTTAGCTGTTTGTATCACTCAGGGTCTCAGAGAGCAGCTTCCTGTGAGTGCTGTCAGGGCCATCCCATTAATTTTGGGATTTTCTTGGAAGCACGAGTGTTACATAGGACAACTGCTTGCTTGGCTTGTTTTGTTTTAAAAAACAACAATGAATTATTCTTACCCCCGG
>VZRH01005236.1:77015-95670 GCA_013397555.1 Urocynchramus pylzowi
TTTTTTTTTCTCCCCCTCCGAGTTTATTGTAGCAAGAAAATAAAAGGATGTTTTCAACGTGTTAAATAGGCTGGAAAATGGGGCAATTGTCTGCCTGGCGCCTCGATGTGTTTTAGTGGAGGGGAACCCCATTAGCAGAGCCAGTGGAGGGGTGGAAATTCCTGCAGGAACAAAGGGCCTGCGTGTTCCTTTGGAATTAATTTTTAAAAAGTTCAGCTGCCTGCAGTTTGTAAACAGTCACAGCATCCATCCTTCAGGCACCCCAGATGTTGCTGGGCAGAGGCAGCCACACAATTGTGGCTTTTCTTCCTCAGCCCTTCTCAGTTTGGGCTAAAATACGGGGGCTGCTGGCATTCCCCCCCCCCCCAATAAACGGTGTTTGCTGAAATTTTATCTCTCTGAATGTGGTCTGGCAAGTGGAGGGGGAGGAATCTCCTTGCTGGGATGGAATTTGTCATCAGATCCTGAAAATCACAGCTGGCTGAACAGCAGGCTGCTGAGGGGATGGCAGGTCCCATCTGGGACTTGTCAGTGCCCATGCTGCTGCATGATTGTCATTTCTCACATGCTGCCCTTGGGATTTGTCTGGGTTTTGTCTGAAAAAGTTTTACCAGAACTCCTGTTTGTTACAGCCCCCACTCCCCAACAATGCAGGGAAATTATTCCCTGATTAGGGTTTGTCTGTGGGGATGGAAACTGGAATAGTGCAAATCTGGCCATTCTTCCCCTGCTCCGTATGATTTGTCGTGTTTAATTCTGTTTTAGAAAGGAAATAAAAAGTTTTTTGTTAATTAGAAGTACTGCAGGCTGAGCAGAAAAATGCAGGGTGCTTTCCAGGATGTCCTTTAGGAGCACAGAGAGCACACAGGGCATTCCTGGAAATGGCAGAGCAACTGGGGGGAGCAAAGGAGTTAAAATATTGCAGCAGGATTTTGCATTTGGCATATTTACCACTTTCTCTGCTCCTTTTTTATGTACTTGTTGCTGCAGGTACTTATTTCAGGACTTTATCAAGTGTCTGGAAGTGTTGGAATAGAGCACTTTGCAACTTCCTTGCTGCCTCTAACAGTGTGCCTTAAACCAGGCTCAGCATTAGAAAAACATTCTGTCAGCAGCAGCTCAAATTGCCTGTAAATTGAAAGTTAAAAGTTAAAATTGAGGTGGTCCTGTGCAACCTTCACTCCTTGTTCAGTCACACAGTCTTTAGTGAAGTGATCATAGAAATTTTACAGTTCTGTTGTAAAAAGCAAGATGCAAGTTCTTAGTTAATGAGCATCTGTTTGGAATTTTCATTTTTCCCTGGCTGGCAACCCAGGCTTTATTTATGGTATGCCATTCAAATCCTGGCCTGGAGGAGGAGGGATCTGCACATGGGTTTTCCAGTCCAAGGTGAGTGTCCTGATGGAATGGCTCGTGAAACAAAAAGAGGGTACAGTCAATTAACACCCTGCTTTACTGACTTCTGCCTGTTGTTCTGCTGTGCAAGAAGGAAAAATAGCAGCAGTGCTTTTTGGCTTCAGCCTGAAGGGAAACTTATTTTTTCTCCAAGAAGCAGACACCAAAATGACTTGCTTTTATTTTTTTCCCCCTTGTTGGATATTTTGGGGGGTTTTTTTTGACTTAGAGACGGAGTAACTGAGAGGTGTTTTAACTCTTTTATTCTGTTTTTAGTCTCATGTGAAGAGCAAGACAATATAGATGTTATCATTCATACTATCACAATTAGAAGTCAACTATCTCTTAATTACAATATGTTATGATTACAATATATTGTAATCGTAATAAGTATTAATAAATAAACAATAAAATTAATACATAATCATAATTACAATACATTATATATATTATAGTCTTTTTATCAGACTTTAAAAATTCTCAACAAATCCGTTTCTCACACCCCCTCTTTTGCTGCTGACTCAAAACTCAATTCTCTGTGAAAGCAGAATTCTGGCTACAAATCTGCAGGGCAGCTATAAACAATGTCACTGCAGAAAATTCTGTCATCCACGAGCTTAAAAGGAGAAATGCTTCTTATTTAGCAAATTGAAGAGTGATTCATTACTCTCCTCTGGTTTTTTTTTTCCCCTCCCTTTCTGTTCTGACTTTAAATTTAATGACACATTAATGGGAAGGTGCCCCAAAACACTTCAGGAGTATTTTTGTGCATCCACTGCAACAGTATTGGCTGATAATAATTGCATAGCACTGGAATAAATGTGCTTTAGATGCACATTCATCGCTAATATTCTAAATTCTGAAATTTAATTCTGAGCTGTTAGATGGAAGTCCTAAGCAGCTGGGCAGAAATGGCCCTTTGTGTGTTTTCTCCTTTCAAAGGGAACAATTTCAGCACAAGCACTGGGGTTGTTCTGGAGCCATGCCAAGAGCACTAACTGCTTTTATTTTCTGGGTCATGCCCACGTTGTGTGTTTGCTTTGTGTGAGAACATCTGTCAGAACAGCTGTAACTCCACTTCTGCAAATCTCCTGCCTTTATTTGCTTTTCTGGGGCTCCTGGCAGAAAGTGCCCAGCTCATCCATGGCTCCCTCTGCCCAGTTCCTGCATCTTGCTGCTCCTCTTGCTTGGCCTGGAATAGAATTGGCTTTTGTAAGCGTGCAAAACTTCTGCTTTCCCCTTGGAACTCACCTCCAAATTGTGAGGTCTGTTAAGGACCTCTTCCAGTTGTTGTTCCCCTCAGATTTGCCTCATCAGCAGGCAATGTAATGGTTTTCCAGCAGTGCTCTGGAATTCCAGTACGTTCAGATTGAGCAGTGTTGAAATCTGTGATCTTACTGTGCAAGGATCTGTCTTTGGGAGAATTTCAGGATATAGATGTATTTTTTCAGAATACATTTTTCAGGACATATTTTTTTTTTTTTTACAATGTATTTATTGCAGAATGCTGGAACTCACCATAATTACATAATCTTTTGCTACATTTCTACCTACTTCAATTGTTCTTCTAGTCCAAAATGGTGAACTCCAATTTTAGAAGTATATTTGAATAGATTAGCTTTGAATACATTAACATTGATAGTAGTCCTTAACAGAATTATCAATCAATAATTTATTTGTATGTTGAATATGAATTTTATTCATAGTTTGGTCATTATTCATAATTTATTTCTATGTTGAATAGGAATATGAATTTTATTCACATATATATCAGTATTCGTATTTATATACCTAATTATTCATAATTTATTCATACGTTGAATATAAATATGAATTTTATGGTTGAACAAAACAGGTGCACAGCTTATTAAGAATGTCATTTGCCCACGTTTGAGTATGAAGGAAAACCATGGGCTTTGCAGTGTTGTCTTCTGTGGAGAGGAAGAAGAATTTGGAACGTTTAAACAAAAATCAGATTTTTGTTGCATTTTTAAAAATTATAGTTCCTGGTGTCAGTGGGACATTTAAAAAAAATCAGATTTCTGTTGCATTTTTAGAAGTGGTAGTTCCTGGTGTCAGTGGGAAGCTCTGGGCTGTGTGGCTGCTCCTGGCAGTGGCTCAGCTTCTCCTGACTCCCTCCAGGTGTTTTGCCTTTGAAGGTCCCTGTGACTTTCTGCCCAGGCTGTGCCACAGCTTAAGACACAATCTCTGCAGTTCTAAGGGCTTGATTTTTGCAGGAATTCAAGATTAAATTGATCCATTTGATCCATGGTTACATTTATCCATCTATAGGCAGAGCAGAGGCGACCTGCCAAACCCGTGTGACAACTGTGGTATCATATGGTAATAAAATCTTGAATAAAGCAAAATAAAAATTGTAATAAAAACTTGAATATTGTTAGCTGCCTGCACTCTGAGGTGTTCCCACTTTTTTATGGTTCAGGTCTGCATGCCTGTGTCTGTCTGATCATCTGGCAGCTCTATCCTAAATTTATTTTTCTTTTTCCTTCTCAGAAATGGGGCCCAGTGGCTCTGTGAGCTGCTCCATTGACCCCAATGCAATCCCATTAATGCCACTTTCTGCTCTGTCATACTCAAATATTTATTAGGAATGGGAGGAAGGCTGATAATAACAGAAAAATGTGGATTTTTACCCCTGCTTGTTCCCTCCTGCCCTGCCCTGCTCTGTTCCAAGCTGTGCCCATGTGCTCCCCTCACAATTCCAGTTATTGATAGCAGCAGGTTCTGGTGGCACTCCAGAAATTCCAATTCACACGTGCCAAGTACTAAAGCAGGAGTTTTGTGGAAGAACTTTTATTTATTTCTCAGATTGGATTCTGTCCTGGGTTTGGCTGGGACAGAGTTTTTTTCCTTCTGACATGACAGATTCCAAATATATTTTTACAAACTCCTTGTTTCCCTTTCCTCTTGGGATTCCTGCTCTTCATTAAGTTGGAAAGGGATCATAATTTTCCTTTTTAATTGGCTGAAATTGCTTGTTCATTGAACTAAGGGGAAAATATTTATGCAAATGTTGCTACCTTGTGACTTCTGATTGTTAAAGCAGAGAAGAGAAATAATTCTTCTGGTAGCTGTAGAGTAACTGATGTTTCCTTTGAGAAACTGAAGCTGTAAATGAGGATTTTTTGGTTTTTTTAAGGTGTCTTTCAATTTACTCTCTGCATTCTCTGAGGTCTTATTTTTAATTTTCTTTCTACCCATCATTATGAAGGCACTGGTGTGTGGGTAATAGATTTGAGGCTGCAAATAAGTGGGCAACTTATTGCTGGAATTAAATTCCATGGGCCAGCTATTTAATTAAATGTTCCATGTGAACTGGCATCCTTGATTTTCTATGGCTGTAAGGAAATCCACATAATGCCACTTGTGAAACAACTGAGATTATTTTGATTCCACAGAAATTAATTGTTATTAATGTAATGAAACATTTAACACATTTAATGCTTTTAAGCAATAGTTAATTAATTCTTTAAAATGAGAATTTCTTTTGCATTTTGTTGAAAGAGCAAGAAAGAATTGGAAGGTGCTTTTGTTTCAGTCAGAGGTTTGTGTTGTCAGCTTGAACTGAAATGTGCCTCTGCAGTTTGATAGTTGCTCTTCCAAAGGTGGAAAATCCTCCCAGGGAGTGAAAGAAGAGGTGAGAAATGGTGAAAAAGGGGCTGAAGGAAGGACAAGGCTGTCCTGTGCTCCCACATTTTTAGCAGAATTTCTTTGCCATGGTGTGAATCGTTGTTTTAGCCCATAATTCAGAAGAGTTTAGATATATAAATATTTTGTAAGGTTTAATATCCAGGTGCTTCTGAAGTAAATGTAAGAAAAGGAAACTGGTAAAGCACAGGGAGTTCTATAGGGAGTTAAGCTGGAGGTTGGGGAGAAAGGAGTTGACAACTTAAAAATTCCTTTAAGAGCTACAATATCATTTCTTGAAGTTTGCTACAATCATATTTTAGCTCATAAATAAATAAATAAATAAATAAACAACAAAAAAAACCCCCACAATGGAATAAACATCATTTCTTGAAGTCTGCTCCAATCCTATTTTAGCCCCTAATTATTTTTTCAGCCTGTGGGTTTGGGTTTGTCACAGTTCTGAGAAGGAGCTGTTGAATCTGTAGCTGTGATTTAAATCAGTGGCAGCAGTCTGAGCTGTGCAATGTCAGGGATAAAATCATAACGGGAGGGATGAAGTACCAGCGTGACAAATGCTGGTGGCATCAGTACATCCCCTCCCAGCTGGTTCTCAGTTCCAGGCTCTGTATTATCAATTTTACTTGGAAAGCAATACAGGAAACCAACTTTGGGCAGTTACCGTGGCACAGCAGCTCCAGCTCAGTGAGTTCCCTGGGGTGATTTACACGCTGTGGCAATAGAAACCATTTGAATTGACTCCAATCTTCAGAGCTCTTCCTGCAGCTCAGCCACATCAGACCAAGGTTAATCTCTGTAACTGGGGTGTTAGAGGAGCCATGTGAGTGTGTGAAGGTGAGAATTCGATGTTTCTCTTAGGATTTGTGTGTGCTGACTGTCATCTGCTGGCACCCTGCACTGGGACCTGTTTGTCTGCAGTCACTGCTCTGCTGAGCTTATCCTAAACAGCATTTAGCTCTGGCACCCAAAGGTGCAGGATTGGTTTTCAACCTTTGTTGTGCAACACAGCACATGACTTGTATCCCTTTTAAATAGTATTTTTTAAAATATTATATTAAATATAGTATTATAGTATATATATAGTATATATAGTGTATATATACACTCTCTAGATATATATTATATATTAATGTATCCCTTTTAAATAGTATTTTTTAAAATATTATATTAAATATAGTATTATAGTGTATATATAGTATATATATAGTGTATATATATAAACTCTCTAGATATACATTATATATTAGTGTATCCCTTTTTAATAGTATTTTTAAATATTATCTTGAATGTATATATAGCATATATATAATCTAGATATACTATATTAATATATTATATATATAAAATATAGTATTATAGTATATATAATACATCCTATATATAGTATGGTGTATATATATAATATTTTTATAGTAATATATATATATACATATTTTTATAGTATCTTTTGTATTTTTATATTATTATTAAGTTTATTATTGTTTGGTTAATAGTATTTTTATAGTATTTTCAATGGTATATTTTTGTGGTTTTTTCTGTGAAACTTTGCAAGCTGTTGGGTGTTTGATAACCTCTGGCAGTGCTCAGGTATCACTCCTGATGCTGAGTCCTGATGTGGCTAATTGGTTTCTTTGGGATTGTCTCACTGCAATCACAGCCATTCCTGACACAAATTCAATCTTCCAGCAAGCAAAGGAAAGCGAAATGGAGCAGGCTTTAAGCTGAGCTGCTTGGCCTGTCTGGGAGTGTAAAATAAAGCCTAAATTAGCCATCAGTAAATAAGAATGATCTGAGAATAGCGAGAGCAGCGGCACTGCCGGGCTGGGAAGGCTGGGTTAAACTTTAAAAATTCACCTTCCACGAGTACACAGAGGAGAAGAAGGAGGGATGTTGAGAGGGGATACAGCTCACCAGAGCTGGATTTTCTTGGTGGCATAAAATTCCATAAAAATAAGAATTCAGGCAGAAGTTTTGCCAGGGGTGATGCGTGAGTGTTGTTCCGCGCTGGCAGCATGGCTGATCTCCTACTTTGTTATTAGTGACAAGAGTTTGCTTGTGGCAAATCTGCTGCACCATGGCTAAATGTAAAGACACTTTGGAGCTGGGAGGGTTATTTGCTCAGGGGAATCAACAGGCACCTGGTTTATGTGCCTTTGGTGTTGCCTGTGGAGGTGATGTGTGCACAGGGAGAATCGGTGGGGATATCTGGTAGAGCTGACGCTGAGTTTCCCTTTGGAGCTGCATCCTGCTGCTGACAGCTCTGCGAGGTGAACTTTGATCTTGGGATCATCTGCACTGCAGATTTCTTACTGGGGCTGCTGCCTTGGCAGGGCTCGTGCCCAGGAACAGTGATTAATTCTAATTATTGTGAGGTTCGTGGACGTGGAGCCCTCACTCTTGTATTTATCAGAGAAACTGAGCCAGGATGTCTTCCTGAGCCCCAAGGCAGGCTGTGGGGGTTTTTAGCTGAAGTTAAGGAGCAGACTGTGCTCACTGAGACATGGGAAGGGTCACAGGAGCCCCAGAACATCCAAGATATGCAACTCACCCAGCTTTTCCCAAAAGGCAGCGTTTTGGTCGCTGCACTGCTGGGCTTGCAATGTACAGGCAGGAGTTGCTGCTTCTCCCTCATGAGAGCGTGAGTGCTTCACTTTCTTGTGAGATCAAACCTTCCTCGTGGTCCTGGCAGAATCTGAATTTATATCCCCCATTATAAAGGTAAAGAGAAGAGCTTGTGTGGGGTCTTTGCTTCTTTTTTTGCCAGGGTCAGGATTAAATGTGTGAGATGGTATTTCTTGTTGGGACTCAGATGTTTTTGTTAGTTCTTATCCATGTCACAGTCTCACAAACCCTGAGTTCTACAGCACTTCAACAAACTAAAAATGGAGCCCCATCTCTCTCTCTACAAGGCCTTTTAAGGATAAACTGTCCAATTAAGGAAACGACACCCAAATTATTTTTACTTCTAACCCCATAACCAACCACCTGTGCTCTGCAAGGAGGACTTTTTTATCCAGTGACACAAAACCACCCAAACCATGGAGGAGAAGGAGGAGAAGAAGGTGGAGGAGAAGGAGGAGAAGAAGGTGAAGAAGAAGGACCAGCCTCTGCCCTAAAACCTCCATCTTGTTTTATATACATGACTATATTCTAAACCCTTAAACTCTGAGTTTCCCACCCTGTGATATTACACACTTCTATTCAAACTCCACAGCCACAATCCCAGCTCTGTCATTCCATTTTGGAGCCTTCTCCATGGCCTCAGGTCAGATGCAGTGTTCTCCTGGGGGTCAGTGCCTGGCAGCACAGAAAGTCTGGAATTCCCAGCAGCCAGGACTCCAACAAGTTTGCAGCCTGAGCAGAGTCTGGAGAAGGAGGTGGGTGTTCCACCAGGGTTCCTTTAATAACACTTTAATAAAGGCTGGTGCTGTTTAAAATCCATTGCCAGTGCATTAACAGGTCAGACAGGTTCTGCCTGAAAGGAATATCCAGACCAGAAGATCTTTTATTTGTAATTTAGAGAGTGGATGAAAGCAAGGCGTGGTCCTGGGAGAGTCAGGACCTGACTGGCTTCTGTGCCTTCAGGGAAATCTCCTCTTCCTGCTTGGATTTCTGCAGCTGCCACAGAGCTGGATACTTGCCTCAGGTGAAAACTGAATGGATTCCTGTTTGCAAGGCTCCTTGCAGATAGGAATCCTGTGCTCAGAAGATTTCTAATCTATTGTCTGTATGAAATGTTCGAAAATTCACCTTTTAGAAGTCAAGCTACTGATCACGTGGCTTTGGCTTTGGTGCACTCTTGTCTTTACATATAACAACAAATATAATAATTAGTTCCAGGGTGTTATGGGTGTCCAAGTATCTGACTTCAGGGAAAGCTCAAAATAGTGAATTTGTTCTGGGACAGAAGAGCTCGGCATGGCTGAGTGCGTTTGGTGAATGGGACACCAAAGGAGAACGTGTATTTTGACAGTCTTTATCCATCAACACTTTCAAAAGCTGTTGTGCTCTGCCCAGCCCAAACATTTTGGCACTTCACAATCGGCCTTTAAAAATGTCCAGTTCAAAAGTTGCCTCTCATTTCCAGTTCAGAGCTTGGGGATTCACTCTGAGGCCTAATATGCATGATTTAAAAGAAAATAAAATCTGTTGGATTCAAAAGCTGAAAAGAAAAATTGTGTGCAATATCTTCAGGTGCCTGTGGGAGAAATGGGCCTTTAAGAAAAGCATCAGCATTGCAAAACTTTGCAATGTTATGAAGTTGGAGCATAAAGAACCTAGAGAAAAAAAGAGAGCAATAGTCTTTAAACATTTCTGTATTTTAAAAATTATATATTACAATATTTATCCTGAAAACTGATTCCTAAGACATGTAATGGTAAAGATTAGAGTGTCTCCAGCTCAGGATTTTGGATTCTTTTATTAAATTTAGTATATAAATAAATTAAAAACTATTATATAAAATTTATTAAATGGTATCAAATCAATATTATTTTATTAATTTTTTAGAGTTGCATAAAGTTACTTTTATAGTTTATATTTATATATTTGTACTATAGATATTATACATTTATATATTTATAACTTTATATTTTATATATTTTTATATTTATATTATATATTTTTTATATTTTTATATAGTTATAAGTTTTATATTTTTAGATATTTTTAGATAATTTTTCATATGATTTTAATATATTTTAATCTATTATATGTTTGATATTACTTATTTCCATGTTTGTTTTTACATATTCTATAATAGATATTATGTATTTATATCACATATAGATTTATTTCTATAGTTTATGAATTTAAATGCTCTGCAACCAGCCTTTTTGCTGCTGATTTTTCCAAAGAGAAGCCCAGAATTTTTGGCAATAATCTGATTCACGTAATTAGCCCAGCTCACCACCTACAGCTGATTTTTTTTTTTTTTTTTTTTTCTTTCCTTGCTTGGGAGTTGGGGTTTGTTTATAGGGGAATTTAATCTCAGTGGAGACCATTAGGTCTTGTTCCTCTTTAGGCACCTCTTTAGTCCTGTCCCAAAATAATGCCTTTTTTCCCCTTTGCCCTGGAAAAGGGGATACTGGAGTGGATGTGAGCTCCAGTACAGCCAGGACATCTGTTTTTCCAGCTTTTTGGAAAGAAGGTGGAATATCACTGGGTTAGAGAAGCCAACACTGAGCTCGTGGATCTGAGAGCACCTGTAGAGGGAAAGGAAATAAAAAGTTAAAAGGGAAAGACCCAGGACAGGGAGAGTTAAGGGGGTACCCTGAGAATGTGACCTGCCACTTCATTTTTGGGGTCTCAGCATCCCATGACTGAGTATCTTTTGGTGCTGTCCTGTGCCTGGTCTGGAGGGAAACAGGGAATTTTAAAGCCTGGAAACAGGGAATTTTAAAGCCTGGGTCATGAAGATTTGATCTTTGATTGGGAAATTGTGGTGAGACAGGATGGCAGGCTCCGGGCGAGGCGGGATTGATGGGAAAAGTTCTTGGTTCAGGGTGGTTGGAGAGCACAGCTCGAGGAAGGTGTTGGGATTGTTGGGAGGAGAGAGAGGGTAGCTTGTAGGTGAGTGAAAGGGGATGATATGATGGAAAATGTTTTAAAAGGCTGAGGAAATTTTGGGGACCTTGTGGAATATTTGTCGCGTTTGGGAAATGCTGAATTTCAGGAAGTGAAGGGGTGGTGGGTGTCAGCCTTGGGGGAAAAAACCTGATATAAAAAACCTGATATAAAAGCCACAAATCTGCACAGCCAAGGCTTTTTTTGTGCTTAAAATTTGGTAGCTGTGATCCTTTCCTCTCTGCCTCTGGGTTAAAAACAAGCAAGTGCTAAAACATGACAGAGCTCAGGTCGTGGTCACTGCAAATTCCTGCAGCACCTGGGATTCCTCATGGCCTTGAGGCCAAGCTGGGGCATGGGCAGTGCTCACCAGAGGGAGATTTTGATGACTCTTTGGTAAATTAAGGGAGATTTTTGGTAAATTAAGGGAGATTTTTGACTTTTTGGTAAATTAAAGGCCAAAATTTGGTTTAAAGAATGGTCTCTGCTTTTAAAGGGTTGTGTGATCCCTAAGAAAACCATGGTTGACCTGGTGGAGGGGATGTGATGGGAAATGTAAATATAGATTTTACTGGTTTGTTAGAAAGCTGGAAGTTAATAACAAATAAATAAATGTCTTTTTTAATCAAAAAAAATAAAACCGCCCTTCTTTTTCCCATTTCTTTTTGGAGTGAAAACAGCAAAAGCACAATAATAAAAGCTAGTGTTGATTCCATTGAAAAACAGCTGTGGTGGAGAATTTTCAGCGTTCCCTAGGTTTCATTTTTGGAAGAAAAATGTACCTGTAGCATTGGAAAAGGTAACTTTGATCCATTGGAAAAAGGGTTTCAGCCTCCATTCACTGCCAGTCCCTGTCCTGGCTGTGATGAGAGCAGCAATGATGGAAGGTTGTGCTTTGCAACAGGGAGGGCTTCTGTGGCTGCTTTTATGAGGTTTTTCCCCATTATTTCTCTATTTCTGAGACCTGAATTTGTACTTCTGGACAGCAGGGGCATCCTCTGCAGGATTTAGTGGAATTAGGACCATTTATGACATTCCACTTGTGTCCTACAGAACCCTGCACACATCCATGTGTGTGAATAAATAATACACAATATTATATATTTGTATGCTAAAACATGCTCTTCTTGTATGAATACTTTAAGCAATGCAAGGGCATTATTCTTTTTCTTGTTTTCTTTGTTCTTTTTTCTTCCAATAATCCAGAGGACACCCCTCAGCATCCTGAGCAAAGGTTTTTTGAGTGGCTGGGTTTTTGTGAGCACTGAAATTTGGGATAAGTGAGAATGTGTTTAAGGTTGGGTTTGTTTTTGGTTTTGGCTTGGTTTGTTTGTTTGTTTGTGGGGTTTTTTTTCTTTTTTTTTTTTTGGTGGGGTAAAAAATATTATTAAGGTCAAATACTTTTGAAATAATAGAGAACAAGACCCTCAATTGGAAAAGAATAGCCTTAGAGCTTGAATGAAATTTCATTTTAATTTAATGGAATAAGTTGCAAGTTACATAATTGGGTTTTGCAATAGCTACTTATTAATATTTTAATCTTAAAATTTGGGATAAGTAATTGCTGTGATGTGTAGAAACCAAAATTATTCCATTCTGTAAGAAAAGTTGTGATTGATTTTAGTGCATGGGACAGCATTGTGAATCCTGGTTTTATCTCATTTATAAGGTGATTATAATTATTGGAATATTCAGTCTGTGTGAAAGCAAGGTCAGCTCCACAGATTTACATATGTTAATGCATAAGCTCAATTAGGCCATACATATATATATATATATATTTATATAAAAAAAAAGTGTATTTCATGCCTTGCCAAGCAAGCTATAAGGGGAAATGTTTTCAAAGACTTTAGCAATCTTAGAGCTCTCTGCTTTATTTCTAAACCCTGTAATTAGTGGCTTCTGGAAACTGGATTTGCTTCTTCCCAAAGCTGAGGGATACACACGGTAATTTTGAAATCTAACCTCTAAACACAGTCTGGCTCCTACTTTTCCTAAGTTAAAACTGGTTTAGATGCCTCAGGAGCAAGCTGACTTAAAATTGGCATTTTTTTCTTAAGGAATCTCTCATTTTTTTAAATTTAATATTTTTTTATCCCCTCATTTCTCATATTGGAAGAATATAATTTTTTGCCCTGCTGACACAATGTCAGGGCATGGCAAGGTTTGCACTTCACTGTTTGCATCTCGAGGCCCTGGTGGTGTTTGAGACTCTTTGTAGTTCAAGTTGAATTATGTTTGTGATTATCATCAACCTTTCAGAAATTTAAATTAGTATGCAAATAACAGAAAAGATTATCAAGTTTTTAATTAGCACATAACAATTTTCCCACCCAGATAAACTAGATTTATCTGTTGTGTGCTTTAGCTGCATTTTTGAAGTGTTCTCAGCCCAGCCTAAGAAAACAAAAAGAGAAAACCTCCAGCAAATTGAGAGCTGCAAGATACCAGTGAGAAATGGAAAATATTCTTGATCAACCAGAGGCCTCACCCAGCACCTCTGTGCCTGTTTTATATATTCACCCAGAATTAATTGTGGTTTTTGTCAAAAAATCCTACAAGGGAAGCTCTGTCTGCGCCCTGCCTTGGATTCTGCCTTTCCTGGCCCAAATTCCCACCTGGAAAAGGCTGTGGAAGGACAGCAGGTGTGTTTAGTTTGGGGTGGGAGGAAAATGATTCCTGCTGCTGAGGGCAGGTTTTAATTAACCAAAAGCTTTTTGAGTTGATAAACACCTTGGAATTTTCTGATCTGGTATGACATAGCTAGTCTGAAATCGCTCAATATTTACAAACAAGTGATCTGAAATTTGGATTTACCACCACGGTGAGATGCTGTTTGAAATTTTAAAGAAGTGAGTAGGACAGAATAAGAACTGAAGTACAGAATAAGAACTGCAGTGCAGCAAGGCATTAAAAAAAAGAAATAAAAAAAGTCCATCTGCCAGTCCAGACAAGCCATTACCATCTATTCCTGGGCCCTACAAGTGCTTGCAACTCTAGACACTCTTGGGCATCTCTGTATTTTTGGTTTCCCTGGCATTTTGTTCACTGGGGATTCCAATGTGAGTTACCCAGCACTTTGTGAGCTCACACACTCATAAAGAGATTTCCTCACTTGATAATGCTGTGTTTGGGATTTTTAAGCAGCATTCCCTAAGTTTAGGTTATGGCAAGAATGATAGAATACACAAATAATTTTGTTACAATATTGTGTGTAAGCTCCCTATTTTGGGCTTGAGAAGCTCCAGTGATAATTAAAAAGGCATCTTTTGTGTTCTAGAATGCCTGGCACGTGGTTGAAACCTTTAACTAGGGGACAGGTCAAGCAGGAAGACACCGGCTTGAGCTCAGAGATGCCCTACCTGATGGGGCTTTCTTTAGTTATTGATTTATTTTAAAGGATAGTTTGGTGTGATTAAAATCTATTTGCAATGCAACTTTATGATTAAAGAAAAAAAAGGTGGAAGAATGCACGTGGGGGTGATGTGTGTTTTTATATCTTCTGTTGGCTGGTGCAGTTGTGAGTGCTTAATGCTTTGTAAGAAGTGTGTAAAGTTATTTTTGTGGTATCTGACTCACTGAGGGAAGAGTTGTGTTTGTGGATCTCAGGGGCACAGCTGGGAGACTGCTGCTTGCAAGGAACTTGAAATGTCATTTTCCTTGTCGTCCGTTTCTGGGCTTGCTGCGTGTTCAGTCCGTTTTAACTGTATTTCCTCATCACACCTGAATGGATTTCAAAGCAAACACCCCAGCCTGCTTCAAGGGGAATTTCTGCTTTGCTTTTTTTCTGTGCAGTGCATTCTAACAAATGTAAGAACAGGGATGATGAGAGCAGCTTTTCCTACCCACTGCCGTGGAGTGAGTGGAATCAGAAAAGCCTTCAGGCACGTCGCCACCTAGCAACCCTCAACTCGAATTTGCTCTTAGGGCAAGAGAAAAGGTAAAACCTGTTTTTAAATGTTCTTGCTTTATTCCCCCACCTCCTCCTCCTCGGCGTGCATTGAGGTTTCAGTAGGTGCCTGCCTGACCTGAGGAGCTGCAGCTGGTAATTATGGATTCACAAATGGAATTGTGCTGAGCAGCACTGTGTGGCCACACAGGCACAGCAGAGTGTGTCCCACCTCTGTAAAGACTGGTTTTTTTCCTCTCAGTTGCAGAACTGGTCACTCTTTCAATAGTTGCTCTCTGCTGATGATCTTCATGGCTGGAATTTCAGTTGTCTCCCATCTGTGGGGTTGATTCTTAGCCAGTGTTGCCCATTTTCCCCCTGGAAGATGTGTTGGAGTGCAGGCACCAAAGGAATTTTATTTTCTCAGGCTCTTCAGCACTGCCTGAGGCAGCAGCACATGTGAGAGGAGAGGGTCAGGGTCGAGAAGGGCAGAGAAAAGGCACAGAAAAAAGCAGCCCCCTGTATGTTTGTAATGCTCTAAAACCCATATAAACTCTCACTGTCGAATCTGACATCACAGACTTGACATGTTAAGAATTTTCCCTACAAAAATCCGGGTGAATAATGTACAGTTGTAAGGATGTACTTTCGTATTAAGTGGTGTTTTACAGTTGTGATTTACCTGCTCCTTTTGCTCTCCTTTCTTGGCTTTCGGTGTGTTCTGAGGTGGTGAGACACTGCTGTGAGCAGGCTGAATTTGCCTTCTGCGTTGAAGTGCAGCAGATCCCTGGGGGCTGAGGGCTCTGCCTGTCGGGCTCTTCTCTGCTGGAGATGGCCCCAGGTGTTGGTGGAAGCCGCTTTTCCCAGCCCAGCTGTCCAAGAAGGAGTCAGGAGTCTCCTGCTCGTGTTCTTAGAGATGTTTATTATTTCTTATCTAAAATATTTTCTGTCTGACCCCCGAGCTCTGGCCAGCAGGTCAGTCCAAGGCTCACCCCTCCCACGGGGCTGGTGCTGTCTTTTATACCATGAACTACCTATTAGATATTTACAATTGTGTGCCAACCCCTAACACCTGTGTCAGACAGTGACTTTCTACTCTGAACCACTCTAAAAATGCTTTTATACCATGAACTACCTATTAGATATTTACAATTGTGTGCCAACCCCTAACACCTGTGTTAGACAGTGACTTTCTACTCTGAACCAATCTAAAAATGCTTTTATACCATGAACTACCTATTAGATATTTACAATTGTGTGCCAATCCCTAACACCTGTGTTAGACAGTGACTTTCTACTCTGAACCAATCTAAAAATGCCAGCATCACCTCAAAGATGGATGTCAGGAAGAAGAAGGAAGAAGGACAGGGCACGCCCCAATCCCTCCATCTTAGGGTTTTAGACCCCCCTGTACCAAATCCCAAATTTTCTCCTTTCACCCTATGACTACTGCTACTGTGCTGTCTAAACTTTTGTGACTTGTGACTCCTCATATAAGGTTGGTAATTTGTCCCATGGGCTGAGATCCAAGCCCCAAGTGTTTTTGGGTTCCTGCCAGGGCCGCCCAGATCCCTGTCCGGGGTTTGGGGCACGGAGAGGAATACCTTGGATTCCGACAGTGCCGGGCTCTGTGGGATGTCAGAGTGAAATCCCACCTGGATCCCAGCGGAGCCGTGGCTTTCCCCTTACCTCTAGAGGCTGCTCGTGTGTTGCAGTTACAGCCCAGCGCCTTCCCAGCGGATCCCGGCTCTGGGATTCACTGCCAGGAGCAGGAGCGTGCAGTCCTGGAGGAAATGCTCCAGACAGTGAGAGCAGAGGTGCCTCGGCTCGGCTCTGCGTTTGCAGCTATCAGGATGTAGAAGGAAGGGATGAAAAGCACTTTTTCCCAGCCCACTGATGCACTGAGAACTGGTTTCAGCTCAGGGGAAGGTCTCTCAGACCAATGAGGAGCAGCCTGAATTGAGAATTTGCTGACAGGAACCAGCTACTTTACAGTGACCCTGTCAGTATTTGAGGTTAATGTCTGCTGGACTGGGGTTTGTTGAGCTGATAAAATTTTCTTTCAAAGAAATAATCCCTAAGAACGGATTTTGGGGTTAAAATGCAATGTAAGGGATATGTTTACGTTGATAATTCCCCCCCACTCTTTCACTAGGCATTGCCTTGTTTTCAACAGAGATACTTTAATTTAGAAGTTCAAAAAGCTCTTGGTGTTTGGTAGAGTTGATTATTATTTATTGTGAAGCATGCTCATTATGTAACATTTGACAAGTCCAATCAGAGTTTGTGCTGAAATGCTGAAAGCCATTCACCTAACAAGGATCATTACTGCCTGAAAACCTGCACACCAGTGACTACTGGTCTAATAAAGAAGAATTAACTCCTTTATTAGTGTCTGGACAGCACTCCTGAGCAGTCAGTGGTTTCTGGACAGCACCCAACCATGCTTTTCCAAACAGCTTGAAGAAATATGTAACTTTGAATACAGAGAATTCAAATTGGACTGGGAATTGTAATGCCCTGTCTTGTAGAGCACTGCTCTAAAGGAGTTTAAATGGTGTTTTCTTCCTCGTTACCTGCACCTCCCACAAAAATCTAAGTATTTTAAAGTGAAAAAATCAAAGACTTGTCTTCTTGTCCTTCCCAAGCACCCAATAAATGTGTTGCATTCCTGTGAATTCGGGGATGCTCTCTATGTTAGGAACTGTGCATATCAAAATATTGTCCCCAAAATTGGTGAGGAACTTGCATTTCATGCTGAAGAAACGTGCCTCTCTTTTTTTAATGTTGTAGGTGTGGATTTTTATTGTTGTTTATATCTTAGAGGGCTCAGATTTCTCTTGATGTCTTTTTTAGAAGGCTGTTTCAATTTGATGGATTGGTGTAGAATATCTCTGAGTATGCACAATATGCAAAACTTCTCACGCCCTGTTTAAAAATCACCATGCACTACTGTTTATTAAAGATGTTCCTCCTTCTAGAAAATACCATGGGCTGCTTTGGTCTGTGTGGTTGCAACTTTAGCAAAACAACTGCAACTTTTTATTAGATGCCATTCTAGAAATGTACTGTTACCTCAGCATTGTGTGTCTGAAGTGAGGAGAAACCTTCTTTTTTATGTTCTAGGCAATCTTCCTTAGAATATTCAGTGGACAGCAGGAGTGAATTTAAGCTACCCGTTCTTACTGAAATACCCAGAGCATTCAAGCAGTGACTCTCAAAATGCCATCACAAAGTGTCACTCTCTGAGTTGCCTCTGTCATGTCATCCCCTCCCCTTCTCTAGGAGAGGGGAGAAGTTCTCAGGGTGGAAATTGAAGTTTTTTACCGGTTCTGCCCTTGTGTGCACCATGAAGATTCCCCGTCCCAGACGGGCAGGGGTGAGCTGTGCCCCAAGCTGACGAGGGCGGAGGGAAAATTCGGATTCCATTAGCATTTTTTTATTTCTCTTTTCGTATCAGCCCGGGCCTTCAGGCGCTGGTGAGCCGCAGGAAACGCGAACTGATGCCCGTGGGGCTCGGCCAGATGTTCTGCCCTGTCGGGATGAGTGGCACACATCTGTCTGAGCAGCTCTGCGCTCCAGACCGGGGCTGCAGCAGGGCGGCCCATCGTGGGATGGGAGAGCAGCAGCAGCAGCCGCGGCAGCAGCAGCAGCAGCATCAGCAGCAGCAGCCTCCATCTCTCTGTCATCTCGGCCGGAGCTCTGGCAGCTGCCGAACAGCCAGAGCCCGGAATGTTTAACCACTAATAGCCCCTAAAAAATCCGAGCTGGCCGTGCCCCGATGGAATTGTAGCAATGTGTGCCATGCCTGTTTATAGGGAGAGAGAGAGACCTTTTAAAACTATTTATATATAAAGTATATACACGGGGCAGTGGCCATTGCCTCACGCCTTTTATTGTCTCCCTCTCATTCCTGTGATTCCATTTCTCATTCCTGTGATGCCAGGCCGTGATTCCACGGCTGCTGTTGCTGCGGAGCCGCATGACTGCTGGCTGTAAGGCGCTGAGGCCGTGCCGGGGAGCGCAGAGAGGCAGAATTAGTTTCAAACAGCGGCCTCGGCACCCGCCCCCCGAGCCGCCCGTGCCCGGAGGAGGCCCCTCAGCGCCGCTTCCTCCCCTCGCAGCCGCCTCCTCCTC
>VZRH01005236.1:97423-120835 GCA_013397555.1 Urocynchramus pylzowi
GGCTGTCCCCCGGGCCCGTGGCCATTGTCCGGCTGTCCCCCCGGGGCCGTGTCCGGCTGTCCCCGCGGGGCCATGTTCAGCTGTCCCCCCAGGGCCCAGTGTCCGGCTGTCCCCCGGGCCCGTGGCCATTGTCCGGCTGTCCCCAGCGCCGCCCCGGCCGTTCCAGGCCCGCCGTGTCCGGCGGGGCTCCGCGCAGTCCGGCGGGGCTGGGGCTCTGTCAGCCCTCCGAGCCCTGCGGGAAGGCGCCTGAGGTAGCCGGGCAGAATCGGTTCCTTCATTGCGCGGAGTTTTCTCTACGTGCGGCTGCGAGAAGCGGTTATGGCTTGGCTTTGCCTGGAGAGAAAGGCACCACTGAGCTAATTCGGCTTGGCAGCGGGGCTGGTTTTGCTGTAGCCACACACAAGCGCCGCGAAAAGCATTTTTTTTTTTTTTTTTTTCTCTGATTCAGCAGGAGCGCTTTCCATGTTCGTTCAGAAAATAAACTTGCTGGAGTTGTCAGGAAAGAAACAATGAGGCCGAGGAGATATATGTTCACAGTGCTCAGAAAAAGGCCAGGCCGGAACGCAGGCAGCTGAATCTCACTTTGGAAATTGCAGTCTTTTCTGTCCCTAAACAAGCATGGCCACATTTCTTCCCTTCAGGAAGTGGAGGGGCTCCCTGTTGTACTGTTAATATCTTTGTTTCTCCTTTTTTCCTGCTTTTTCTTTCCTGCACAAATGATATTTTTTAATATTCATTCGGATTAAGCTCTTTTACAGAAGATTGAGCTGAATAATACAGAGCTGGGGTTCTGTGAAGTTGAATTCCCAACTTCTTTCTTATCCCATGCTTTCTTTGTTAGGGCAAAAAAACTCGTTTAAAAGAAAAAAAAAAAAAAAAAAAACAAAAAAAACTTTCAGGATCCTTTAACTTTTTCATTTCAGGATCCTTTAACTCATTCACTGCTCTCTGCAGTAATTAGTGTTTTCTTTGGAAGCAACTGGTAACTCCTGATGAAGACCATGAAATTTTATGGACAGCTTTCTTTACGTAATACATCTTTCTGAGCCGTTCTGTTCACTAAGTTTTGTTGCTCTGTAGTTTTGGCTCATGAGTTCAATTCATTGTAATTATGCCTAATATTTATGGAAGATTCTTTCCAGTCCCCTTTTTATTCCCCACCCTCTTATCCAGTAATTGTTATTTAACCAGATCTTAGCTTTAATAGTTCAAAAGCAAAAGAACAGCTTAAGGAATACGCTCTACTGGAGCAGTTTTTGTTTAGGTTAAACATCTGTTGCTATTTTCCTTATTCTGGAAGTTAACATTTTTAACACTAAAATAAACACACACAAAATGAAGAGAAGAAAAGCAAAACTTCAGTGGTGTTTATAGTGAGGTGTTTATATCCCAATGGTTAAAAAAGTGTAAACACTGGCAACATCTGCTCTGAACTCAAAGGGTGTTTTAGAGATGCCTACGGATCTTCCTGGCCTCTGCCACAGTATTTATTTTACAAGTGAGTTGTGTCAGCAGTGATGGATCTTGTCTTTCCAGGGACACTGTTGCAGTAGTGATTACACTGACAACAAAACGCCCTCTCAAACTCTGTTAATTAGGATTTACTGAAGGCCACACTTGAACTACTTATAAATTGATGCCTTCCTGAAAAGTGCTTCTGAAGATGCAGGATAAGATAAAAATAGGTTTGAAATTTCAGAGGAAAGAGTGATGGGCCTATAGGCCACAGGAAATAGATGGGTTCCTTGTTCCCTTAGATTCTCTCTTGAAACATTTGTTTTTGGTTTTTGAGATGGTTTCTATGCTGGTGAGATATGTCAGCGTGTTTTATGAAGTTCACTGGTGGTTTTACCCTTCTGGCACTGGAACTGCTGGATTTTGCAAGAGCCTGTGTGGATCAGAGATGTGTTGATACCTAAGGAATAGGAGGAGTTCCTCCACTGGTGTGTGCAGCTGGCAGCCCTTTAGCTCGACGTGGAGCAGAGCAGTGTGATTTGCATCCCGAGAGGAGTCCTGCTTTTTCTTGCCCAGCCAGAGTCCCAGATAGCAATTTGTTATCTGTGAGCTGCAGGCTGCTGAGTTAATGCCAGCCCTGGAGAGCCTTCCCTGCCTGGGAGGGGCAGGAACCTCCCAAGAACCTCAGCTGTGTCTTCATCTCAGTCTGCTCCTAAATTGTGCCAGCCATGGTCACACTCCAGCCCCACGGAGTTCCCAGCATGGAAATGTTGTGCTGTTTGGTTCATTGAACACCTCTCTGATTTTGGAAACAGGTGCTGATTAATTCATCAAACACATCTCTGATTTTGGCCTCCTCTCTGGGGGAAGAGGAGAAATGGTGATAACGTAGATGGGATCCATCTTCTGCTGGGGCTGGGCTGGGAATGGGAGAGCTGGAAGTTCTCCCATTAGCTGTCCAAAAGTGAGGCTGTGCTGCAGGCTTAGCTCTGCAGGTGGAACCTCACCTGAGGTAGGCTGTTTTCTCAAACATGGGCTGATTTCTTTTAGTTTTTGTTGTGAGGTTGGTGAACCACAGGCACAGGTTCTCCAGAGAGGCTGTGCAGTCTCCACCTTTGGAGACACTCAAATCCCACTGGAGCATCCCACCCTGCCTGGGGCTGGTTTTGGGCAGGAGGTTTCCAAAGGACCTCTAAAGGTGCTTTTGTAGCCTCTTGGAAATTTCTGCATGCTCATGTCATTGAAACAGCCACAGCCAGGAGAAGGATTATAACCAGAAATGAGGGGAAAGAGTTTTAGAAAGGGGCTCCATAACTCTGAAGCACGGGATAAAGCCATTTCCTTTCCTCAAGGTTGTTTGTTTTACACTGATTATTTGTGTCCTTTGGAGGGTTTTCTTAATCTCATTACTAGCTTTGAGCCTCCATGATGCCCCATGGTAATTTCAAATCCAACTGATGCTTTTGGAGGAAAATCTGAATGTTAATGAGTTGGGGTTTTTAAACACGTTGCCTAAAAAAGACATTTGAAAGAAAATTTTTAAATCATTCAAATGGGAATGCTTAGTCCTCAGCAGTGGAAAAGGACAGTTATATTAGTGATGATCAGCCACTTCAAGGAATTTATTGTAATAGTTTTGGTGCAATAGGGAAGAAAAGAAGAAGTAATTAGAGAATTGTTGCCTTGGCATCTGGATGCTCATCTTTAGCGTGAATACATCTGATATTCTTCTGCTCAACATTTGCTGCCAGTGCTCAACAATGGCCAGTTTAACGAGTGGTGCTTTCAGATCATTGTTTTCTTCCTAATGAGCTCAGGGCCACGAGGGAGCTCCTGGGAGCCCTGGCTGAGTGCAGAGGGCAGGGAGCAGCAGCATTCAGAGGCAGGCTGGCATTCCCAGTGTGGCACTTGATGTCCAGTGACATCCACTTGATCCGGGCAGGTATTCAGGGCTGGAACATCTGCATCTCGTTTGTGGTGGAAACTCCCTTCACTCCAGCTCAGTACTCCTTCTGAGCCCGGGGCTGAGGTAATGGAGTGCTCAGAGTTGAGCAGAGCAGAGCACAGGTGATGCTGCTCTTTGACTCCAGGGCTGTCCAGCCACTTGTGGCTCCTGCTTTCCCACGGAATATGCACGAGGAAGAGCAGTCTCCAGGCAGATCCCTTCGGTTCTCTTGTTTGTCACAGATGCTGCTGTGCTGGGAGGCAGATTTCTGCCTTCCTTCCTCTCTCTCTCTCTCCCAGTTTCAGATGCTCTGGGTTATTGCTGCATTCTCAGGGCTGGAGCTGCTGTGCTGGGAAAGGTATAAAGAAATGCAGTAAGACGCTAAGAAATCCCCCGGGCGTGTTACTTGGAGCACTCAAAATAGTTACGCAGAGTTCTCTGGATAGTCCAGAAGACTGGGATTTTTTTTTTTTTTTTTTAATGAAGAAAATTGGATCCAGATTTCTAGCAAAACACCCCTTTTTGGTTTCAGGACAGCTTTCATTAGTTAGTGGCATATTACATAATTATTTCACTGACTTCCTGTAAGGCTGGAGCGTTCCTTGGCTTTCAGAGCTGGGTGTCCTCTCAGGGCACTGCAAAGCATCCTGAAAATGTGTGTGTCTTCCCCAAAAGGCCACTTCAGATGTTTGCCATCAGAGGCACAGATCCTGCTAACTTCATTTGCTTTTTAGTGAAATGCAACATGTTTTCTTAAGTTCTAAAGAAGAGTTTCCATCAGCTCTCTCTGCTGACCTTGCATTTTTCTCTTTCTCTAACATCAGTTTCTCCTATTAACTGCAAAGTTTGGGTTAGTTTCTGAATATGTAAAATGGCTTAAGCGCTATTCCTCTGCTAAGAATTGGATAAGAATCTCCTTCACGGCAAATTAAGTGTTCTTATTTGTACCACAGTGTAAAATTCCTGTTCAAAGCCATGTAAATTAAGATGCACCTACAGAACGTTCCCCATTTATAGAACATTCTTTGGTTTTGCATTTTCAATCTCTTTCATCTTCAGCAAAAAAACAAAGAGCCCCAGCTTCACAGTTGGGCTTTTCTTGCTCATTTCCTCCTAGCATGAAGTTGGGAATATCCTCTTCAGGACTGACATCAAAATTCAGTTTATTTTTCTCCTTCATCAAAGGCAGGATAGATTTAGGTCATACTTGAACCTTTTTTTTTTTTCCCCCTGGAGTTCTGTTGTTCTCACCCTGGATGCTAGTTCAGCATTTGTACTGAGAACTCAAANTTTTTCTCCTTCATCAAAGGCAGGATAGATTTAGGTCATACTTGAACCTTTTTTTTTTTTCCCCTGGAGTTCTGTTGTTCTCACCCTGGATGCTAGTTCAGCATTTGTACTGAGAACTCAAACAAGGAAATCAAAAACCCAAATATAATAGAGTGTTATCCCACAGCTTTCTGTAGATAAGATAGGCAGCATATTTTTTTTCCTGAGATAAAAGGTAGTGAGGTTTGTAGCAGTAAGTTGAGTTCTGTGTTAATGAGCAATTTGCTTAAAGGCTGTAACTTGTTACTCACAAGTCAAATTTGTTACAGTGCCAGCTCTCTTTGGATATAAATCCAGGGATTTTAGGAGACATTGAAAAAGCTTAAATTGCTCCAGAGTTTGAACAATGCACTGCATTGTATGGAGAGCTGTTAGAGAAAAAATAAAGCTTAAACAACAGTGTTCATTGTGTGGCATCTAAAATTATGAATGAAAAAGTTCATCCATATGTATTGGCTTTGCCTTTTTTAAATATCTGCTTTGCATGAAAATAGTCGTCTATTAATTTCTTCTTGAGGTTTAATACAGATGGGCCTTTATGTTTGATTTTGGCTGAATAGACTGCAGAGCTTGGACATGCTGCATGCAGACTGAGTGCCAAGCAATTTAGCAGAGTTGTTTACACTAACAATAATCCAGCAGGACAGAGCCTATAATTTCTCACTGATAATGGTGTGAGGTAGTGGTGAACACAAGTTCCTGGAGAAGTGTTTACAAGAATGGCTTTATACTTCCTCAGCGTTAGAGAAGCAGAGGGCTTGGGGGTTGAATTCCTTCTTTAAAGCCAGCCAGTTTTTCCTGCAGCCTGGATCCTCCCCCTGCAAATTGCTCTCCAGATCGGCATGGGGAGCTGCACACACAGGGGCATTGTCCGTCCCTGCCTTTGGGGATAGCTGTGGGAGGAGGCTGAGGGGCAGACACCAGCAGTGCATTTCCTGGGGGCACATTGCCCCTGGTGCTTCACCCACAGCTCTTGGGCACGTTCTCATTCTCAGCCTTCCCTGCCTCGGGCTCGGGCTCGGGGTGAGTGGGGATCAGGGAGCACTGGTGTGTGACCTGGGAGGGGTGGGGGCACATGGGTCCTCCAGGGCACTGAACAGGCAGTTGAGCTCTTAATTAGGGTTATCTCTGCCCACTTGGAAACCTCACCTCACACATGGATGGAGCTGGAAGAGGTTTGCCCTTACCAGCAGGAGTAGCTGGCACTGATTGGAGGGTAAGGCGAGCTTGGGGGACATCACAGAATCACAGAATGTCCTGAGCTAGAAGGGACACACAGGGTCCAACTCCACACCCCAGCAATCCCACCCTGGGCATCCCTGGGAGCTCCTGGGGGCTGTGCCCATTCCCTGGGGAGCCTGGGCAGTGCCCAGCACCCTCTGGGCTAGAACCTTTCCCTGAGATCCACCCTAACCCTCCCCTGATGCAACTTGAGGCCTTTCCCTTAGAAAAGGTCATTCTTGTTAAGAAATATCTCAGTACAGCTTCTTGTGCAACCTTGGTGAAGTTGAGGTACCCGGCACCACCACAGCATTGGTTCCAACCAAAGGAAAAGTCACCCAGAAACCTGGGGGAGGTGATGGGACTTCATCAAAGATCTTCAGAGATCCTCTTTTAGTAGCAATGGCAGTCCTTACATCTCAGGGTGGTATGGGTGGTGGGGACAAGAGTGTGAAACTGAGGTTGGAATCATTCCTTATCTAAGTTTCACAGCACTGGTTGGTTTCAGATTATTTTTTTTTTTAAACAAGAGTTTAGGGTGTTTCCTTGCCTAAATTTCATGGCACTGTTTGGTGACAGATTTTTTACAGTAACACTTTTTTCCCCTTTTGTTTTAAACTTGGTTGTTGCTAGTGTTAAAAGCAAGAACTTGTTAAGCATGGTAGCACTTGGCGCAGTCCAGCTTTTCCCCCAAAAAATGTTGTGTGATGCTTTGTGCCTCATTTTGGTTCTGGAGAAAAAGCTCACCCACAAGTGGTGTTTGTGGATAGGAGCAGATAATATTTGGGATAAAGTGGAATGTTGCAGCCTTGGTGGCACCCAGGGAGGAAGGGAAGTTGCCTTCAGCAGGCTGGAGCCAGCTCAGTTCCCTCAGAGAACCTATGGCTTCTGTCCTCTCCTTATTCCCCTTGTTACAAGAGTCTCTGATTATTTAAAGACATGTTCCTTTTCACTCCTCATCACTCTGGAGTGTTCCCTGTCAGCTGTGAGAACCAGGCATTGTAGTGTATAACTTTCCTCCTATTCTTCCAAATGTTGCTAGCAGGTTCCAGGAAATATATTTGCTCTCCCAGGGAAAGTTTGGAACCACTTGTGTTTAAAAAGCAGTAGATTTTCCTGGAAACCCATTTGACAGGGCAGGCATGGAAACCTCTCAGCACTGCACTTTCCTGCTTTGTGAGGCTTAATATTTATTTCTCAGCATACAGAAATAGGGTGTTTTTTAGATTTAAATATGGGTTGTAGTTAGATGTGAGAGAGATTTAGTAATTTTTTTCTTTTTTTTTTTTTGCTCAGGGTAGAAATGGCACTGTTGTATGGGAATATAAACCAAATTGGAACATTTATTATGTTTTGTTTTAACTCAAAATCTCAGAACAGCAGATTGGCAGTACCCTTTGTAGTTACAACTTACAAAGTGTCCAGCCCAGCCATCTTTTTCAAGAGAAGAGTGAAACCCAAAACTGCCAAATGGATCTTTTTGAGTGGCTATTGTTCTTTTGGGAAAGAGTGGGGATTTATTTCTTTTGCAAATGGTATCAACACACCGTGCTTGCACTTTAGAGATGATATTGAGACTTCCAATTTTGTTATGTAATTGCTAATATTTAGTAGGTCTCACTTCTGAAAGTGAAGTAAGATACTTGTGACAGTAGCAGGTTTGGGCACTTTCAGAGCAGAACCTTTCAGAAATATATGGTTTCTTGGCTCAGGATTACAGCATTGGAGTTGTTTTCTGTGATGCTCTGCTGATTGTAATTAAATGTCCCTGTAAAGAAAATTAAATTGTCCAGGCAAAGGGAAGCTATTTCTATGAATCTAAACGATCTGGGAAGATCAGTAAATGCCACACAAGAGCTAGCCAAGTCAAATAGGACTACTCAGTTGTTCTGTTTATATTCTTTGGAAAGCAACATCATCTTCTAAAGCAGCTCGACAAAAACTGCTCCTGCCACGGAGCAAAAGAAGCTGACACAAGTGTGGCACCTCCTCCGTGGTGCTTTTATCCAGAGCACATGAAATGAGGACGGGGAGAGGGAAGTGCTCTGTGATTCATAGGGGGCAAGCCTGAACTTGGCCAGTTCCTTGGATTTAGTATAAATATTTATGGCATTGAAGGGGATTATTTTTTTTTAATATTCTTCCTCATGCTCCAGCTCCTTTTTAGATGTCCTCCTGAGACATCTGGTGAGCACTGGTGCTTGTTTAACCCCCACCCTGCAGTTTTCCTGCTGGGGCATCTCGGCGCTCTCGCAGCCGCTCCGTGGTTGCCATGGATTAAATCTCCTCGGGCCAGCTGGGGCTATGCTGACGTGCACACTTTTCCTGCTGAACACTCCAAACCCAGAGGTGAACACTCTGCTCTTGTCCTGCTGCAGGCATCACACTGAGCCATTTACCAAAGGTAGCAAAAATAGAAATTCCAGCAGTAGCAAGGGTGTTTACAGAGCCTTGACTGGGTTCTCTATCTTCAAAAATGCTTCTCTTACTGATGTTACATAATCCATGTATTTAACTCAGCTCATCACAAAAAAAAAAAAAAAATTAAAAAATGGTTATCTTTCTTGGAAAACTCTTAAAAGTCCAAATATCTAAGACTGTGAGTGCTTTGAGGTACATTATGTTTGCCTGAACAGCTAATCTGTGGATATTCTGAGTTGTTCTTTGCAGTACAGTAAATGGAACACTACCCTGTTGGAGTTCAAGTGTTTCTCAATTGCTGTGTTTAGCAACAAGTGTGACAACAAACATTTTAATGCCACATTTGCATATATTTTTAATCCTTTCTGCAGAATCCTTGCTCTCACAGAAGCCCAGTTAATTCAACTTTTAGCCAGCCCTGTGAAATAAACAATGACTGTTATCCTTATTTACAGTGGGGAATAAAGAGCTGTAACTGGTTGATCTCACAGAAGTCTGGGATAAAGCTGACAGCAGCATTCCAAGTGCCTCAGTTGGAATATTTTGCCACAGCTGCTAAACCTTACTGTGACCACTTAGGAAAGAAAATTGCTTTTACCTGTTTGAGATGTTCAAATAAAATACATCATTAATCAGCTAAGCAGGTAGAAACAATGATTCTTGGACTGATGCTGGGTGGACTTGATCCTTACTTTGTGCTCAGCAGTCATGGAGGGGAGACAGGAGCTTTTGGACCAAAATATTGTGACTTTGGTCCCTCTGTAGTGGATCCCACCCAAACTGAGGTGATGGAATCTCCTTCTGTGGATGTAGTTAAGTCTTTTTAGGTGATTAAAAGAATGAGGTCCTGCAGACAATGCTGGGAAGAATTTGCAGTTGCCCTGTCTGAGCCACAGGACCTCCCCAGGTCAGTTCCTTGAGATCACAGCCCGTTGAGTTGGATGAAAGGAATGTGCCCACAGATGTTAATTTTTATATTCTCTTTGCAGGATGACTTGGGATCAGAGACTTAATGAAATAGCAGTCCAGCTGTGCCCCTGCAGTGCAAGCCAGGCTGAGCCCATTTGTGACCTGAAGCAGGGCTTTAAACCTTTCAATGAATAATGCAGGGTCTCACTGCCCCCAGCATTGCTGTTGGTGCCATTAAAAACTTCACAGTTAACACAACCCCTGCTTAATTGTGGGGTGGAACATCTTAAATGTGTGTTAAGGGGGTAGAGATCTACAGAAATGTTTTTCAAGTGAGATGGGGAAGGTTTTAACAGATGATTCACTGGGGAATTATATCACAGTAATGCAGTGGGAGGTTTGATTTCTGGCTCCTGTGGGAATAGTGTGATGTGAGTGGTGGGTCACAAACACACAGCTGACATGTTTTTGTTACCTTTGTTTTACCAACCCATCTGCACTTCATGTCTTTTCTGGGTTCTGTCAGGATTGAGTTGTTTCTGCGGCTCTGAAATAAACAGAGGAGGAGCCTGGAATTGTTGTCAAAGAGGAAATTCAGCTAAGAACTAGTAGGTATAGGGCAGGAAGACACAGCCCTAATTGAAGGCAGAGTGTAACTTTGGTGCTGCTCACCCCTTCCAACCCCATGACTGTCAAGATAACTTCAAAAATAAGAACCTCTGCTTGTTCTTGTTTTTCCAAGAGTTCTGGAAAACCTGTCCTCGGTGCCCAGAAAACTGTGAGAAAGGCTGCCTGGGCAGCATGTCATTTCTTGGTAGCAAGCACAATCCCTCCCTCTAGCTGCCCTGCCTTCTCTTCCCCTTGGAGAGAGCACTGCTTTGGAGTGACCCTGCAGCTTGGCCCCACAAAGCACCCCCTGCTTGTGAAATCAGCAGCAGGGCTCTGAGCTGGCCAGTGCTGCCATCCCTCCCCTGGCACCTCGGGACTGGCTCCCTTTTGTCCCTGGGACAGCCCCCAGCCACCCCAGCACTGCTGCTGGCCTGGGTGGCAGTGCTTGAATTCACATCCACCACCTTCAGTCCTTCTGGGCAGCAATTCATTCTGTGCTACCAGCTTTTTCACAGCTAAACCTTGTAGTGGAGCAACAGTTTGGAAGCTTTTGTGCTCTCTGGTTAGCTAATTTTTTTTCTGTTCATCTCTTCATAGCAATTTTCTTTTTCCCCAGTAAAATCAGTGTAGTTCTGTGTCGTGAACCCAAGATTTAAAACTGCTCTGTCAGAGGCACAGATTTAGCTTTATCTTTTTCCTTAGTGGTACTGTGTGCCTGTTTGTTTTGAAGACAGTCCTGTCAGGAACAATGGTGATATTTCAGCTTTTATGTATTTCTTTATACCAGCATCCATAACCCTGGAGAAATCAGGTGGAATCCTTTCCTCTGAATCTCATGAGCTGCACTGTTCTCTGGGCTCTTCTAGAATCCTTCCCAAGTTCTTGGATAATAAAACACTGCATGAGAGCAGCATCTGAGGGAGTGCTGAGCTAGGCCTCAGACTACCACAGATCCAGAGGATTGAAGCTCCTATATTATGCACCATCCAGGGCCTTGTGCTGGGCTGAATTTGCTTCATTTCCCTGTGCGAGGCAGTGGCTGGGCCCTGTCTCAGCCTCAGCACGGCCCTGCCCAGGAGGAAGGGGCAGGACTGAGCACGTGCTGCTCCTTTTCCATGCTCCAGAGAGGATCTGCTTTCCCCCTGGAAGGCTCCCCTGCCCTGCTGAGGATTCCCAGTTTCCTCCTGCCCCGTGCGGTCGTCGCTGCTCCCTCGCTCTGCTCTCCCTCTGCACGAGGGCTTTTGGAGCCCCTTCTGAAGGACAAAGGGATTTTGTTCTCCACAATGGATTCTTTGTGGGAGATGGGTTGGGATTGTTCTGCTGCTCACTGGATTAAAATCTTGGATATTCTGTGCAGCTTGGCTGGAGGGGCTCAGTGTCCCTCGCATGGGAGACCGTGAGGCTGCACATCAGGTAGCAAAACCAAAGTGGAAATCCAACTTTTTTCTGTGTTTCCTGTGGGACCAAATGTGATTTTTTTTCTCATTTCACTGTGGTTTAGGAAGAGAATTTGGTCACTTGGATGCAAGTCCCAGGGATCCCCTCTGGATCTTGCACAGTGCCCTCAGCAGTGACCCTGCTTTATTCCAGATCCATCCCAAAGGCAGCACCCACCTGTGCATGTCTTTTCCTGACATTTTAAATACATCTGCTTTTCTGTTCATGCTTTAAAGCATTTCTGTCCTCTCTTGAGGGCCGTTTTACCTTCCAGGTAGGGAATTTGGGGAGAAATAAAATGGGAATAAAAGAAACATTGCTGGAAAGTGCTATATCAGATTTCACAGCTCTTTTAGAGAGCTCATTTTCTTGATGGTCTGAATTTTTCCACATGTAGCAAAGGAGAATAATGTGAGAAAAGGTGTTCAGAGCATGTTTATTTTAAACTGCAATAAAAGCCTGTAGTACTTCTAAAAATAGGCTCTAGTTGAAATAAGTGGAATTTTTTTTTACCTTTCTATTGCACCTTCTGCTTCAAACCCTTATGAAGGAGAGTGTGCACAATTTATTGGATTTACTTTTAATATGACCCTGTTGCAAGTGAACATCTCAGAATGAATGTTTGAAGCATGGTTGCTGTAGCACATCCTCCTGTGTTCATACCCACAGGGGACCCTGAACACCCAGAATTTAATTTGTGTTACAGAATCATATCCATGGAATATCAGCCATTGGAGTAAGGGGGGGTTAAACCTGAGTGTCCACTAACAGGAACAATATCCAAAAAACCCCAAAAACCAACCAACCAACCAACCAGAGGGGAGGGTAACAAATATTTTCTCTTTAGGGGGAATTATTCAAATCTGAGCTTTCACAAATTGAATTTGTCTCTCATTACCATCACATGACAGTACAGCTACAAGGTAGGATTTAGTGCATTGAAATACTGCTTTAGCCCCAGTTTTACAATTTCTTCTGTCGTGACCTTGCTGTGACTTGGATTTACTTTTGAAATAGATAGCAGGGCTTCTGGCTTGGATTTTTTCAGCTGGTCTTTGATTAGTCTAGCTTTGCCATCTTTTATGTAACAAAGTCATTTAAGACTCTCAGTCTTGGTGACCAAAAAAAGAACACCTAGATCTAAAACCACCTTTGGTCTGGGAAACAACATCTTCAACATGTTCCTTAATTATATTTCAGTCACAGAAAAAAAAAATTGATTTTGCTTTTACATTTTCAATAAAATCACATTATCACACATGTCTTTTGCTGCCCAATAAAGAGAAATGTCATGTTTGCTAAGCAAAAAAGAATAAGGAATTGACTGTTTTCTGCAGGGAGTGTAGAGGATTCTTCTCCTTTTGTCTTCCTTCCTCCCCTCCTGTGTTTGGGCTGCCCTAACTGCTGCCCTTGGCTGGGCTCAGGAGCTGGGCTTAGCTTAGCCCAGAGCTTGGTTCTCCTCTGAGCAAAGACAAAATGATAATTGTGCTAATTTTTAGTCCCTCTTAGCTGACTTTGGGTGGTTGATGCAGGTTTTTCCTGGCAGAGCTGGCAGAAAGGCTCAAAGGTTGCTCCAGAGGTGCAGCCCTGCTTCTTGAGAACTAACCCATCCTCTGTCAGAGAAATCCTTTTCTGACACTGATAGTAACAGTATTGCAGCCAACCCTGGTGTATTTATCTGGAGATCAGTGTAGTTTTACCACTGACTTCATCCAAATCGTGCCTGCCAGATAACTGAAATCTTGTTTCAGCCACAGTTTGCACGAGTGCAGGTATTCTAAGCAGAAAAAGCAACACTTTTTCAGAGTTTTGTGAGAGTTCCCTAAATGGGACATGATCTTAGTGAGAGCTGTGAATTTATCAAGTAATCTCATGGTCTAAAGTTAGACCCAAGCCTGAGTTCATTGTTGGGCTGGAACTGAACACAGCCTCACAGTCACAACCCTTGAGGTGTGAAAGCTGCATTTTGACTGAGGAAATATTAAGGAGCTCTGCCAGACCACAGCATTAAAATGTATTCCACCCTGCTTTCTTGGAGGCAGATCTGCTGCCCTGTTTCTTCCCAAGCTATCAGTTCTTGCCTCCTTACCAAGGAGACTCCCTCGGGTGGTACCAGGTATTTTTAGGTACCAGGGAAAATACCAGGTACCTGAATTTTTCAGGGAAAATTTTCAGCCATTGTTGAAGTGTTCAGCAAAGTTTTTTTTTATTAATCTTACATTATTTGGGAAATAGTTTGTGGAACTGAAGCAGTTCCCCAGCCAAGGCAGTTGATGTAGCCATGGTACAGCTGTGCTTTTACAGTGTGAGGAGAGAGAATTTCAGATGAGTAGTCAGTTCTTCACACCACCTCTAAAGGAGCAAATAGGGTGATGTTGGCTTGGGGGAGGCAAATTTGCCATTTTCTGCCTGTTGCACTGTAGTTTTTGGTACATAATGCAGCGTTTTCAAGACCTATTAAGTAGAAATGATCTCTAATTTTGATTAACAAGGTATTTTTGGAAGGATCCTGCTGCAGGCTGCCAGTGATGCTGCTGCTGCACCAAATTCTGGCTCCTTTGTGAGGCTTTTGAAGGAAAGAGGAGGAAAGTGGGTGGAGGTGATTGAGTGCAGAGGTCACTATTTAATGTCCCTGCCTGCAGCGTGGAGCAGAACGTGTCCCTGCTTGGCAGGCTGGGGCAGCTGGAGGAGCCAGCACCGAGCAGTCACTTGAATCTCTGTATTTTGGTTTTGGCCATGGGTTTTCTGGCGTACAAATCTCTGCACAGTGGTAGCCAGAGCTTGCTTCCAGGAGTAAGTGCTGTTCGTATGTTTTGTAAACGGAGGAGAAGAGGCTTTGTGCCAATTTTTCTCCACATGTGTATGTGACTTTCTGGTTTCCTAAATTAGCTTTTTGTTATCATAGCAGAAAGTCAGTAAAATGTGTGGCAGATAAAGGAATCAGTAAGTTGGCCACTGAAAGAAATCTGTCAATTATAATAAAGAATATTTCCAAGATCTGATTTCTTAGCAGCATGTTTTAATCAGGCTGTTGCCATTAATACTTAATTTTTTGTTGTTCTGTAGTTTGCTGTTTTATTATGCTCTCCAGATAGGCCTGTTTAATGTACTCTAAAGGAAATACAGACTACTGTGACTCTGTTTACAGTGGTTGATCTACTACTTCCCAGAATTAAGTCTTATTTAAGCTCATCTTAAATCATATCTTCTGTAAAAGCAACCCAGAAATAAAGTATTGGTGCAGAATGCTGGTTTTTGGGATAAGGGATTTTGGTTTTTTCCCCAAGTGGGGGTTGCAGAAGTGCTCAGCAATGATACAAATAATATAATTTGTAATTCTTCTTGGGATGTCTCTCCCGGAGACCAAAGATTTCCTTCTGAGAATGGATTCATTTGTTGTCTTTGTTCAAGCAAGTGAAGCAGATCTGCCTGGAGCTGCCCACTTTTCAGGTTGCCTGCAGGCTGTTTCACACAGATCTGATTTCGGGGGAATTTCCCAGTGCCAGGGCTGTCAGTCCTCTCCCACTGGATACTGGGAGGTGCAGTAACACCCAGGGCAGGCAGCTGGCAACATCTGCACAGGGACTCTGCTGTGCATTGCAATTCTGGGCTGAGAACTTGCTCTCATGACTTGTTGAATTGAGTCATTTGTGGTGGCTTCCCTGCTTGCCATTTGATAAATCACGTGATTATTTTTATTTTGTGCACGAATTGGAATTTTTATGCCATTTATCCCAATTTATGTTGGCACAGAGTGATTTCTGTGTCTGCCATAGTGGAATAAAACATGAAATAGTTTAGAAATTTGTTCCAATCAATTTGTTATTCAATCTCCTAAGCATTTTTAAAATAGCAATAGAAAATAAAATAAATTTTATTTTATAGTATCTTTTTCACATTTGTGTTGCTTTTGTGAAGATCTTGACTTTTCAGCATCAAAATAAAAAAACTGACTTTCATGCCATGAAAGTAAATTTTGATCTTGAATCAATAGAAAGAGCTGCCCTTGAAGGTCTTCATGTACTGCTCATTCCTGGGAATTTCGCCATAAGAACGTGAGGCAACTGCTCTCACTAATGAGAGTTTGTCTGCAGGTATTGGAAAAGGTAATTAAAGGTGTGATGCCCCTTAATTAAAGTCTGTTTAATGCTCTTGCCCGTGATTTTTTTAATTAATAGAGTGGCCTGAGGTCATAGTAATTCAATCTAAGACCTTAGAGGTAAGGACCTTGATGACAAACAGCACAACTGAAGAATTCTAAGGTATTTTTTCCTAAAAGTTAATGAACTTGTCAGGAATTCGCTCTTGTGGATAAATCCGTCTGTCAGACACAGAACAAAAACGGGTAAGGGCAGAGCCGGGATTTTCTTTCGAGGAGTTTAATTCTAACCTGCCTAAGGCCTGCACCATGTCAGCCTTCAGCTGGCAGGACAAACCCACGTGTGGATTTCTGGGCTGGAGTTCGTGCTCAGACTTTGTGCCTTGCAGGCAGGCAGCGGGACAGCGGAAATGGGGAGGGGGATAGGATGTGGCAGCGCTGTGGCCGTGCAGCCGTACCGAGGCACAGGAAGGAGCTTGCTGCCAGCGTGGTGTATATTTTTTTTTTCCCCAGTCTTTGGTGACTCCTGGAGCTCTCAGACAGATTTCAGACCCCTCTGGTGTCTCTCTGTCAAGGCACACTTGTTAAAACACGACTTTTGCTGTTGTGGCCGTTCCGCTGGGGCCGCGGCTCCCGCTGGCCGGAGAAAGGCAAACAGAGCTGGACATCCTCTGTTTACACAGAGCTGTCCCAGGGCTCTGAGGGGCTGGGAAGAGCCCTGCTGGCCTGACAAACTTCTTATTGTGCTGAGTGGAGGCACTTTCAGGCAGGCTCCTAAGTGGTTAAAGTAAAGCACATTCCTGCTGACTGCATGGGCTGGTGTCAAGCGAGAGCAGAGCTGCTCTATAGGCAGACACTACGTCACGGTGTTATCTTTGTTTAGCTTGTCTGTGCTTTATCATGTTGCCCAACAGTTTTAATAAAAAAAGAGAAGGAGGAGGAGAAGGGGAAAAAAAAAAAAGACTAGTATGAATAGTTGTAAGTAGAAGTATCTGAAAGCAGCAGATCTGGAGTGCCTTCCACCAGCTGCTGGCTGAAACAAAGAGGAGCTTTATGAGAGGCACAATAAATGTGTTTGCTATCTCTGCTCTCAGTTGCAGGGCAGACACAAGCCGTCACAGTAATGAATTTTGAAGCCTGGAGTTTGGACTTGGGGAATTTATAAAACACAGTTGTTTTATCAGAGTGTTGCCTTGCCAGCTGTGTGATGGGAGTCTGGTTTCCATGGAGTGTGGTCAGCTGGGGGAGACAAATCTAGGCCCTAAAACAGCATTTGGGGCCATAGTCTCCTCTGTGGTTTTTCTCTCTCTGCTTTAAATTCACATTTGGTAAGGAGGAAAGTAGTGGGGAAGGAATTTTATTTAAATGAAGAGCAGTTTTAGCCTAATCAAGTCTGCAGGCCCCTTGAGAACTCCTGGTGCTGTGCAAAACCAATATAGGAATTTGCATTTTATCCCTCTAAACAACGTAAAGAGATTGTTTCCCTGATTTTCCCTGTTGTCTGGACTCTTTTTTTGGCATTGTTCTCCTGCCTGGTGTGGGCAGGAGGGGCTGTACAAACGGAACTGTCCTGTCTGTCCTGTAAGAGACTCTCACTGCTCCCACCTGTTCAAAGTTTGGTTAATTTCATTAATTTTGGCCCAGTGGTGCTGGTCAGATCCTGTGTGTGGCTGAAGTGTTGGTGTTCCCTGCATAATCAGGAAAATGCATTGCCAAATTGGACAGGATTTCATTAGAAGCCCTTCCTTCCTTTGCTAAATTTCTTTAAAATAGGTTTCTTCCAGCATACAATAGCATTTTTACCAGATTTTATACTCAATCTGAATGTTAATATATAAATGCTGCTCTTACCATACATAGAAGAAATGAGTCTTTTAATTTTGAAATAAAAAAGTCCCAATTTTGGTAATTGTATAGTGTCAGGTCCTGTTTGGGGAAAAAGAGCAGGTTTCTGATTTACTGGCTTGAAGAATGTCTGGAGATTTTTGGTGTTTTGTAAACACCCAAGTTAGCTTTGCATGGGTATTTAAAGTGCCCAGGGCACTTAGGAGTTGCTCAGGAGGCAGTGGGAGTGAGGTGCCCTCATGGAATTTGTAATTGCTGTTGTGGAATTTTGTGTTGGAGTCCCCAGAAGAGCTGGGAGATACTGCAGGGAGAAGAGTGAGTGTGCATGGGTGGGAGGACACAGCCTCCAGCCTCAGGGGCTGAAAGCTTTATCTTTTGACATTGCTTTTAGATTATCCCTTTTCAAAGACACGAGTGAGGGAGATGCCTCATGGAGAGGAACTGGTGTGATGTGGTTTGCTTTGAAAGTTAAGAACATGAACACTCTGTAGGCGGGGGTTTCTACTGGCAAAATACAAAGGAAAAATGCACAAATATACTGATCTGAAAACAATTTCCAAAAGATGTTGTGTTGATAAAAGCTTTTTTCGTTGCACTGGGGTGGTTGTGGGCACTTCTCAATTAATGTTTGTTTGGAACAGGAGAGCTCTGGGTGTCTGTCCCAGAGCATTTGCAGCAGGGCACAGTTTTTGCTATTTAGAGCTGAGATGGAAAGTTCCTATTTAGATTTGGTGCCAGAGTCTTTAATAGCAATCATGGCTTGTGGTGTATTATAGGTTAGCGTATATTTGCTAGTTTATATTATGCTGACTAAATTGGCAGAATGCTTGTTTTTACTGGTAAACATTCAGGAGGTTTTCTCCTCGCTCCTTCTTTTTCCAACAAAATGTTATTTGTCGTGTGTAGGAATTAAGGCAGCATTTTATAAATCATCTGCCTCGGTGATGATGTGAAAATGTGTGGTGGCACACAAAGATTTCCATTGTCAGGTACCACAGGGCTCTAGATGGAGTTAACTTAGGCCTAATTTTAGGTCTGGAAATTATGGCTGTGTAAAAAACAAAATGCTTCTGGCAGTGTAGGAAAAATACAAATTTTCAACTCCAGCAAAAGCAGCTATTTCAGGGATATTACCAGAATAGGTAACCCTGGTTAATTTAGCTCCTCTCCAAGCCCCTGATGGAGCCCCAAAAGCACTTTTGGAACATCTTTAAATGCCTGTGAGGTCTAAATATGACCTGAGGATGTGAGTTCCAGTAAAGTCCAGAGCGGTGAAGTGCAGCACTGTGCTCCAGGCTATAGGAGTAGTGAGACATGTAATTGAAATGGGAAAAGCCCTGGTCACGCTTTAACGCCTGCTTAGCAACGATCTGTCCTGTGCTTGTGCACAGCCAACTGTGGCATTGCTGGAATTACTCACACACAGCTCCCATCTGCTGGCAGCGGCTTTTTCTGGGAAGTGTGAGATTATATAAAAACTAATCATCTACTCAGTCTGCCGCCAGTTGGGAGTTAGCGTTTCTGTGATTCCTCTGCTGAAGAATTGTGCTCTTTTGTTCGTGGGTCCAAATGTAGGTTTAAAGTATAGAGGAAGACATTTAGGGACATATTTAAAAGCTGAATCAGCAAGTTCCAGTTTCCCCCCAGATTTTTCCCTTGCATAGTTATATACCAGACAAGCTTGTTTTGGACAGCATTTTATAAAGGGAATCATCTGAGAATCTGAACGTTTATTCAGTTTTAGATCTGAAATGTTTGACATTAATGTGAACTGTAGCCCTGGAATTTATAACCGCGACTGTAAGAAGAGGAACAAAGCTTTTATTTCTCGGTGAATAGTCATGGTTTGCAGAGTGAGGTAATCACAGCCCGGCGCTGGGATTGCAGCCTGCCAGGGGAGGAATCAGAGTGAAAAAGCTGAGGGGGAATAGGAGTGAAAAAGCTGAGAGGGAATAGGAGTGAAAAAGCTGAGGGGGAATCAGAGTGAAAAAGCTGAGGGGGAATCAGAGTGAAAAAGCGGAGAGGGAATAGGAGTGAAAAAGCTGAGGGGGAATAGGAGTGAAAAAGCTGAGGGGGAATAGGAGGGAAAAAGCTGCGTGGGAATCCGAGTGAAAAAGCTGAGGGGGAATCCGAGTGAAAAAGCTGAGGGGGAATCCGAGTGAAAAAGCTGAGGGGGAATCCGAGTGAAAAAGCTGCTGCAAAGACGGGTTAGTTCAGCCTTTGGGATCATCCGGGGTGAGCTGCCCCTCTCCTGCTGCCTTTTCTCACCTCTTGTTCCAGCATAAAGCGTGGCTTGGGATGCCTTGTCCATCCTACAAGAGCATCCCACGTGTGCAGTGTGGGAGATGTTACTGGGGAATTTCGGGGGATATTACTGGAGAATCTCGGGGGATGTTACTGGGGATTTCGGGGGGTGTTACTGGGGAATTTTGGGGGGTTTTGCTGCGTGCTCCCAGGGGGGTGGCTGTCGCTGTTGTCCCCGTGGCAGTGACCCCCTGTCGTGTCTCCCCGGGCAGGTGAAGCGGCGCTGAGAGGGGAGCCCCGAATGCAGCCCCTGCAATCCCCCGCGCTCAGCAACCACCGCACGGGCCCGCCGCCCATCAGCCCCAGCAAGAGGAAGCTCAGCATGGACCAAGGGGACGAGGAGCTGGACTGTGAAAACGACCACGTCTCCAAAATGAGCCGCATGTTCAACCCGCATCTGTAAGTGCCCCGCGTCTGTCCCCGCACGGAACTGAGCGCTGCGTGCTAAAATCTGCTAAAATCGTGTCCTGGCTCCAACTTCGTGCTCGTTGTTTTCCCTTTGTTCCAGCTTGTGTGGGAGATCTGCACAAGAGCCGCCGTGATTAGATGGGTTTTCATGTTTTCTTTTGTTTTTGTACAGCGTGAAGTAACAGGAATTAGCTCAGCCTGACTATTTATAGCAAGCCATACGTATTCACCTTGCCATTTCTGCAGTATTGTTCCCTCATTCTTTGTAAGGCGCTCCTTTCACTTCCCCCCACTCTGAGGCTCTCCGGCTGGGGGTGGGGAGGCAGCAGCAGCCGCGGGAGGAGGAGGAACACAAGTGCTTTGCATTTTTCTGAGGCCAGGAGCTCCTCCGAGCCAGCTGCTTCCTGGGCTGCCTTGACAACTGGGCAAGCGGCAGTTGTTGCTAAACATTCCTGCTCTGACAGTCAGGTGTGGAATGTGCCGGCCAGGTAAGGCCTTGATGAGCTGTGTTGGGCAATCAGCAGATGCCATTCCTGGGAATGCGAGCCTGGCTGGCACTGCTGGAGAATTCCTGGCATTCCTGCCTGGAGGAAGCCGTGGATGGAGCTCCTGTGGCTGCTGCCTCAGCTCCTGCAGCCCCGGCATTCCGCGCATTCCACAGTCATGGGATGTGGACGGAGGGATTTATCCTGCCGTAAATCAGCCCAGCCTTACTCACAGGCTGGGCCCGCAGTCTGCAGCCTTGGAATTTGTTACAAATCGGGAATCCAGCGCTGAAGTAATGCAAAACAATAAAAGCTTGCTTCTCATTTACAACATACCTCCTCCTCTCCCCGAAAAAATTAACTATTTATAGCCTTTCTCTGGGGCCAGGAGGGCTTGGAAAGAGCTGTGTGCTGCATTTCTGGATGCATGACCCAACTGAGGAGATTTATGGCACTTTTGAAATGTTATGTAACTTTATGGGGGGAAAGTGTGATTTTTTTTTTTTAAAGGCTCATTTTCTACTGATGAAATAAAACACAGCTGGCAGTTACATACATTATAACACTTTATATAGCGGAGGCCATAAAAATAATGAAGTCTGAACCAACAGACTCATGTGCAACCAAGGTTCAAAACCAAAAGATGCAGGCAGTTCTTTCATGTGATCCCTTAGCTATATGTCAGAGTTGTCTAATATTTTCCAGTGTGGTACATTTTTATAGTTTTTTTCGATAGATTCTTTCTGTGATTTGGTATATGAGACATGCATCTTTTCTTCTTGTAAAAAAAGTACAGGTTTTCTGCCCAGGGTTCATGTGACTTAATCTGTTTCAATTAAACCATCTGCTGCTGATGAATTATAATCTAAAATAGCATCCATGAGGCCATCTCTTTTTTCTGCTTTATTTTGTAAGTTTGATCTGGCCATACAAAAGTATGCTTTCAACAGAATATTATAAAAACTCAAACATTTGTGATTTATCTGAAATAGCTGAATTTCTGTGTATTTCAGATATATCAGAAAAGTTCACAACCATTAGCTGAATTTTATTTTCATTTCCCTGCCACTGCCTCCAATTAAGTTTTTTTTTTGGTTTTTTTTTTTTTTTTTTTACTGTTTTTCATATTTTCCATCTTTTTCTGATTCTGATGTTCTGGTTTAATGGTAGAATTGGATTACTCAAACCCTGTGGATCTGTCAGAAAAATTTCAGTTGGGAGATGGGAGGTGTGTCGTGGAAGCTTGGCTTGTTCACACTCAAGAAAAGACAGTAGATTTGGGGAAATAATTATATTACAGAGTGCAGTCATGGCAGCCATTGTAGTGACTTGGAGGGTCTAGAAGTGTGAGGCTGACAAAGTTCAGTTTAGAAATCCAAATGTGTGAGAGATGTGGAGCGTAGTGTGGAGATCAGGTGGCACGGTGTCTGTGGTGTCAGCAAAGACATTTCTGTGTCTGGGGCTGTGAAGATTAGTTTGAGGCTGTGTGTTTTGAACTTTTCAGGGCCAAGTTCCCTGTAAGCACAGGATGAAAGTGTTCCTGACACAAAACCTGGGCACAGCTGACAGAAGTCTTTATAACCTCCAGCAGCAGCTCTTGTTCAGGCATTTGTGTCTTTGTGATGGTGCTGGTAGAACTGGGCAGCAGTTGTGTATTCATTCTCTTAACACCAGCATCTTGTGGCTGGAAATGTAATTAAATAGGGCAAGAATTGTGTGTTTGGTTCATTATAAATGGTGGAACCTTTTCGTTAGCAATTTGATCTTAACTCTGAGGTAGCAGAACCCCACTGTGCTTCAGTGGGAATGAATCCATTGAAAGGCTTTGGATGTGTTATTAGAAATCCAGTTACGTCAGCCTTTTGTTGGGAAATGGAGTGCTTTGAGACATTCCCTGCTCAGGTGTAATTCCCTGAAGGATCATTTGTGAGCTGTACTTGGGTATGTTTACTTTTATTGTGGAAAAACACAACTAGTGGAGTGCAGTCTCTGGAGCGGAGTGCATCAAATGCCCTGGCAAGCCTAGCAGGATCCTCAAATGTGTAATGGAATTAATGTGCAAAGCACAGTTTATCAAAAGTGCTTTTTCAAAGGAGAGAATTCTCAGCGTTAGGATAATACTATACTTGAGAGTTTGTGGGTTAATTTAAAAAAAAAACCAACATGTGACACTGCCTTCCTTTCATATACTTTTATAGCTTCTGTATTTTTGTGGTGATAGAAGTTGTGAACACCCATAAACTCCTTGGCTGGGAAGAACAATTACTTCCAAATTAAAACATAGTGACAGGTAATATGGAATTCCCTTATTTGAATTTCACACTTTCTGCTGTGTCCCTCGGGTGTTTAACTTGAAATGCACTCACTGAAGTTAAAAGTCTTGCTGAAGTAAAAGGTGCTTTTGGCTTTGTGCTGCTCTGTGGCGGAGAAAGGAGCTTGTTTTGAGGCTCGGCTTGAAACATGGCTTTGTTTTCCCGTGAATTCACTGAAACCACCGTGAATTACACAGCAGACTGACTGGGAACTGGGATTACACGGGAATTCTGTGTGGTGCAGGGCCGGGTGCCTCCGTCCTGACCCGTCCGGGGAGTGCTTGGGGGCAGCCGGGCCCGGGGCCCTCCTGCCCGGGCTCCTTCCCGAGCTCCTGCCCGAGCTCCTGCCCAAGCTCCTTCCCCAGCTCCTGCCCGAGCTCCTTCCCCAGCTCCTGCCCTGTCTCCCTCCTTCCCGGGCTCCTGCCCTCTCTGCCTCCTTCCCGGGCCCCCTCCTTCTCTGGCTCCCTCCCTTTCTCCTTCCCTGTGTCTCTCCCGCTCTCCTTCTCTGGCTCCCTCCCTTTCTCCTTCACTGTGTCTCTCCCCTTCTCCTTCCCTGGCTCCCTCCTGCTCTCCTCCCTTCCCCTTCTCCTTCCCTGGCTCCCTCCTGCTCTCCTCCCTTCCCCTTCTCCTTCC
>VZRH01005236.1:120996-136951 GCA_013397555.1 Urocynchramus pylzowi
CTTCCCGGGCTCCTGCCCTCTCTGCCTCCTTCCCGGGCCCCCTCCTTCTCTGGCTCCCTCCCTTTCTCCTTCCCTGTGTCTCTCCCGCTCTCCTTCTCTGGCTCCCTCCCTTTCTCCTTCACTGTGTCTCTCCCCTTCTCCTTCCCTGGCTCCGTCCCGCTCTCCTCCCGTGCTCCCTCCCTCCTTCTCTCTCTCCTGCTCCCTCTCTCCCTTTTCTTCCCGCTTTCCTCTCTCCCTCTCTCCTCCCGGCTTCTCTGCCTCCCTGCGGGGCTCCCTCCTTCCCTCCGGGGTTCTGTCGCTGGTTCCCTCCCTCGTCCCTCCCTCGTCCCTCCCTCCTCCCTCTCCCGTCCCGCAGCCCCGGGCACACAAAGGCCGCCTTGTCCCGCCGCCCTAAGAGTCCCCAGCGCGGCCAGCGGGCACAGCGCTGCCCCTTCCAAAGAAACGGCCTTTGGAATTCAGCCGGGGGCCATTATTTCTGTTCCTTGTGCGGAGTAGTCAGCCTGGAAGCTGGCGTTGGGGGTTTGGGACTAGCGAGCTTCTGCATGGAGGATTTTCCCCTCGTTCCTGTTTGGTTTGGTGGCATTAGGATTGCGATGGCAATTTATTTGTGTATAAAAATCTTTCTACAGCTAAATGTTCGCAGCTGAAGTCGAGGGAATAGTTGTCTCTTTGATTGTGTGATAACTAAAGTGGCTCTTTCTTGTAATAAAAAGTTTGCACATGTATAAGTTACTTTAGTGTCTTGTAAATGTGTAGTTTCAGACCCTTCAAATTCTGGGCTGTCTTCAGTTTTGTTACACTGAAGAAGGATGTCAGTCCCACCCAAAACACTCCTGAAGCTGCCTTACACCACAAGTTTTTTACCACGAATATCCAATGGCATTTGCTCACTTTAATGACGCTGTGATAGAAATTCGTGGGGAATCCTTAAAAAAAAAGTGTGCTAAAAGTTACCTTTATTTGAAGACCGTGGAATAATTCAGGTTAGAACAGACCATTTCATCCAGCCTCCTGCTCAGAGCAGGCTCAGCTGCATCTTCAGCAAGTTTAGACTTGCTCAAAGGGAGAAATTTTGAGTAAGACTTGAGATATTGAGTAAATAAAGTTCCTCATTAGAGGGGGATTCTTGTCACCTTGCTACTTAGCTTGGCTGAGAAGGCAGGGTGGAAATGTTCTGCAGAAAATCAGGTCCCTGTTGTGGAGGAACGGGGCTCCAGCAGGGCTTGAAAAGATGCAGAACTGGCTCTCAGAGGCAGCGTGGGAGTTGTCAGAGAGGCTCTTTGCTGCTCTTTGGGTTCCAAACTTCATGTGGTATTGAGAAATATGTTTCCACTGTCATTTTATTGGGACAAATTGGAGTTGGGAAAAAACCCCAGCACACAGTTGAGAACACCCAAAGTGTCTCTCATCTGCTGAGTGCAGCGCTGTCACCCAGTCCTCGGCACAGATGTGCCCTTGGAGGATTTTGGGGCTCACCTGGGGCTCTCAAAGCAGTCCTGTTGGAGCTGGGCTCCTCAGTGGAACTGAGCCCACGTGGCTCTTGTTGATTAAGTGGACAAAGGATTACAGAGCAGGTTTCAAACTGCTTTTCCTAATTTTTTTTTCTTTTTCTTGTCTGCATTGCTTGAACGATGGAGTGAATCAGACACTTCCTTATTTATTAATGGAGATCACACAGTGCACAAATTTAAATTGTTTTCAAGAAATATATGTTAAATGGAACCCTCAGAGACAGACTTGAAAGAGCCACCATATCTGAGTTAATATTTAACACAGAGTTGTGCAGTTCTTAGCCACAGGGGAATTTCAGAAAGCACTCCAGTCCCTTTCAGTTGAAGCACATGTGAAAGGTTTGTTAGGAGCAGTTTCAGGGCTAAAAGCAATTTGATTGATAGCTTATCAGTACTTCACAAAAAGACCTATCTGTCAAAATTTGGGTAGACGTTGAGGTACTTGAAAAACCAGGCAATGTTAGCTCAGGTGTCTCCTCCACTTGCAGACAGAAGGGGCTTGTTAGCCAGCTCCAGATTTCTGCTTTGATACCATGTTTTGCACTTTCATTTTCCATCTTTTGTGGAGGAGCATGACCCTTCCACGCGTGGCAAGGCTCCAGACTGCCTCTGGGGGGCAAAGCTGTGTTAGTGTTGCACAGAGGGTTTGATCACCCCTTAGGGAAGGCAGGCATCCGGGGTGCTGTGCACTCAGGGGTGGAATGGGAGCCACAGAACCACTGAATATTCTGAGCTGGAAAGGACCCACGAGGATCATCGAATCCAGCTCTTACATCAATGGGGAATCCCTCGAGCCCTGGTGTTGGATTTTTACCCCAGGGTAAAAGCAGAATTTTACATTGTGTGAATCAACCTATGTCTGCATGGGGTGAAATTCAGCACCAATCCAAAATCCTGAGATCTTAGAAAGAAGCAAGAAAAGAACCAGTAACCTTTGCAAACATACTCTGGATGTATATCCAATCCCATGGAAACAAAGGTTTAATCTCACTTCTTTCTGTTTAACCATTTTCCCAGATGTTTCCTGCAGTTTGACAGATGTGCCTTTTACTAGAAAGTTGTGCTCTTGAGAATAAGAGTGTTATGGACACAGTTGCTATAGACAATGACTGTGTGAGGGTAAGGTTTGGAATCAAACCTTACATTAATTTCTACTTGAATCAGTAGTTTTGTTCCCCAGGCTGGCACTGCTGATGCTGTGGGATGGCAGGCACAGCCTGGCAGGTTTAACTCCTTCCTGCAGCAGGTGCTGGCATTCTGCTGGAATTCCCAAACAGTGATCTGGGGGAGGAAGCTGAGGGATCCCAGGGAACCCTTGAGCTACAGCCCTGGGGGTTGTGGGATGCCCCGAGGCTGGGCTGTGCAGGGCTGGGGCTGGGTTGGTTTGGGGTTTATCTTCAAAGAAAGAGGGAGGGAATAAAAGGGCTTTGCTGCCATTGGGGTCTGGAGGGTTTGATCCCAGTGCTGGGGTCGCTTTCCCAGTGGGAATTCTGTGGAGATGGATCCCATGGGGGTGGATCCTGGTGTGGATGAGTCCCCAGGTGGATTGGTCCCACTGTAGAGGGACCCTGTGTGGGTGAGGTACAGAACCACAGAATATTCCCAGTTGAAGAGGACTCACAGAATATTCCCAGTTAAAAGGCCTCACAGAATATTCCCAGTTGAAGAGGAGCCACAAGGATCATCAAGTCCAGCTCTTCAGTGAATGGCCCATGTGGGCATTGAACCCACAGGTGTGGTGTTAGGTGTGCATGGATCCCATGGAGATGGATCCCGTGTGGACATGAGTGACACCACTGACATGAGTGATGTCCAAATGATTCTTCATAAACCTTTGTCATGTTTTTAATCAGTAACTGCCATGATTCAAAGGGGAGTAAGCAAAGTCCCCAAACATTTCTGCTTGTGATTTGCTTTTCTAATTAAGTCTCCCCTAAACCAGAAGCTGCTGTGAGAGGAGACTGTTGATTGCACAGTGTGGGGTGCCTGAGCTGCAGAAATGCCCTCCAAACACTCATCTGTTGCTGCTGGGGTCCATTTGGTTACCAGCTTTTCAAGGAAATACTTTACTATATTGGTCTGAATAGTTGTGCAATATACAATGAAGCTGTTACCGTTTTTATAGTGCTTCTAGAGTTTTTGGTAATTCACATTTTATTAGCAATTACAAACAGTTTCAATAAACTTTTAATGAAATGTTTATTTCTTCTTTAAAACAGCCTGTGAAAAAAGTCTAATTTTTTAAAACCAGTTGTTTAAACAGTGCTCTTGGTCTAAAGGCCTAAAGAGCCTGGGGATTTTTTGAGAATTTTTGAAATGTCTGGAAGTGAATTATTGTAGTTTCTCAGCTTTTCCTGCTTCACCTCAGCTAATGTTACAGCGTGTATCTGATGGATAGAGACCATAATTTGCAAGTTTTAAGGATCCCAGGCCCTTTTCCCTCTTTCTCATTAGACCAGTGAAGCTGGAAGGGAAGGCTGTGCAGTCCCATTTTCTCCTGATAATTTGGCACAGTTAATTTCAGCACTGTGACCTTATTTTCAGAGGCTGGTTTGTGTTGTTAAAGCTCTCACCAAATGAAGTGGCCATGCTCATGCTGATGATATCTTTTACTTCCCCTATCATTATTAAAACGATACATTATTAATCTGCTCCTCTGCTGTAAAATTCAACCTGATGCAGTCTTTTAGGTGGTGGAACTGGGGGAAATCCCATAGACTTGTGAGAATCCCACAGACTCTGGGGCTCATGCATTGATTTAACCTGGTACTGATTTTTACCAGATCAGTTCCATGACAGGCATTGGGTGATGATCAAAAGTACTTTTTCCAAATACAAAAAGTAAAAAGTATTGCAAGGAGCAACCCAGTGAGTCCTGTAAGAGAACGTAACTGGTGTTTTGTATTTCCTTCAGCTCTCCTGCCGGGTTTCACCACTGAAATTCACTGCATTTCACAGCTTATTATTGATTTCTTTCTTCTGCTGCAAAATCTGTTCTCCTGGTTGATTCCATTTGCAAGTAACTGTCTGGTCCAAGGTTTATCTCTGAAAACCCTGTTTTGGTGAGGATAAATATAGAAAGTTTGAGCACCAGCAGGTTTTCCCAGAGCCTGCAGGACAGCCTGAAGTGCCCTGGCAGTGCTGAGTGCCCGTGGCTGATCCTGGTGCCCTGGGACATGACCCACTGCAGGATTTGATGTGCAGCTTTTCCCTGACAGTGGCCCAGGGTGTTCTCTGGGTGATCATAAATAGTTTTTATGGTATTTTCCAGTGACTGGGTATAGAAGGCTCGTTGCATGTGCCAAGTTTGGCTTCAGAAGGAATTAAAAGCTGCACATGACCCCTCTGATGGATGGGTAGAGTGCAGGAGGACACGTGTGCCAGAGGTGTTTGAGTGGGCACTGCAGTGGGTACAAATGAACCCCTTCACACCCTCTGACCCCTCTGACCTTGGAGATGTTTCCATTAAAGCCTCCCTGCTCTTTCCCTGCACTCAGGTTTTCCTTCCTGCTTGTTTGAAATGTGGAGTGTCTCTTTTACCTCATGTTTTTATCATTTGCTCTCCTGGAAGGTGTCCCCTCCAAGCATCCAAAGTGCTTTAATCACTTGAAGCAGCTCAGAGTTCTGCAAGGATAGTTTTCATTTCCCTTCCAGCAGTGATTTGCTGTTTGAGATGCCACCCTGTTCATCCCAGTGCCTCCAGTATCCTGCCTTGCTCCACTCCCTCTGCTTCACCAGCTTTCTTTGACTGCCTCAGCTACCTCAGAACACCCAGGTGCTGTGGTGGCTTCTGCAGACTTCATTTTTGAGCTAGAAGGAAACCTGAGTTCTGGGCTGGACTGGCAGCTGCAGGATGGAGTTTCTGGCACACTTTGATGTGTCTGAGTTTTGCTGAAACTGCCATCCAAACAAATGCTCTCCAAAGTGCAGTAGCAGCATCTCCCAAGGACAGACCACATCCTCTGCAGGGCCTTTCTCAGCTTCCCAAACACTCCTGTCTTCTGTCTCCTGTCATTAGCTCTTCACAGCTGGCAGAAGTAATTCTTCCATGCAGCATTTTTCTAGCGTGCAGTGCAGGATTTTCCAGAGGCAGCTGGAGCTACTGTTGTTCTTTGAAGAGTTATGGAGAGGTGGCTGGATCAGATAAATCCCAGAGTTGGTTGCTTGTCCTGTCTCCTTTCCTAGGATTGCTCTGCTCCTAGGCAGGAGCTGGGAGAAGGAAGACAGAGATGCCCTGGTGCAGGTTAGAGGATCAAAAAGTTTCTCCTCTTGGACTGATGGGATTGGTGGGAGGCTGAAACTTTTTGACTTTTTGTCCTCAATCCTTGAAAAATAAGTTGGATCTGATGGGAGTCAGCTGCTGGTTCCCACCTAATAAGAGTAAAACAAAACTTTGCAGATGAGGAAAAGGGTTATGTTTATTCTCCAGAAATCACTGTGAATTTTAGGAAACTTTCGCTGCAGTATTCATTTATACCTGGACACTTTTTGTGGTAACACTGAAATCTGGAGCTTTCTCTTGTTCTAGCTCCACTTTTTGAGCTATTCATGATTTTTAAAATTTTCTTTACAGGCTAAATTTTGTTAAAGCTACCTCAGTAGAATTAATGACATCGGTTACCATTTCAGAAGTTTCCTAGGTATTTATTATAAGTTAAATTTTTGTTGTTTGTGTCTCAGGACTGACCTCACATATAAAGGCTCTTCAAAAAATGATGGAAATTCAGAATGAGCCATCAAGTGTGCCAGGCAAAAGAGAACCTAAACATAGGAGTTGGAGTAGGTTTGGAGTTGGAATATATTTGGAGCTGTGCAAGGCAGCAGCAGTGCAGAACAGAGAAGTTATTGAGTCATTTTTTCCCCCTTTTTAAAAAAAGTTGAATTGCAGGTAAGCTGCAGTCTGTAGCTGTTGCAGCGAGGTCACTTTGTCATTGTTTCTGCATTGTATTTGTACACATGTTCCAGCAGTGGCAGAACTTCTCATTTAATAAATCCCTGAGTTTTGCTGTTAGAAAGCAACCAGTGCTGTCCTCTGAAACAATCCTGTGAGTGTTGGAGCAAAGGTGGCCAAACATGAAAAAGAATCCTGTGAGAAAAATGAGTAGGATCTGAGATTGTGTTAATTGATTTTACTGTACATTAGATTTCCATTTCAGTTCTGGGGGTTTGGCTTTGGACTGAGCTCTTATGTCATGTGGGTCTCTTGCATGCTTTCATACTTGTGAGGATGAAGGCTTCAGGAAGGGAAATTCATCTGTATCTGAATATTTCTGCTTGGTGCAGGCTGTAATGGGACACTCCTTTATACATTTCACAGCTTATTATTGATTTCTTTCTTCTGCTGCAAAATCTGTTCTCCTGGTTGATTCCATTTGCAAGTAACTGTCTGGTCCAAGGTTTATCTCTGAAAACCCTGTTTTGGTGAGGATAAATATAGAAAGTCTGACTTGTGTTTGTTTATATGTGAGATTATCCCATTTCTTTTTAGTGTTTTTTTCAATGGTTTAGACTTAAAGGTCTTTCCTTTGAGGGAGGGTATTCATGATGTTTCTCAGGAAACCATACCTGGTTCTGTGGCAGGAGTGATTCCTGCAAAAAACAAGGTTCTGCAAGTTTTGGGATGGAGTACTGAGCCAGAAAAGAAAAAGGCTGTTCAACTGAACTGGGGAGCACATAGCTGGGAAAGAGGGATGGAATGGGGTTGTATATTTAGATGACAGTCATTCAGGAGGGCATCTGGCTGCTTGGAGTATTTTTTCATGTTCTCAATACTTCAGATAATTGGCTGAGACTCAGAGCAAATTGCTGCTGCTTTTAGGTTTTATTGGGGGTTTTGTTTGTGTTTTTAGTGAATTTGTATTGCTTAATTCTGAGTAAGGAACTCTTGGGACTTTTCTCCATGGATGATAACGCATTTTGAAATACCACTTTAAATTCTAGTTTTCCCACCTCACAGTAGCAGAATTCAAGTGTGCAAGTAGATACTTTGCAGGAAATGATGCTCATCATGTGGAGCAGATATTCTGTATCAGTGGGTTAGAAATCCTTAAGCAGCCTTTAACAGAAGCAGCTGCCCTCTTTCAGACCTAGTGAATCAAGGCGTGGAAGATGTTGGGAAACAAATATCGTAAAGACGCTGAAAATGTTCAGATCACGTCGGAATTAGATTGCAGGAATAAAAGTTTGCTCTTCAGCAAGGCACTGTGTTTGTGTGAAGAAAAGGGGGTGCTTGTTCTTTGTGCGAGTGAAACTCTCCTCTGGAGCTTCCATTTGGAGCCAGCGCCGCGCTGCTGCCAAGGGGAGCGAGAACCGTCTGTGGTTCCTTGCCTTGGAGGTCCGGTAATGCTCCTGGCAGCATTCCTGAGGGCTCTGCAGCCTGGAAGTGAGTGCAGGCAGCGCCGGCCCCTTCGTGGGCCTCTTCTTTCCCTTTTCCTGCAGCAGCTGGCAGGGGCCTCCTGTTGCTGTGGGCCGGCTGTGAATTCCCCCCTGGCGGTGCCAGCCAGCAGAACAGCCTCGGGTGAGGGTTCTGAGGCACAAAACCCTGGGAACAGGGGGATTTACCCACCCTGGAGCTGCTCACTGCCATGGCTGTGGCTTTGGGGACAGCCACCCCGGCACATGATGCTTGGTAAGTGCCCCGATTCACTGGGGAGCAGCTGGAAAAGCGTGGCTGGTTTTTAAGGATTGGAGACATTCACTGGAGGTTGGGATCCTGTCTGATTTTACTGAAATAAAGCTGGGACTAGCTGGGATAGCTGTGTTGGTAGGGAATGGGGGTGGTGAGCATGGATCCACGTGCTTGGGTCTGCTCTGGGCTCATCCGTGGGAATTGCTGGATTTTAAACACTGGAATTGCACTGGCATCCCCCCACTGCTCATTGACTCAGGATTGGTAAGATATGCTGATTTTTAAGGAAAGGATTGGAGATATTCACTGGAGTTTGGGATCCTGTCTGATTTTACTGAAATAAAGCTGGGACTAGCTGGGATAGCTGTGTTGGCAGGGAATCGGGGTGGTGAGCATGGATCCACGTGCTTGGGTCTGCTCTGGGCTCATCCGTGGGAATTGCTGGATTTTAAACACTGGAATTGCACTGGCATCCCCCCTACTGCTCATGGACTCAGGGTTGGTAAAATATGCTGATTTTTAAGACAAACTGGAGTCCAGGGATGGCAGAGCTGTTTGGACAGCTGGATTTGTTTGTAGTGTATATTTTTAAGTTCTTTTTTCAAGCTTGGTCAGAAATCCTTCTTTGTGATTTTGTGTCCTTATGTTTGACTTGAGACATGCATCTCTGAACTTGTCCAGAGTGTGGGGATTGTTTGAGCTCATGGACTTCAGTGAAATTTTATTCTCTTCACACACTTACCTTGTGATTGCCCCTTCAGATAAAGTCTTTAATAACAAGACAAGAATCATCATCATCATCATGATAACAACAACAAGTTTTCCATAGAAAATGATTTTTTGAGTGACGTCCTAAACTAAATTACTTAATAACATGAAATTGATGAATGCCCTGTAAATAATCTTACAATTGTCTGATAAATCTGTAGGATTTGCTATTTATGTGTGAACAGAAGGGACTCACAAATGCTGCTGTATTTTCACAAGGGCAGAGCTGCCATGGTACTGTCCTACACCGTGCTGGTACATTTCCAGAAGAAATATTATCTGATGTGGAAGTAGAAGCTTCAGGTGTTTTTCATTTTTTCTGGAGACTGTGTGAGTTGAAGGTGGATGAATTGAGGAGAGGATTTTTAGGGAGTGGATTATAACCAGTTCCCTGCCCCGAAGAGGAGTTGTTCTAATTTAGGAAGAGAGAATTATTTGCCTAGAGAAAGGCCTAGGGTGTGGTCTGCTGAGATTGCTGAGATAACTCAATTTTAGGTGTCTTTAGGGAAGGTCTGCCTGCTGGGCTTGTTCCTGGAGACAAGTTGATCCCATTGCCCAGTTTTTTGGTCTCTTCTTCCAAAAGTCTTCAGGGAAAATTTTTGATGGGTTTTTCTGCGTTATAATTTTTGTTAGGATTGGGTTTTTGTTTGGGGTTTTTTTGTTGTTGTTGGTTTGGTGGGTTTTTTTGGCAGAAAAGTTGCCAGTTCAACAATATTTAGGGCTGTGACTCTTCATTTAAGGTGAGGATGAGTGAAATAAGCGTTGTTGTGTAAAATGGAAAGTTTGTTTTACTTGGGAATTTCAGTAAGTTTGTTCATCATTTGACAGCCCCACCCCCCAGTAAATGAAACACTAAGTTGTTGAAAAGGGAGTTCTAAGACAAAAAACCCCAAACAACTGGTGTAGGTACATGTTTTGTTTCATGTCATAAGCATTTATTGGGGAGTAAACAAAACTTTTGCTTTGAAAATCAGCTTGTGCTTACTAAAACAAAACATAATAATTCTGAGTAGAGGTTCTGTTTGAGGCACTGAGAATTAGGAATCTCCTGGAGCTGTTGGTGGTTTTGCAGCTTCCAAATTGTAATTTTAATTGTAGTAGCCCAGCTAATATTCAGTTGAAAAGTGGGAATTTGGCTTGCAGCCACCAGAGGTTCTGTACTGCAGCACCAAGGAGGAGCATTTGCTGAACAGTGATTTTAGCTGTGGTTTTTGGTGCTGCTGGTTCCCAGGATATCCCAGGCTTTGTCCAGGCTGTGTGTGAGGTTCCTGCCTGTGTGCTCAGGGCTGGGGTGGGTCATTGCCGTGTCCAGGAGCTGTTTCCATGCTGTAATCCAAGAGGAGCTACTGTAGGTTAAATATAGAGCCCCTTGTGCTGCCATTAGCTACATTTGCATCAGTCATTAGCTCAGGGCGCTGCAATTCCAAACTTTCCTGCTCAGGCTGCTCCTGCAGTTGAATTCCACTGGAACTGAGCTGGGACAGTGCTGGGACACTGATTCCTGGGGAATTGGGAGCTGCTGCTCAGATCCAGCCTGGAAAATGGGCTTGGGGAACACGCAGGACCAGCTGTGAAACCTCCAGGGTTGGATTTTACGGTGGATTCTCCTAATCTGCAGCTGCTAATTTGTAATTAGTGAAAAGGGACAAGGGAATGCAAAGGGTTACAGATGGTATTGTTGTGCTGTTGGCTCTTCCCTCCCTCCCCAGGCTGCCAGGGGAATTTGGCACAGTGTCCCTGTGTCCTGAGCTTCCCAAGTCACTGGTTGCCTGGCATCGTGTTAACCCAGCTTCTGCCACGAGAAATGAGCTGAGATTTGATTCAGGAGCAATAATTTCTGTACAGCCAAGTGACTCTGGAGCAAGCTGAGGCATAGCACAGAAGAATTGTGAGTAGTTCAGCCAAGGTGCTGTTCCTGAATGCAGCAGAGAGCTGGATCCTCATCTCCAGAAAGGAGGTGACTTTTAGCTCTTGCTGACAGGGGCCACAAAGATGACAAAGATACAGGTTTTATTTGAAGGCAGCATTACTGGAATAAAAGGTTGTTGAAAAGATGAACTTGGGAGTGGCTGCAAGATGATAAGAGGGGAGCAATGGCTTTGTCTCTCTCCTAATTCAAGAGTCAGGGCTAGGGCAATCCAAGACATTGGGTTTTAGGCTGAAAAGAAACAAAAAGAGCCTGTGAAGAAAAGGTACTGTAAAAAGTACACAGTTTAAAGCCTGGAACCCATGACCACAGGGTGTTGAGGCTGAAGGATTTAGGGCTGGGCAGGATCACCATGGGACATCCCCACACCCCGTGTGAGTGCTTTGGGGGCTCCTTATTTCCCTCAGCTGGCAGGACTGTTTTCCCTCAGCCTTGCTTGTGGAGAGACTTCCTCAGAGATTGAAATAAGCAGTAGCTTTTTGGCCTTTTAACTTACTTCTGCATTGAATATTGATTCCTTTTCTGTCTCTGCCTTTCATCAGAGCCTTTTTAAAGATTGTTCCTGTATATTAATTTGCCGTGATAGGCTTTAAAAATGGGGGAAAAGCCACCTTGAATTTCACACACTTATAGACAGGACACAGAAGGTGTTTCACTGGTACTCAAGAATGGTCCAAAGACAGGCTGTTATTTTTATTTTCCATGGAGCCAGTGGTCTCTGGTGCTTTTGCAGCTGGAAATTGCTGCTCCCCACTGCAGTGTGTGAGCACTGCTGACTCCAGGCTGTTGGGGATGCTCACCTGGTGATGAGAGAAGTGCTTTTCACTTCAGTCACTGTTTGCCTTTAATGACAGTTCTGTTGCAGTGTGGAAACTGAAATCCCTCATCCACAGATATAAACCCAGCTTTCTTGTCATTGCAGTGAATGATGGGCTCGTTATGTGAGCATAGCTACAGGGATTTACTGTTCAGGAGTAGCTGGAAATCAGTCTTTTGAAAGAGCAATTGTAAATAAATGATTCTGAGATAAGTGCAGTGTAGTTTGCTTTTCCTTCATTTTCTCCTCTGAAAATTTTGCTTCCTGCCTTGCCTCCCTGCATTTTTGCTGGTATCACCCATGTCTTTTCAGTAAACTTTCCTTGGGCTTCAACAATGCTTAGTGAATATTGCAGTGTTAGATGGAGTGGGATTAATGGAATGCTAAAGAGGAGGAGTCTGATGTTTAAAAAGTTGTTTCTTGGTGCATCTGGATGAGTATCTGAAGGAATTCCAGGCCGAAGAGGGATGCTGGTCGGCACGGCTGGCAGGGTGGCTTCTCTTGGGCTATCCCACCGGGGGGTTCCACCTGGCAGAGTGCCTTCCTGACGGGGCTGATGGAATGCTGCACGTCCTGGAGCCACCCTAACCCCTTGTCCCCCTTTGCTCCCTGCCAGAACCAAGACAGCCAACGGGGACTACCGGAAGGAGCACCGGGAGCGGAGCCGCAGCCCCATCGAGCGGGCGGCTGCCCCCACCATGAGCCTGCACGCCAACCACATGTACTCCTCCATCCCCAGCCTGAGCATGGAGCAGCCCCTAGCACTGACCAAAAACAGCCTGGATGCAGCCAGGACAGTCGGCATCTCCCCCAGCCTGAGCAGCGTGGAGCGGCAGCAGGTACGGGCCGCAGCCTGGGGCAGCTGCAGCGGGAGGAGAGGCTGCTCCCCGGGCAGCACGGGGTTAAAAATGCACCCCGAGGGGGGCGTTGTTCACTGGGACATCCCCTAGCTTGGGAGTGCAGGCCTTGGTTTGGGGGTGTATGCCTTGTACTTTGGAATGCTGGGATTTTGTTTGGGAATGTTTGGGAATGCTTGAGTTTCGTTTGGGAATGTGTGAGTTTTTCTCTGGAAATGCATATGTTGTGTTTGGGAATGTTTGGGAATGCATGAGATGTGTTTGGGAATGTATGAGTTTCATTTGGGAATACTTGGGAATGCTTGAGTTTCATTTGGGAATGTGTGAGTTTTTCTCTGGGAATGCATGTGTTGTGTTTGGGAATGTTTGGGAATGCTTGAGTTTCATTTGGGAATGTGTGAGTTTTTATCTGGGAATGCCTGCATTGTATTTGGGAATGTTTGGGAATGCATGAGTTTCATCCCCTGTGCCCCTCCTGGTGATCCCTGTGTGCTCCCCTCCCTCTGCCCCAGCTCTCTCCACCCTCTCAAGGGGTACAGTACAGAAGGGAGAATTTGATGCTGCATGATATCTTAGTTGTTTCAGGCAGCCAGAAGCATTTGCTGTGTTGTTCAGAGCAATGTTGTGTCACTCATTCCCTTTTCCCAAAGCCAAGTCTTTATTTTTGATTATTTTATGCCCGATTTCCATGTGCTGGAGGGGTTGTTAAGGTTTTTTTGTTGGTTGTCCTTTGCTTTGCCATCTTGCACGTGGCATTTCTTGCAGAAGTGCTGAAGCTGAGCCATTTCTGTAGGCAAGAAGAGTTTCCTTAGTGTCAGACTCACTTTTATCCCTCCTACAAGTGGAGAGACAAAGCAAGAGAACTGAGCTGTGATGAGCTGCAGCACTGAGAAATGTAACTGGCCCATGTACCCAAACTCTTCCTTCCCTGGATCCCTCTCTGTTCTCTTTGACATTTTGAAGCAGATTACAATCATTTTTCTTGGGAAAACAGGATGTTGGGGCAAGGCACAGAGTAGAAATCATACAAAATAGAAAGTGTACTGAAAAAAGTAAATCCTTTTTTGATGATTCCTTGTTTTGGGGATTTCTTTAACCTTAACATGTTGAATGAGATTTCACTTCTAATAAAACAGGTAGGAGAAGAATAACTTATTTGCAGCAGGACAGGGTTATTCAGCTGCTGTAGTTAGTGATTATTACTAAATTCTCAGTTTATCTCAATATTTTTATTTAAGTTTCTATATTCTGTACACACACAACCATAGCAGAGGATTCTGCAAGGTGCCTTATTGGGTTCTTCAAGGTGTTGGCACATGAATTTCTGAGATATTGTTACCTTTCTCTCTCTACTTCCCACCTCCCTCATGTCCAAAATACTCTTCTGAAGGGAATTAAATACATGCCTTTCTCAAAAACCACTTCTGAGAGGCACAAAATCCTCGCCCTACAGAAAATAATTACTCCCACATGTGAACTGTTTACAGAAAAATCAAATAATTCTTCTGTTTTTCTTTATTTACTTTTTTCTACTTTGCTGCCAGTGCAGTAAAATGTAAATAACCTCATTGCTGTTTTGTCCTGGCAAAAATGTTGTTAAACTTCCCTGGAAAGCTCAGCTCTTTTACTTTACTGGCCTTGCTCTTACTCTGCCTAAGAGCCACCAAAGAAGGGAAGTTCCCTCCTTCCTCACTTCTGACCTTGTATGGGGGTAGGTGATTTTTTTGTGGGTGAAATTTTGTAAAATGGCCAAAAAATTAAATCACATCAGTTCTGTTAATCTTTTGAACACTTACTACTTAATTTGCATTGAGTATAATGGACTCCTTGCATCATCAAGGATATGGAATTTATTCCAATACCTGTGTTATTTCCCTTCAGCCACCTGGAGAAACTGGGACACTTCTTTTCCCAGGGCCTCAAGTAAATGTCCTTAGTGAACAACTATGAAAAGAGTATTTTATGGTTACACTTAAAGTACAGATGGTGGAGTTCTAATGTAATGTAGTTGTGAATAGACATTTTGGGGAATTTGCATGTGCTGAGAATGACAGTGAAGTTAATTAAGTATGAAGTATGAATTAATTCACCCTCTGGAAAGGCAGGTGAATTCCAACAAGAAAGGATTTGTGGTCTAGACTGGCTCAGAGTTCTTGATATTTATTGTACATTGCATGGGATTAGGATGCACCATGGAATACAGAGGTAGGGCTAGGAAACTCAACTTCTGAGTAAAAATTATAACACCAAGACAACAAATACCTGAAAAATCTGCAAACCCCTTCTCTGTGTGGCCATAGAATGAAACAGATATTTAATGTGTTGATATGGAACTCATTGAAGTTGACACAGTCACTGTAAAATCACTTCAGAGATTTGCTTTCACACTGCCCTTTTTCTGTTCACTGAAATAACCTCTATGGAAATGTAATGGATTTTTAAAATGGATTTTTATTTTTAATTTTTAATCAAGGAAACAGCTGAATATTTAGGGGTTTAATATGAATTGGATCGTTTGTGGGTTTAATTGCTGTGGTTTTGAAGTTGCAACAATAATTGTAAAATTATTTCTAAGATTTACTTCCACAGCCCTTTTATTCTGTTCAGTGACATAAGAGCTGTTGAGGAAGTGTGATGTGGATTTTTATTTATAATCAAAGAAACAGCTGAATATTTAGGGGTTTAATATAAATTGGATAGTTTATGGGTTTAATTGCTGTGCAACAATAATTTTAAAATTGTTTTTAAGATCTACTTCCACACTGCCCTTTTATCCGTTCACTTCCGTAAGAACCGTTGTGCATTTTTATGTTTAATCAAAGAAAGAGCTGAATATTTAGGGGTTTGATATAAATTGGATAGTTTATGGGTTTAATTGCTGTGGTTTTGAAGTTGCAACAATAATTGTAAAATTATTTTTGAGCTCTACTTCCACACTGCCCTTTTATCCTCCCTGAAATATAAGAACCGTTGTGCGTTTTTATTTTCAATCAAAGAAGCAGCTGAACATATAGGGGTTTGATAAGCAGTGGGTTGAATTGCTGCAGCTGAGCGTGCCACTGTGCTCGTGTCCCCTCAGAACCGTCCCTCTGTGATCACCTGTGCCTCTGCCAACAACCGCAACTGCAACCTGTCCCACTGCCCCATCGCCCACAGCGCCTGCGCCGGGGCTGCCTACAGGAGACCCTCCAGCTGTAAGTGCCTGCCTGGGGCTGGGAAGGACTGGGGTCTGCTGAGCAAGGCAGGAGCCTCCCTGAAATGGAAAATGGAAACCCCCTCCCTCCAGATTATTCTAGTTTTGAAATGAAGGGGCTCTCAGGCAGAGATTTGGGGATAGGAGTAACAGTTCTTTATTAGGGAAATAAAAATGCAGTACTGCAAAACAGCACTGCCAGAGTGACAGCAGGCCCTGGCACCCTGTGGGTCAGGCTGGTGGCAGCAGGGCCA
>VZRH01005236.1:141380-152634 GCA_013397555.1 Urocynchramus pylzowi
TTTGTTGTGTTTCCTTTTTTTCTTTTTTTTTTTTTTTTTTTTTTTTTTTTCCCTCTGTGAAGTAATTTTGTATGTATATACTTGAAAAGAACTGTCATGTATGATTTGCACTATTGGAGGAGGACTGAAGTTGCACAGCAACTTTCTGGAAGAGGCTAATATTTTGAGGGCAAACTGCTGAAAAAAGGGTTTAAGGATGACATTTCTATCGGTTTGATTTTCTTCGAGCAAAACAGCTTTGGAAGGGGAAGTCTCATACAGGTTATAGGTCTTTCTCTCTTTAGATTTCAGGTGCTTAGTGCTTGCAACTGGACTGCATAATTTACAGAACACGGGCATTTTTTCCTAAACACTGCAGTTTGTTAGAATAGAGCTGAGGTTGGAGGGTTCCATAGTGCTTAACGATGCATGTTTTATGAAAAATAGCTGGTATCTATTAATGTATAGACAGTAAGAATCATAATACTTATTAGCTTCTCTTCAGAATTAGTTTATTTTTGTCAGTAACAACCCTAGATATACTTACTGCTGGTACAGTTGTACTCTATGATATTTGTATTTGCTATTCACTTTAGTGGCAGCAGCACCGAGGGCAGCTCAGGACAGGCCTCGTGCAGCACTGCTGCCTCACAGGGATCTGCTTCCCACACCCCAGTCCGTGTAATCCACCCTGAACTAGCTGCAGGAACTGCTACCCTTACGGATCTTGGCTGGACAACAGATTGTTACAGTTTGTGAAAGATGATCTTTTATTTTATTTGGGTTTTTTGAAGCCTATCCATCAGCCTACGCCAAGTCGCAGCATACATTCCTCCAGTAGATTTTATACAGGTATTACTGCATTTATTATCATTTGCTATATTAATAGCTACTAACTAGAAATTAGGCAGTAGAGGCAGGCATAAAACCACAGCTGTGCTAGTGCTAAGAGCTTCTCTTCTTCTTGTTAAGTGTAACTACTCTCCCCAGTACATTCCATCTTCCCAGGACAGTTTGCAGCCAGGGCTTGGTTTTTATCCTGGGCTCCCTGAAAGGATGGGCTCAGTGTAGGAAGTGAGAACTGGTTGGAAGAGGAACTCCACGTGATGTATTATGGACTATGTTACAGTATTGGGTCCATTGTGGCTTTTATTTTATGCTTTTTTTGGATTTTTTGTTTTTTTTTTTTTTAAAGTTAAGCTATTTAATTTGGATAAGGTGCAGGGTAGAAAGAGATCGGGAGATTGGCTCTTACTCTTGGTGAGAAGGTGGCTGCTCGGTTTTCTTTAAAAAAATTTAAAAAAACCACAAAAAAAACCAACCCAACACCTAAGCCCCCCAGTTTTACACATTTCACTACCATCTTACTGGGTAGTCAACGCTTCCTTGCTTTGGCATTCAGTACCCTACTCTCTGTAGGAAGATTGTTAAAAGAACACTTTTTTATATAGGTAACTTTAAGACCATCGTTACGCTGTGCGTAAAGAATGTACAGAGAAATTTGTAGGTATTTTTTGAGGAACAATTAATTTGTTAATGATATGTAGCTATTTAATTTTTCCCTTTCCTTTATTGTAATCATTCTTTTTTTTTTTTTTTTTCGTTCGTTTGTTTGGAGAAAAAAGTTGATCTTTTTTTTTTTTTTTTTGTTGTAGATTTGTCTGTAATACAGTAAAAAGTGCAGGAACACAGTTATTCTATGAGGACACTGCATTAGCATTAATAGCCACTCGTTTGTTATTGCTACAGGCTACTGAGCAGTATAACAGTCAATACTAATACTGTAGATGGACTCTGTGGAAAATGTGACTCCTCTATTTCTTTGTAAACACAAATAAGATAATGTTTTTAAAGCTAATATTTTCAATAATAGCTGTTTTACAAGGTTACATTTACTTATCTGAGATAGGTAAATGGATTTGAGGGCAATAAAGATTTAATGTGCTACATCCAGTAAAACAGACACTGGACACAACAATGTCACGAAAGCCAAAGGGTTGGGGGGAGGTGGAAGGACACTAAACTGAACTCACCATCACCAGATGTGGTGAAGTTTCTTCACAGAGCCAGGTTATCTACAGTTCAGTTTGAAAGATTCTCTCTGTGTTTGTAAATCTGTAATATACCATTCTTTTGTGGCCTTGTTTCACCTGGAAAAAAAAAAAAAAAAAAAAGGTTTGGCAGGCCATCTTTTTTTTTTGTACTTAAAAGTAGCCTTAAAGAACAATAAAGTGCTCTTAAATCACAGGTGTGTTCCTAAGCCTCTGTATTGCCTGGTGAGAGAGGAATTGGTGTGTGTCAGGCAGAAGCAAACCTCTGGCCACGTCCTGCCTTCCTTCCAAGCATCCCTACCTTTTTTTAGGACCATAACCCCACTGGTGGGGCTGCCACAGCCTCAGTCTGCAGTTCAGGGGCCCTTTCCCTACAAGAGTTTGTCAAGAAATCCTTTACAGCAATAAAAACCCTGCTGCTGCCCCAGCAGCTCTGCTGGGCCTTGAGGAACTCACCTGCACAGGGACTGGTTTGGAAAACACCAGCTGGTGCTGCGTTTCTGTTCCTGAAAAGACCAATTTTGTGGCATTTTGTTTGTCCCTCAGCTTCTTCAAGGAATCCCTCCCTGGTGAAAACAGCTGAATTTCAAATGATGACATCCAGCGTCCTCTGCTCCGGGTGAGCAGCATTCCAGTGGCACTGGAGAGGGTTAATCCTTAAAAGGTAGTGGTAATTACCTGAGTTTGAGAAAGCCCTGTGAACAGGGCAAGAAAGGGGGCTCCAGAATGAAAACAAAGCCCTCAAAGGAACCAGACACGAAGTTGCTGTTGGCTCAGCAGGTTTGGAATCGCAGCAGGCCCGGCTCAGGGCGAGGGGGATGCCATGAGAGCACTTCAGCAGGGTTGGTGGGACACATCTGAAACACATCCAGATCCTGGGATCTGTGATTTGCTGTGAGCTGTGGGGGAGGCAGGCCAAGGACACCCCCCAGGCCTCGGGGCTGCCCTCCCAGCCACCCTGCTGCCCTCCAGGGCAGGAACTCACAGCAAACTCCGTGTCCTGCATGCTAAAAGGGTTTTTCTAACTGGCACCACGGCCTGGAGGAGCCAGCCCAGACACACATGAAGTGTCCCAGTGATTATTTCATGAAGTGCCCCAGTGATTGTGGGGGCATCTTCTGTGAGCTGAGTGAGAGGCACCTTCCAGCTGTGCCTGCAGTCCCAGCCCTACACACAATTCTGATTTCAACCCAAGCACCATTTCCATGTCAGAAAGCAGAGCTGTCAGCACAAACACCCTCAGGGATGCTCAGCTCGGGGAGTGCCCTCTCCTGAATGCACTTTGGATGCATTTCAGGCTGGATTGGGTGTAAAATCACCTCTGCAGACAAACCCATCCAGAGGGCAGCAGTGCTGGTGTGAGCAGGAGTGGTAGCACAGGTCCCAGCCCTGTGTGGGCACCTGGGGCTGTGTCCCCCCTGAGCAGTGACACTGAGTGCCCACAGTGAGCCCTGAGCTGCCCAGCTGGGCTGAGGGCACCTCAGAGCCTGGCAGTGGCCCTGCTCAGGGCACTTCTCCAGTGTCCCAGCACTGCCACCAGCTCATCTTCTCAACGTGGCACCAGCAACACCCACAGGAGCATTTCCAGTGTGATTTGTGCCCTCCCAGGGCTGGCAGGCTTGGGCTTGGCCCAGGGGACTGTCCACACTATCTTTGGATCCTTCCTGAAATATAAAGGCCTCTGCACACTCCTGGTCGTGTCCTCTGGCACGGACACAGCCCCAGCTGTGTTCCCAGGTCTCCAGCTCTCTTCCCTCAGCAGACAGTGATTCCACAGCTGGATTACTAGGTATGATAAAGCACATTTTTATCCCTGAAGAGCTCTTGATAGAAATTATATCCATTTAATAACCTTTTTAACCTCTTTTGAAATGGGAACAATCTGCCCCTCTCTGAAACCTCAAGTGCTTTCTCGGGTATAAGAGAGCCAAGAGAATTGAGTGGTGCATTTTTAAGCTGCAGTTACACACAGAGCCAAGCACCAGCCCATTCCCAGCCCGGGCTGCTCCTGAGCTGCCCCTTCCCTGAGGCCAGTGTCCTGCTGCAGGCTCCATCCCCGGGGAGGAGCCCCAAAGGGGAAATCCTCCTTCGGGGAGGATCAGGAGCCCAGTGCAGACAACAATGGGCAGGCTCAGGGCTTTGGAGCTGCTAATTGCTGTGGCACTTGGGCATCCACAGCCAGGGCCATCCCTCTCTGCTGGGAATGGTTGGCACGGGATCACTTACACCTGGAGATTCCCGCTGGAATGCATTTGTATTGCAGCAGAGCTGGAAAATGCAGAATTGCTTTTTGCACAGGCTCATTTCACAGCATGACAAAGCAGTCACTGACACATGTCACTGCAGTCCCTTTCAATCTTGTCTTGCTCAGCCAGTTCCACTGCTCGCTGCTGCACTGCTCAGTCGAATTTTACATTTTATTTTGCTAAGCAGCAGCTTTCCTAAATGCCAGGGAGAACATCTGTCTTCTCTCCATCACAGAGACACAAAGGCATCTGTCAGCACGAGGCTGTGTCAGCCAAATGCCTGCTACATTTCATAGTCAAAAAGCTGCTTATCTTCCAACAGTTTACTCAGTTTGGGGAGATACTCTGCACACAGAGCCCTTCTGAGAGCCTCTGCTGGCGTGGGGAGTCAAGGTTACCTTTTTTAATCCAGGAAAACACAAAGCTCTACTCTCCTGCTTCCTGAAAGTAGTAAAATACTCTGGGTCGAGCTGTGTTAATGACATCTGGCTTGTGTGTTAAAATATAAACAATGTACCACGGAGGCTGGAGTAGTTCTAGGTAGTTAAAAAATACAGGATTTTTTTTTTTTTTTTGCTTTCAGAGGAAAAAAATCGATTCAATACATTTAAAAAATAATATTTCTCAAGCTGAGCCTAAACCTTTGCTCTCACTGCCACACTGCAATATTCACTTACCTGTTTTTTTTTTTGGAGGGGGGAAGTAGAGATGAAAATAGTGGGAAGAACTAACAATACTCACAGATCAAAGCAAGGGCTTTTCCTTTTCCTTTTTCCTTCCAAGGGATGAGTCCTTGGGCTCCTTCTAAGAAAACCCTACAGAAAATCTCAGCTTATCAACTTCCCCAGACGAAAGTGTGGGTGACTTCAAACAGCCCCACAGGGAACAAAGGCTTTTCTCTTGGTTTCCCTGACATACCTGGAGTGGAGTTAATGCAATTTTTACTCCTCAAAGGCTCTGAGGAGCTCCTGGCCCTGTCCTGTTCCATGCCCTGACACAAACACACCTGCTCAGAAAACAACCCAAATCAGAGCTGCTAAAAATAAAAAAATCAAAACCCCAAAATAAATATATAAAAAGTAAAAACCCCAAATCAGAGCTGCTAAAAATAAAGTTACCCTCTGCTGTGAAGCTTTTCACCTCAATACCAACCTTTTGTCACTTGTCTCTCCTTCCCAGTGGCTCTCATACCTCCCTCAGGAATTGGAAAATCAAGATTAAAAGAGGTCATTTATTAACCTGCAAGTCCCATTAATAAAGTAACAGCAATGACCAGCAGACCTAGTCCTTAAATGCAAGCAATATTCTCATTTTCCCCCTAGAACTCAGCACATTCATACCCAGGTATTAACTCACCTTTTGCTGTGAGAAAGCCCCAAGGATACACCAGGAAAGTGTGCAGAGGAAAATAACATCTAAAAGCACTCCAGACATTTCCTCTGTTGTGACCAAGATGTGACTGGCTGAACACAAGCTAAGAACAGGGCTCAGAATCATCACCCCTAGAATGGTAAAATGCACTTCAACTTTCAAAGATGTTGCATAAATTGTCCTCTTTCAGAGCCCTTTGTTTTGCTCTGCTCCTCTGACAGCTAATTCAGCCTCCAGCTCCCTGGTCTGGGCAAAGTAATTAATGTCATTAACTCAAACGTGGAGTTTTCAGGTGGGAAAAATGAGGAAAAAAACCCCAAGATCTGCAAAGCCACCATTCAAAACAATCCCAGGGCTTGTTTTAGAGGTTTTCACCAGATTTCCTCACAACAGAAAAGAATGCTTTGGTTGCTGCCAGGCTTACAAATGCAGGCTGTGAGTCAAGCTCTGACCTTTCAGGATGATGCAAAATCAGCAGCAGTAAATCAGATCACGACTTTGCTGACACGTCTGTACCTCTGAGTGATTAATCCAACAAATAAACCATTTCTGCCTGCAAATGCAGGAAGGGGAGTGTGGGATTCTCCTCCTGCTCTGCCCTGTGGCAGCTGAGCTCTGGATGCACTTTTGGTCCCACCAATTCTCACAGGAAATGTGAAAAACACTGGGGCAAAGGCTGAGGATCAAACTCAATACAGACCCACCCCTCAGAGATCATTAAAGACAGAGTGAAGGCAGGAAATATTCTCTGTTCAGAGGAAAAGGTTGCTCCTTTTAGCACTGCCCCATGACAGATCCATCTCCTCTCCATTCTGTCCTTCTGGGACACATCCCCAAACAAATCCACGTGGATTTTCCTAAGAGAAATGTCAATTTTACCAGCACAGCTAAATTAGCTCACACATCACTCTGCTCTTTTGAGACTTCTTGACACAACTCCCCAGCCATTCAAAAATTGGTTTTCTGCCTTTGTAAAGCTGAAGGACAGATCCAGAGCATTGCTTTTGTATTGCTTTCACAAATCTCCACTGCTGCGTGGCTGTGTGCCCTGCACAGACACCCAGGGACAACAAACAGAGCCACATCAAAGTGCTGCAGTGCCTGCAAAGCTTTCCTGCCATCAGTTATTTGGGTTATAGCTCATGTGATCAGTTCTAAAGGATATCTCACAACTGTCTTGGGCACTCCCAACACTCAGGAAATCTTTCACTCCAGTTTTTCCAGGAGCGAAATTAAAATCAGGTTATTCTGAATAATGACATTTGGAGTTAATTCTGTTCTTGAGGCATTCAGCTTCACATTTTCAAGTCTTTCTGACACGGCCACAAAACAGATGGGTTCGTTTTGAAATGAAAGAAAAAAGCAAACAGATCCTTGGGAATTGGAGGAGCACAAAACAACAAAACCCCAGCGCTGGGAGAGCAGCAACATTTTGAGAGTTGAGAAAGCTGCAATTTACCCAGCCTGGTGAAAAGCAAAGATTCTCCCCTCAGGAAACCTCCACTGCTGAGCTCTGCATCCCCAAAGTGGGAATCAGCTCCACTCCAACCTCAAAGGCAAACAGTGCCAGAGCTCCCACACAGGCTGGTGTTTGGGGAGCCCAGGGGTTGCTCACTGAGCTACAGAATCACCAGTGAACCTTCCAGATTTGGGATTATTCCTTCAGCCTGAGCGTGAGGAGTCTGCTCGAGCACATCTGTTGCTTCAATTGCTCTTTGCAGGTACAAATTCAGAACAACATTCCTGCCCTTCCTGAGAGCACCAGAGGAGCTGGGTGACAAGAGAGAAACAGCTCTTCATTTCTGCCACAGGGCAGGTGAGGGCTGGCTGGGTGAGCCTGGGAAGCCTTACAGCCACAGCTCCCTGTAGCTCCACAAAAGTCTGGAAACCCCAAAAGAAAAAAAAATAAATGATGCTGTGCCAAGGAGAATTCTCCAGAGGCAAACCCTGGGCAGAAACAGGGATGTGCCAAGGAGAATTCCCCAGGGGCAAACCCTGGGCAGAAACAGGGATGTGCCAAGGAGAATTCCCCAGGGGCAAACCCTGGGCAGAAACAGGGATGTGCCAAGGAGAACTCCCCAGGGGCAAACCCTGGGCAGAAACAGGGCTGTGCCAAGGCTGTCAGCAGCCAGGGGGATGGACTGGAGCTCCCCAGACCAGTGACAATACCTGTGCTGGGAGAGCTCCAAACTGGGGCAGCCCTGGCTCCATCCAGCTGCTTTTCCTGCCTCTCCTCCAGGTTCCTCTTCTTCTGCCCCTTCAGATCTCCCATCTAGAGCTGGAACAAGGGAGGGAAGGAAAACATTAACAAAAGAATTGCTGGAGCTTCACTACAGCAGAGATTTGGGGCAGTGGGTGAGGCTTTCAAAGGATCTTTCAGTTCATTTGCTCTTCTCTCATAATTGAAGTTTTGTACTTCTTTTTTTGTTTTGTTTTGTTTTTAGTGAAGAGTTTAACTGGGGAAAAGAGCCAATGACAACACTGGGAAAGGTTTGTAAAACACAAAAATATCAGTAACACCACTGTAGAGCCCAACAAATTACAGGTCATGGCAACTTATTTACACTTTGTACCGAGCTCATGAACACTGCTCTGTAGCTCACTCAGTGAAGTGAAGTGAAGTGAACAAACCCCCCTTTTTTTCTCCCCTCTGGAGTATATTTATAATATATGATCAGGATTAAGAAATGCTTGTTAATTAAGAACTATTCTTTTAAAAATCTCAAGCCCAATTCTTACTTGCTTCTTCATTCTGTTCCATTACCAAAGTCAAGGCACACCAAGTGAATCCAGAGCTTTGGCTCCTGGGGACAGGGCTGGAAATTCAGTGCAGGCCTGGGAGGACACAGCCACCATTCCCTGCCCCTCTCAGCTCTTTGGCCCCCATTCCAGCTGAGTGTGGCTCTCAGTCCCTCTGGGATCACTGAGACAAAGCCAAGCTCCTGCACTGAGATGGGTAACAGACACCCTGAGCCTCAAAACCAGAAACTCCTTTTAAAAAAGAGCATTCAAACAACAACATTTCCTTTCCTGATGTTTGTTTCCCACGAGAACAGCAAAGCTCTTTGGTGACTCCTCTCTATTTCAGCTGATTTGTTCCACAAGGCCCAGTGCCCATCCTGCAGAACACACCTGCAGGGTGATGCTGAGCCTCCTGTGACCAGCCCTAAAGGATACCTCACAACTGTGTTGTGCACTCCCTACACTCAGAAAATATTTCTGAGAAAATATTCCTGAATATTTCTTATTCAGAAAGTAAGAACACACCTGCAGGAAAGAGCCAAACTGAAACAGAGAGCAGTTAGAAGTTAAGAGCAGATTTATTTATTTTATTCCTCTTTCACACACGTAACTTTTAAAAATACATGCTTAGGGTAAGATTGTCTTTACATTTGCCATCAGACTTCTCTCAGAACTTTGAAACCCAGTTTAAAACAGAGCACCCCAAGCTGGGCATCCAAAACCTGAGGCCAATGAATTCCAGTAACCACTCCTGCAGCAGGTGTCCAAATTCAGCTGCAGGGCAGTGGCAGTGTCAGAGGTGAGGCAGAGCTGCATCACCCCCAGAATCTGCACTATTCACTCATTCACTCTCCTGCCTCCCCTGAGCTTGGTGTTGCTCTGCCAGAATCTCCTCTGAGCCAGCTCAGACACTCAGGGCTTTCCCTGGCCTCACTCAGCCCAGGGTTCTGCCTCCACCACCCTCCCAAGGCTATGGGCAGGTACAGGGAGGACAAAGGTGCTTTAAATAGCAGTGTTTCCAAAAAGCCCACCAATTAATGACATCAAACTCCAAACTGTGACAGCTGGGCTTAGAAAGTGTCTGAAATCACCTACAACTAAAGCAACAGGACAGCTTAGAAGCAGTGCTTTGGTCCTTCTCTGAACCATGCTGTGCTGCACGTCCCCACGTCCTGAGTGGCAGCCCCCCTGACACCCCAGTGACATTTCAGTCCCATTCTTCTCCAGTATCTCACACCAACTGGTATTTTGTCCTCTCTGCTCCCAGAGGACTTTTAGGAATTGCTATCTCGAAGTTATCTCGCTGAATCTCTTAATGACATTTCCAAATCCTATCCACAGGAAAAGGAATGAACAGGTCCCGTCATGGCTGGAAATGAAACCAGGATCTGTCCAGCCACAGGGCAAAGCTGGACCTGCTCCATCCCTCCCTTGCAAATCAGGGCTAAAAAACCCCTGGCTTCAGTTTGCAGGGCTGCTAAACTCGACTGAGTTCACAGGGCAGAACTCACAGCTCAGTCATCCCAACTGCTGCCCAAGGAAAAATCACAAATAGTGCCCAAATGCGTGCAAGAGACATGCAACAGCAAATCAGAGGAAAATGGCCTTTGTGCAGCCAAACAGTGGTGATGTTATCACATTCACACCACCTGCATCTCAGTGTCCCCACCTTGGTGCCAAAAACGATCAATCACTGGGATATAGCAATAGGATCTATCCACTGGGTGGGACTTGAGTGAGAGCTTTCTGTTAAAAGCAATTTATAAGGTAATTTAGAAAATAAAGGACACAGGGGAAACTCAACAGCAACTTTAGGAAGGTAAGATGAATTTAAAAAAAAAAATCAGAAAAAGTAGAAAGAGATGCAGAAGAGACACAGAATCTTTTCTTGAGAACTTTGGCCTAACTGAAACTGATGAACTTTGTCATCTGAAAAATAACTTTAATTGATAATAGTGCCAGATTCTGGCATCACTGGAATAAAGGCCATGACCTGAGCCCACCTCCCTTTGAGCAGTGCTGTAAATGCCAGCCCAGAGGCTCTCCCTGCCCACTGAGAACCCCTCAAGCAGAGCCTCCCCAAAGGCTGCAGAGTTCTGCCAGGCTCCAAAGCTGCTGCTGCTGCTCCAACCAAGGGCCAAACACAGGGATGCTCTGCACAGCAAACACCAACCCAGCCCAGGAACAGCCTGCATCCATCACCTAGACACACACACACACACATTCCTGCCCTGGCCAGCATTCCTGCCCTGGCCAGCATTCCTGCCCTGGCTCCTCAGCAGCTCAGTGACAGTGACAGTGACAGTGACGTGGCCAAGGGCTGCTGGCCAGGCAGGAAACAGCTGCACAGCTGTCCCCACCTCCCCCCCAGGCCTTCCTGCTGCCACTCTGGGCTTGGGGACACCCTGCTCTGCCCCAGAGCTGCTCCTCAGCCAGCCAAGCAGCCACACTGAGCTGTCCTGGGGAAGGAAACCCCCTCTGCAATCCACCCTGCAGGTACACAGGGCTGGCAGAGCCACTGCACTGCCCAGGAGTGGGAAAGAGTGAAAAGACACCTTTTGTCTGCATTGCTTCCAAAAGAATCTGGGAAACCATGCTCAGACCTTTCCCTCCCCTCATCTGCTCCCTTCCCCAGACCAGCAGGGAGTGAAGCCAGATTTTCAACAGCAGAAACTCTACAAAAGCCTGACTGCCATGATTTCATTCATAAACAGCTGGTGTACAAATATGGATCTCCCATTTCAAGTCCCACTGGCAATTTCAGCAATTCAAAAAGCTAAAATGTGGATCCTTGGAGTGGCAGGGCAGCCTCAAGGAATGAAACCCCCCCATCCCTCCCCCCTCACCCACCACAAACCCCAAACA